>CM055278.1:43973945-44431730 GCA_029237695.1 Conchocele bisecta | reverse complement strand
CTATCTGCCTAAGGGGCTCTGCTGGCCCCGGGTGTGACATGTCAGTGGGTGCCACCCGTGTAATCTGCCGGTTGGTTGCTTTGTTATGGGTGTGCTGCGAGTGGCTCCAGATCTCTTTTCTGTAATATAACACCGGCTTAACTTAAACATTGCAACATTACAATCTACCTGGTGGTTGCTTGGATGAGGTTCCATGAAATCGGTAAAAAAGATTAATAAATACCATATTAAAACATCACAAATGTTAGATTCTCTTTATTGCATAAGCACATAATCATATATTGAAGCTGTAATGATATTTGTGCAGAGGTCTCATTGACACATGTATTATGCTAATGTACTATAAGTTTTAACACACTGTTATTAATTCGATGAGATTGAGTGTTTTTGCATTTCGACTTGGCAGAAGGCAAAAGAGCAAAATCAAAATGGACAAGGACCAACCACCATAGTTACCTGTGTTTGTTTCTGTTATCCTTTGTGCTGAAGTAGGCCTTGGTCACCATAGTGTAGGCCCTATCCAGGGGGTCTCTCTCCACCTCAGACCCTGAACACACCGTCTGTGGGCAGCAGAAAAAAGTGACAGTGAATGGGTTTAACGTCCCAGCTA
This sequence comes from Conchocele bisecta, assembly GCA_029237695.1. Taxonomy (NCBI): domain Eukaryota; kingdom Metazoa; phylum Mollusca; class Bivalvia; order Lucinida; family Thyasiridae; genus Conchocele; species Conchocele bisecta. The sequence continues at coordinate 44,431,120 of CM055278.1, read as the reverse complement.
ATGTCGTATTGAGACGGTACCACAGTTTAAAGTCTCATCTGACAAAACTGTGGGATGGAAATACTGTGTAAGTATTTTTCACACCTAGGTTGAGCATTGAACTATAATTCCAGCACAAAAATATTTACACAATTCCCTAACATTTGATTGGTCCGTAGCAAGTGTCTGTCCAAAATTTATATCCCAGTAAACTCCCAAGCCGAACTACTTTCCGTAACCGTCAGGCGCAGTTAAAATAATTCTTATGAAAACGGAAAATAAACACATTTTCTTGATGAATTTATTTCAAATGCTGGAATTATAAGGAATGAATGGCCTTTTTGTGGAATTTATGGGGGATATAAACTTGGAAAAGTCGCGGAATACTGGACGAGGCCTTCCGGCCTTCGTCCAGTATTCCCGCGACTTTTCCAAGTTTATACCCCGATAAATTCCACAAAAAGGCCATTCATTCCTATACACAACCTCCAGTATTGGAGTCCAATGCCATATCGCCTAGGCCACGGCAAACCATCTGTGGGCAGTGAAAGACAGTGAATTTAAACTGGCCCGCAAGTCATGTGGTCATATTGTTTTCAGTCAGTGACTAATCAAAATGTCTGTCTATTATTAAGGAATAACACCATGGGCTATTGTTTCACTTACTGCAGTAAATAAAACATTGGATCTGTTCAAAGTGCATGGAGTCCAGTCCAAAGGACTCCTCGCAAACTTTAAACAGATCAAATGTTTTGCTTCCCCACAGTAAACGCAACAGCCCATGGTTTTATTATAGTCAGTAGTGTGCCGTTATTGACGTCGTGGAGATAAATGATGTCAAACAAACTTTAACCAATCAACAATGTCATGCGAGGATATAAACGCAATACGTCAAATAGGCATTTCCATTATTAATTAACGGAAGGTGTAAATATAAGGTTCGATAATGTCCAGCAGTGGGTTTTAAACCAATTGTCATGGCATGAGCGAACTGTGTAGGCCGCGGGTTTAAACGGTTCTCAAGGGGCAAGGCAAACGTCTACCCACAGCTGTACATTGTCAAACGTTATTGTTACATTTCCGTCGGTAATATCATGCAATTTGAGCATATATGCAGTACTTTTGGGACTTTGATAGTCTGCTCCATTCAAACAGCTGATTTACACATACATATTCCTGGGCCGCAGTACACGTCGCGTGATGCAGCTGCTTCAATTTCAAAATTTCAGTGCGAATTTCAGTGCAAACAGCACACGCTGTACGTTTGAACACGGCAGTCACGTAACAATATTTAATAATAAATTCCAATATGTGGACGATTGTGCGCCCCTAGTGGAGACAGGGAAGACAACTGTGGTTACCTCAGCCGCGTGCATGACCAGTGCGTCCGTCATGTTGCGGAATGACCCATACATGTGGTACATCTCTTGTATAACGTCGTCTATCATCGCACTCGTCTCCTGCAACAGCAATGTCAAAGGTCAAGGTCACATATATACAGTGGAACCCCTCTAAAATCTTATTTTTGATGAGTTTCTTGGTCATTTATCTCAGGTGATAATGTCTGTTCGTGATCACATAGCACACACGTATGGCTCAGAATGATCAAATGCATGATTTACAGTGAAACCTCTCTAAGCCAGACACCCTGGGTACTACCCAGGGTGTCCGGTTTAGAAAGGTTCCACTGTAATTGCAATTAATTTTTCTATCAGTGTTAAGTTAATTATTTACTGAAAATATGAGGGTTAAATTTCAAGGTCACACATAACGTTTGTTTGTTTGTTTGTTTATTTGATAGAGTTTTGCAGCCCGTCAACCATCAAGATCATGTTATGCCATACATAATGTAAAATTGATCATGATTTAGATAATTATATACTAAACGAGGAAAGGTCAAATGTTAAGGTCACAGAGATATATGGGTCTCCAATGGAAAGGGACCTAAGAGCATTTCCAACAGATCTGTTCTTTTGTCGACTGATAAAAGAACCTAAGAATTGTCACCAATGCAAAACTCATGTACCGACAATAGCAGAGTTAAGGTGCCATCTATAGCCTTCCCATCCAGAGTAGCGAATCAGATATGATTCGCAACTCTGCAGGGAAAGGCTATGGATGGCACAATAACTATTCTATGGACGGTACGGGAGTTTGCAGAGTTACTGCCAGCAACTATCACCTCAGTCCTACAGCTCCACATAACCGCAGCTCAGAAAAGTCCAATCAAACTTTAAAATACTGATTTTGGGATTGAGCAGGAGTATGTTCTCAGAACCTTATAAACAATGGCCCTGCTTGTTTTCAGTCAGTGACTCAATAGTGGCTGCTACTGGAGAAAAGTGACTTATGGGTTTTGTGACCAGTGTAGATCCGCACAGTGATCAGAATCTGCACTGTTCGCCATTCCATCAATGAAACACCAACATGCTTCTGACTCTCAATATAGATCGTTATTAGGCTACGGGAGTGCACTATTTGATCAGGAGCTACACTGATCACAAATCCAAGAAATCTCATTTCTCCAGTCACAGCTCAACTATAGAACTGGAGAAATGGAGCTTATGGGTTTGGCAACCAGTGTAGATCTAGATCAGCCTGTGCGAATGCACAGGCTGATCAGGATCTGCACTGTTCGCCATTCAATCAATGAAACACCAGTCATGCTTATATCTAGCAACTTACGTCGAGAACAAGTTCCTCGGCGATCAACTGTACGGCTTTCTTCTCCGACAAGGCTTCAGTTTGTTTTTGCATCCAAAACTGTTCTCCATCCAACATCGCCCTACAACCAGACATTCAATATGTGATATAAACTATAAGTAAGTAATAGTTCACATATTGAATTTTTAAGAATTTATTAAAAATTTAATATGTGAACTATTACTTACTGATTGTTTATGGATCGAGAAAATAGAGCAAACAATAAGTGGTTTTTCACTGTATAGACTGAAATAACGTATATCCTTTTTCACGGTTACTCTATAAATATGTATTTTGATATACGTGCATAAACTACTTGAAATAAATATTGCTTAAACTAACCTATATCAACCAAATGGACCATTTATATTTATGACATGAAAACCTTGTTATGCCATGTTGTAACCAATTTCATAAAAGTGATACGACAACAGGTGTCATAACTTTATCAGATTTACAAACATATTTGTGGAATAAATCCTATATTCCAAAATGACAGTTGAATCAACTCTATTTATTGGTATTTGATTATGTTATGACTGAAATAAACAAAACCAGAGGCCCGTTTCACTAAACTTCGTATTAAAAACTAAAATGTTCGTAAGTGCAAATTTAGGATCGTCTGTAAATTCTAATTGATGGATTTACATTTATTGAGCATAGGCTGCAAATGCAGCCTATGCTCAATAAATGTAAATGCAATAATTGTTTACAAGAAACCGTTGTTAATGTGAAATTTACATACAGACTATCATAATTTTGCACTTACTAACATTTTAGTCGTACAAAGTTTAGTGAAACGGGCCCCAGGTGTTAATGTCATACGAAACGGACCATGACATTTTGTACCGAAGAAGATGTGATATTTTTCATGAAGACCATTTACAGCAATTGTGATATTTTCTGTAAATGATATCGGAAGTTGACGAAATTCTCATGGCAAACCTATTCCACATTTGCTAAGAAAATTCTGTCAACTTTCGACATTATTTACGGAATTTATCGCAATAAATAAATATTTTTCATGATATATCTCACATACCGGTACAAACAGTGAAAGTGAATGAGTTTACCGTCCCAGCAACAGCTAAGGTCATATAGAGACGGGACCACAGTTTAAATTCTCATCCGACAGACCAGTGGTATGGAAACACAATGAAAGTATTTTTGAGGCCCAAGGCGAGGTTTTAACCCACAACCTCCAGATTGGAGGTCATGTGTTCTATCCCATAGGCCACAGCCCATCCCTCTGTTAGGTATAAAATCATATGGCTCGTCTGGACTGGAGAAATGGGGCATATGGGACCAGCTTAGCTGTTCATCTACTGCAGACCTCCAGCTAAGATGCGTAATTTGACCAAATATTCAAGATATTTTTCTTAGTTCTTCACCAAAAATGGCAAGTTGGGAGTTCTTTAGAATCGTCTCAACGAGACGATTCTAAAGCACTCCCAACATGCCATTTTTGGTGAAGAAATAACAAAATTCCGCCCCAAAGTTGATCAAATTACGCACCTTAACTGGAGCTCTGTACTGGTGTACTCATGCAGACTGATTCTGATGAAAAATTATTCTGTTTGGCAGAATCAGAATGGTGAACAGTGGAGGCCCTGATCAGACTGTGCGGAAGCACAGGCTGATCTGGCCTACACTGGTCACATATACCATAAGCCTGTTATCTTCCGACACTGCCATATATTACATACTTGTATGTTCCCTTTTCTATGTTGTCATGCTTGAAGTTGCGGTCCAGAAAGTTGTCAACGAGCTCGTCCACCATTGTTTTACACTGAAAACAAAATTGTGACACCCACAACGTAACTATGGTGTATGACATCCCTCTGTCCTCTCTAATCTGGACACCCAGAAAGCGTCAACGTGTTTTGATGTGTTCCACTGTCATTAACCCATTCAACACCACAGACCTGTATAGTGGTATTAGCAAACAGTGCAGGTCCAGATGAGCCGGCTCGAAACGAGCCGTCTCATCAGGACCTGCACTTTTTCGTATTTTTATAACAAAAACACCCACTTTTCATAAATGGACTAGTCTGAAAATCATTTTGTGATGGTTGGATTGGTTGCAAAATTAACATATGAAAATACATTCCACACTTAGGGGTGAAAGGGTTAACCACTGATAGGAAGGCACACATACATTTTATTTGAGTTTGATTGGAGTCTCTCTGAGGACTTCCCAGGGTATCCTGTTTAGAGAGGTTCCACTTTACACAGAAGAATTGATATCCAAAGAATCTTGTATTGAAAGGTTTAAAGTGGGTGTGTTTTCTTGTCTTATCTGCAGCAAAACAGTAGTCAGTGGTAACTGAATCAGTGAAAGGAATTACGTCACTAATAGCGGGTTTTTCCAGGTATAGCAAAATTAAATTTAGCATGGAATTTCCTTGATTTGCTGTTCAGGACATCGAAATCGGACATGCAAATGCGATAAATAGCGGACAAACGTATGCTTATGACCAAGAACAAGTTGCAACTGTATTCATATATTCATATATGTGCAAATGCTTCTTTGAAAGTACCATCTGATGCACTGTCACTTTAAAATGTTTGACGTCGAAATAGGCGCCGGATTCCTGACAAGTTTTCATTCAGCTACATTAGAAGATACTGCATACACACATTTTGTCTAGTAACCGGTGCAAGGACTGGCGCCTGTTACTAGATGAAAAATGCATTTATGCAATACCTCTATGTACAGCTGAGAGGCATCTCGTCAGGAAACCAGTGCATTTTGCAGTGCACGTGGAATGTGTGGACCGATTTTTAAAATCTAACTTTTGTTTTCTTAGTTACATCATTTCCAAGCTATCTAGCCAGGTTTCAGTCAATTTATAAAGTTTTGTTTACTCCTCTCCCAGCTCCTCAACCTTCTTTTTCCAAAATGTGGAACAGATGGTATTGTTACCATTAAATCTGTGTTCAATGGTGTAAAACATGCACAAGTCAGCGTGTCCTTACGCTAAACAAATGAGTGAGGGAACAGAGTTTGTCTATCGGTAGGACCCAATCACAAGGGCATTATTTAAATATAATCAGCTCGCCTTGTTAAATCAGTTTCTTACATCTCACACATGATACTTGAAAATCAAGCGCAAAATATGGCCAAGTAGTGCGCATTAATTAACGGTGTGTACAAGAACATGAATTGATTGGTCGAATCAAACACGTCGTTGCGACATTCCTCACATCGTTTCTCCGTATATGGTAAACACAAGACTGGTGTATACTACTGCCGCTCTCCAGAACCAAATGTGTAATTCACCATTTTATTATATACCTACCCATGAAATACATAGTTATACGATGTAAATAAAAGTCATATGTTCCCATCGATGCAATAAACATCTTCCGGTGAAAATACGACTACTTCCGCTATCTGTATTCACAACTGCAAATAGGCTGCAAATACACATTCATTACCGTATAGTCTAAAAAACTGCTAATTTCCATGGAGCAGTATATAATAAATAGAATATTCATATTTTTGCAACGAATATGACGTTCATCGAGTGGTGTGGAATGTCCATATTTCACGAGTGCCATTAGGCACTCGTGAAATATGGACATTCCACACCACTCCATATTTATCGAGTGGTGTGGAATGTCCATATTTCAACAGTGCCTAATGGCACTCGTGAAATATGGACATTCCACACCACTCGATGAGTGAGTGAGTGAGTGAATAGGGTTTAACGTCCGCTTTTCTGACATAGAGGTACAAGCCTCAGGGAGTCTACACGCAGACGGGTCAACGGGGTCCACTCGATGAACATATATGTCATATTCGTTGCAAAAATATGAATATTCTCTATATATTTGTGTAAACTAATGGATGAAGAGCAAGTAAACAATGTTGTCGTACCATGAAATAATCCTGAAGTTGCCAGTGCTCGTAACTGCGAATCCCGAGTTCCCCGAGGTATGGCTTCTTGTAGAACTGGTAATGCTTCTCCTCGTCCTCTCTATGTAACAGCAAACACACGGAAACAAAACAAAATATTGTAATAACCCTAAATATTTGAAAACAATTTATTCTGGGAAACACATATAAATATATATCATCTCCAATAACCTCCGAAGGGAAGCACATTTAATACATATTATTTTAATAGTCACTATTATTTATAAAAAAAGAGTGACTATTAAAATAATATGTGTAAATACCTGGTTTCCCACAATGAAGAATGTTGCTATAGTTATGGTTAGCATTAGTGTACTGGTTTATTACAATAACTATGTATTTGGACAGAATTTGTTTTGGTGTCCAAATACTTGGACAATACAATGTCACACTCATACTTGAACTTGTACTTGGCCACATACTCCATTCTCAGACTGGAAATCAGGACAAGTGACAATGAATGTGTTTTACGTCCCAGCAACAGTTAAGGTAGGGTGTATCAGTTTCAAGTGTCATCCGATTGACCAGAAGGATGAAAGTATGCCTTGGGGCGGAGATTAAACTGCAAACCTCTAGCATATCCGATGTCTTAACCTCTAGGCCACAATCCATCCCTTCAAGACATCAAGTGTGGTTGGACAAGGCTGGGATGTGTCAACAGTATGTGTACGTGTCAACATGAATGTAAAATATGATTTATCGTCTTCTTATCTAAAAACATTCAATGTTAGTTTAAACAATATTTATTTCTAGATATGACAAGTGAGATATACATACATACAATTGAGAACAGGATTAGAAAACAAGCTTTTACACTTTAATATGTGAATTCTTCTCCTGCAGAAGATCAGTTTTACAATATGGCTAAGGAACAAATTGGTGAAATATGGTAACATTGTTTGAACAAACACAAAAAAATGTGTAGGTATATCAAAATGAATGCGTCACACCATGATGTAAGCGCATGTGGTGTTTAGACGTCTCACTTACGCTGGTATTTATAAGAGAAAGTGAAGACATGTTATACTTGGCACTCTCCTGAGATGGTTTTTCAAGTACAGTGTATCTATTTTCAGATTAGGTTTCCGTCAGGACCAGTGTGTATTGTAGTCCTGGGGGCCGTTTCACTAAACCTCGTAAGACTAAAATGCCAGTAAGTGCAAAATTATGATAGTCAGTAAAGTTCACATTAACAATGTTTTCTTGTAAACAATTACTGGATTTACATTTATTGAGCATAGGCTGCATATGCAGCCTATGATCAATAAATGTAAATCCATCAATTGAAATTTACAGACGATCCTAAATTTGCACTTATGAACATTTTAGTCGTGCGAAGTTTAGTGAAACGGCCCCTTGGTGTTTATCCTTTTTTAAGAACCAGCTCAAACATGTGATTGAGCGAATGAGAATGGGTTTATTTATAGGTTATATGTGGCTGCGACTGGAGAAATTTGTGACCAGTTTAGCTTCTGATCTAATAACACACTCCTGTAGCATGATATCAATCTATATTGCTTGTTGGAATCATGATAGATATTTCATTTATGGAATGGCAAACAGTGTAGATCCTGATCAGACTGTGCGGATGCACAGGCTGATCTGGAACTACACTGGTCACCAAACCCATAAACCCCATTTCTCCAGTCACAGCCACATATAACAATGGACAACACTGACCTCATTCCCCAAACTTTGTCAATGTTGCGGGGCAGTGCGTCGACAGTCTGTCTGATATACGAGTCGACACCTTGGACAGGCTTAGCAAGCTCGGGAGACTTTGCATCTGTAATAAAATAGAAATTGATTGATTGGGTTTTAGAATTCAATGAAATGGCGATTGATGGTTAATCAACACGGAAGAGTCATATAAGACAAAAGATATTTGAAAGTGTTTTAAAAGGGGACCTTACAATGTTTGTGACCAGCACAGCCCCTGCTCTAGCCTGCACATCATGGCAGACTGATCAGGGGCCATGTTGTTCACCATTGCGACACTGTTACAGTTATGGGTAACAGGATTCCAGTAGCATATTTCACCAACATGGAAAAGTATACGTATCTAGCAAATTCTGCATACTTTTAATCATCAACTACATGCAGTCATTAGTTCTATATGACATAATGCATTTCGGGAAAAATATAAATGATTACTCCCTCAAAGTATACTTTGCTAGGTATTAAAGTATACTTTGCAATTTTGATGAAATCGGCTACAGATCAATCATATGTGCCAGAGAATCAAGATCTGTAATTTATTGCAAATGCTGCATATAGGGCTTCTTTCACTTATGCCGTTCAATATGATCGAAATTGCCACTGGCATTATGAATGATACAAATACACTGGTAAAATTCCAGCATTCATCTACAGCTTAACCCATTACATGAGAAATACCCGTGTAAGATTAGAAGAAATCACATATTTTTCTTGTTTCTCATCCAAAGTATATGTTGTGACCACTCATTTGAACCGTCTCGACGAGACGGTTCAAATGGTGGTCACGACATATACTTCCAAGAAGAAATAAGATAAATATTTACAAAAATGGTGTATCCTCAACAAGAAATTGGTCAACACTGGGGATGAAAGGCAACAAAATTGATTTTATTAGAGAACTTCTTATTTGCATTATATTCACCATAATTGACAACTCAATAGTGTATTATATAGGGATTTATGAATACTATTCATGAATATGTAAATAATATGCAAATTCATGGGGTCAAAGTTCAAGGCCATTTTCCATTGTGCAGCCTAATGTTTACTCAATACAGTGAAATGATGGTAACAAAACAAGGCTTATATCACATGCGATTGAACTCGCCCATCCACATTCCCCTTCCACGCGCTTCCCTATACTATCCATTACCTAGTATAGTCGGACCAGATGAATCTGTTTAACGGCGGAATGTGGGTGGGGAGTTCAATCGCCTGTGCTTATATTTTATATATGCATGTACATGTGGGGCCATGGCCGGCAAAATATGTGACTAGCTACAAATAAAATGGGGCGTTATCGAGTTTGCAGCCAGCGTACATGTAGCTCCAGACCAGCCTGCGCATCCGCGCAATCTGGTCTGGATCTACACTGTCTGCTGTTGCTTAAGTAAACAACAAACACATTAGATCTGTGTCGGGCTGCATAGAGTGCTATGTCATAAGAAGCTATAGAGATAAAAAATTCAGCAAGATCCCATTCAATTTGTTGTACAATTTACATATAAGTTTGCATCATTGTTGCTAATTCTTGGCACTATTTATAGTGAACATATAACAATTCCTAAATAAATCTGTATACAATTGGGGGCTGGTATACATATGTAGGAATACTTATGGAGATATGATAAAGGTGGATATCCCGGAGCTAGATCCACATTCAAAAGATGTAATGTCACTGCCTTCACAGAAAGGGCGAAGAAATGGCATGCCATTCATTAAATCATGAATAGAAAATCATTATACTGTAGTCACTAAACGTGTAAATATTTGCTGCCATTTACTGTATTTATCAATTGAGCTAGATTAACTATGAGAAGTAGGTTGATTCTCACATTTTAGGCATATGGAAATTTTGAAACATATATTTTTCTATTTTTCCTATTTTTTCAACAAAAGTGTACGTTTGACCACTCATGTAAGCTGTCTCAATGAGCAGGTTCAAATGGTGATGAGATAATGTATATGTTTAACCCTTACAATGCTGAATTAGATTTTATTTTGTTGTCTGCTGTTTATGTTTTATTTGCCATTATACTCATGAGAAACATGGTTTGACAGTACTTTAGAATCATTTCCAATGGAAATGATGCTAAAGTGTTGTCAAACCATGTTTTTATTGAGAAAGAATACAAAATATGAAACAACAGCAGAAGATATGTTTGGTTCCCGCCTTTTAAGGGTCAACAAACTCCCAACTATTTTATCTTTGGAGAACAAGGTTGGGAACAAACAGAATATCTTTGCATTTCCTAGACTTGCCTGATTAGCTTGGCATCAAGATATACATACAGCGTAACTTCTAATGCAAGTGCCACGGTTTTTAGAAAACTAGATGGCATACCCATAATATAATATAATACCCAAGTGATGAAGGACCACCATGGCAATGTACGTATGAAATACCAAGAGATTACATGAAAGGAAAGAGAAATTATGAAAAATTTACCTGAATCGTAAGTTTTGTGAACACAATAATTTTGATACCTTGACCAGGGTGGAGGGTCATGGATTGTTCATAGAATGATATACAACAATTAGAACAACACATTAAGTTTGTAAAACATAGATATGCCCCTGTGGCATACTGGACTCTAACTGGAGAAACTCTTACAAACTTTCTGACTTTTCGATGTAAATGTACACGGACGGACGCACGAACAAACAGACGTACGGAACCTCAAGAGCAACGCAATATGCCCCCCTTGCTATCGCATAGGGGCCATATAAAACTTGTGTGAAAGATGAAGAAGCCCATGAAAAGCAAACAAGAAATTATAAGATGTTTACCCCCAATGTTAAAGTGTGTGAGGGACAGAAGGGTGGACGCGCAATCTAAATCCAGTATTCTCAGTACAGTACCCTTCACGACTCCTCATAATAAGTATTCTAGTCATGTCAGGGCAGGGAGGGTGCAGAGACAAACAAGGATATGTATTTTTTATTATTATTTTTAAAACATTTATAATTCAACCGTAACAAATCTTAACCCTTACACTGCTGAATTAAATTTTGTGGTCTGCTGTTTGTGTTATATTTTCAATTTTTCTCATCAAAACATGGTTTGACAACACTTTAGAACCATTTCCATTGGAAATGGTTCTAAAGTGTTGTCAAACCATGTTTAATTAAAGGTGCATGCCCACTCAGTAGGCAAAACATGGTCTATATAGGAATTAAATAAGTGTATAATTGTGTCACTATTCCACCAGTTTTAAAACATACTAGTGCCCGCTATACAGATATAATCATTTAGTCATATTTATTTTACTGATAGTGACGCACGGTGGTATCTTGCTACTTTCATATGCAAATGAAGAATAATATTTTTTAATTATTTATATTAATTAAACCCGTCACCTGAAAACATAATATTTTCGACAGATTATAAAGTATGATCATTTCACATCAAAAAATAAATACGAAGAATAAATAGTAATATCCGTCAACTTTTTAAGGAAACACGGTTATCGCCCCTGCTATCAGTCTGGAAATTTACTTCTGATATGAAATGTATAATAATGCCACTCAATACGTAGGTAATGGTGAATGAATCCTTTTGCCAGAAAATGTCTCAGGTGATGTATCTGGTATAAAAAACAGTTTGTACCTACTAAGTGCCTACTGGGTGGGCATGTACCTTTAAGACACAAGACAAAATCTACAACAACAGCAGACGACAAGTTTTGTTTCCTGCATTCTAAGACACAGGTGTTTGAACAGATGGTCATTATTTTGTTGTCATACGGTATTTTGGTGGATTTGTGTAGATTTGGCTGGATTTTGTTGGTTTTTGGTAATTAACATAGTTTTGTGCAACTACTGGATCTAATTCTCAAACATTACACACAGATATCAGATATCGGCAATTATCTACACATTCACCGTTCCAAACTAGCGGGCCCCCTTTATACTGTCAAAAATGTAAACAAATATGTGTAATTCGTGGGAGGTGACATAAATTGTATGTTGGTAACAATGCACCCAAACCACCAGATACCGAAATAACCAATAAAACACCGAAATATGAAGAGTTCTTCAAGAACCTGTGTTCTAATCTGTAACAAACGTGGCAATGCTAGCTACACTAACTGCAAGTGTTATATGTATGCAAATAGACAAATGCACTGAGCGCCTGTCCATGAACCAGGTGTTTGTTTGTTTGTTGGGGTTTAACGGCCTATCAACAGCTAAGGTCATTTAAGTCAATGGGTTTAGTACTAAATCCAATATATTACCTGTTCAAGTAGTACATGTACAAATGGGGGGAAAATCCCAAAATCATAACTGAATATTTACAATAAAACAAACCATATATTTAGCCCTGAAATCAGAATAATCCTGATCTGATGCCAGGTCCTCGCCACACCAGAATCACTTGGCCCCTCCCAAAAGCAGTAGGATCAGTAATAATCTTACTACTTTTATAATGGGCAATAACCCAATTCAACTCCCAGGTAACTAAAGATAAAAACGTACCCGAGGGCCAAACCAGGCAAATCGTGATTCCTATATAAAGGAGGAACCCATACCGTTAATTTACGCCGTCTCATTCGCCCGACCACCACCCACATGAACCAGGTGATGTTTGCTGAAACTAATTTATACTGGGATCGAGTGTCAACACGGAAAACAAGAAATCTGCACACTTATGTATCTACCCTGAAATTTTAGGATAAATTTACTAATTTTTATTATACAGAATTTATTACATTATCACAGCCATTTTGGCTGTGATAATGTAATAAATTCAGTATAATAATTCTGCATACTTTTAATCATCAAAGATATGCAGTCATTAGTTCTACATGAAATAATGCATTTCGGCAAAATTAAATGATTACTCCCTCAAAGTATACTTAAAGGCACTGAACGGCTCAGTATTACAATTTTCCGATTTTTTCAAACACAAAAACATGTTTGGCAACTGATTTAGTACACAAAACTAACATATACTGCCTAATAGATACATCTCAAGTCTTGAGATTTACATCTTAATCGCAATGTGAAGACAACAAAAACTTGTTTTGTGTACCACTCAGTGCAAAATGTCAATATTGAAAAATTAATTCACGTAATCCAACGGCTTCGGCTCGGAAGCGAGTCGATAAACTCCGGCTATCGGAATTCATCGGCCGCGAATCAGGGAGTTGAGCAGTTGACCCGAGCGTCTATCGGAAAATCGATCGGACTTTGAACACGCACCTGCTGTTTGTTTATCAACAAATATTGATATTTTCATCGACTACAAACTCATTTTGATAAACTCCGGCTATCGGAATTCATCGGCCGCGAATCAGGGAGTTGAGCAGTTGACCCGAGCGTCTATCGGAAAATCGATCGGACTTTGAACACGCACCTGCTGTTTGTTTATCAACAAATATTGATATTTTCATCGACTACAAACTCATTTTTGTACCAAAATGAATGCAAACAGTTTCAAAGTGTGTGTAAATAGAAACCTGTTGGATGTATGTGTGGGAAAACCCAATAGGAGGCCAAATTCGGCAACTTGAGCCGTATTGGGGCTTTAATAGCTAGATACGTATGCTTAGCAATTTTGGTGAAATTGGCTACTGGACAAATAAACAAAAAAAGTTTAAAAAATAAAATTCTCACATTATTTTATAAACGCAAATTTCCATGTCATTTGATCATGACCATGAACACATGGCCGCATGGGTGGACTATAGAACGAAAACATGGATGATGACAAATAAGCATATGAAGTTCAACGCCAATCTGACATACAGTAACAGAGATAGTAGGTACAGTGGGGTCAGCGTGTAAGTGCACACACGAACGAACACGACAGGTTGGAACCAACCTGTCGTGTTCGTTCATGTGTGCACTTACACGCTGACCCCACTGTAGCTGAAAACTTTAATGAAAATATCGGACAGGAGGATAGATAGACAAGCAGTTGGACAGGACGGCGACTATTTACCCGAAACTAAATATTAGGGTACATAAAAGGTCAGTCAATGTCACCCAAATGTAGCCATCAATGTGAGAAAGCTATTGATGAAGCTTCACAAGATCTGACTAACATATGAGGAGATTGACCTATGTCCGAGTTTTACTGAAGGTGGCCTACCTATACATTTTTGTATTTTGAAAAAGTAGGTCAAGGTCCCTCAAATAACAATGTCCATGAATGGAAGGAAAATATAGGTAACTTCGATAAAGATCCAACTAATGTATCAAGAGATATGGAACATTTGGAAGTCAATCCAAAATTGTTGAGGCCTTTGACTCACGTTCCACTAGACCATTACAGAAACACGCACACATCATTTGACCGTGACCTTGGACACGGGTGAAAATTGAGTTTGGTGGGGAATGAAAATATGGATGATATAAACATGCCCATGAAGTTTCAAGCGAATTGTTCACACAGTAAAGAAGTTATAGGAGAATACAAGACACAGAGAAACTGACGCATCCGCAGTCTGTCCAGAATCTGAACTGTTTGTCATTCCAAAAATGAAACATCCGCAATGCTTCTAACAAGCAATTTAGATGGTTATCAAGCTACAGGAGTGTGCTATATGATCAGGACCTACATGGGTCAAAATCTCATAAGCCCCGCAGGGGCGGATCCATCATTTGGGGAACGGGGGGGGTTGTCCTTTTTGTCCCCCACCCCCCCACCCCTCCAGATCCACCCTGACCCATTTCTCCAGTCACAGCCATTTTGTAACCTGATAATTACATGTAGAATCTGAGGCTTGTCTCTTGATATAAAGTTTAACAGGTTCAGCTCGGAAAAGAAAACCACAAGATAGCATTGGAATTATTTCTACACATTTTCTACCCTAATGCTTTCTCTATATAATTGTTACCGCCTACATCGGCGTGGACCCCAGAATTGTGACCACTATGTCTCACTTTCCAACACCATGGGCGAGACAAAAACAACACATGATAGACAAGATAGTATCCCATTTCAAACTGATCAGTGATGATTATGATACATTATTGTGCTCAAAGAAAATTATGAATACTTTTCCTGTATGAGATTATGCAATAATCAAAATTGTCACAATAATAAACAACAGAAAATATGTTGATATAGTTAACTCAGTCCCGTCAACTTCAAGTTAACGAGAATCGGCTATATGCACATGATGTAGCCCTCACTCAGTCAAACTGAGAATCGACTATACTGTATGTTGCCCTCACTCACTCAAACTGAGAATCGGCTGTACTGTATGTTGCCCTCACTCAGTCAAACTGAGAATCGGCTGTACTGTATGTTGCCCTCACTCACTCAAACTGAGAATCGACTGTACTGTATGTTGCCCTCACTCACTCAAACTGAGAATCGGCTGTACTGTATGTTGCCCTCACTCACTCAAACTGAGAATCGGCTGTATGTTGCCCTCACTCAGTCAAACTAACTGGCTGGACGAATGGAACTTAAACATTATTTTCATTACTACCAGTGTGTTGATTTCTACGAGCTAGGCAAAATTAGAAAAAAAATATGTTTTGCATCAGTGAAATTGCATATCTTTAGTGTGTTCAATAATGTGGCTGTGACTGGAGAAATGGGGCTTATGGATTTTGCGACCAGTGCAGATACAGATTTGCACTATTTGCCAATCCATCAATGAAATGCCTGCCATGCTTCCAACATGCAATATAGATCATTATCAGGTTACAGGAGTGTGCTATTTGATCAGGATCACAAGTCTGATAAGACCCATTTCTCCAGACATGGCCGCTAATAAATTATATTCCGAGACGATCATTATTCAAAAGACCTCCACCACTGTTGTCCATGTTTCCATCTCAGATTATCAACAGCGACTGGCACAAACTTCATCCTAATGTCCGCTTTCCGCTTGGATCGGCCAGGCAACGATCGAGTTTGTCTTTTCTCCTTTTTGACGGTGGGGTAAGCTATGCTAGACATAATCGGTTGAGCACTATTTATTGGAATCGCAACATATTTAACTTTAACATCTTTTTGTCGCCTAGGACGACGCGGCGGTGGTGGAATGTATGTGGGGAAAATAAACGTATCTGGAATTGGGTTGCGTTTATTGCTGGCAACAGGAAATTCTGAGCTGTATATGGGTTGATTGCGACGTTTTCTTATACCTTTCTGCATTTTCTTCAAGACTGAATCGTCAATACGAATTGGAACAAATTTTGTTTTAACTTCACGCCCTGATGTGGGAGAGTGAAGAAGGTACGGAGGGGATGAGTCCATGGTTTGAACTTTCTTATTGATCATGGCAATTGGGTACATTTTAGGAGAGTCAATTCTTGGCCGTGTTTGCCGAATACGTGGTGGTGTCTTACCAGTCGGGGAAATCGAATCAAATAACTGACGTCGCTGTTCTTGGATGCGTTGTCTCGCATCTTGTAATCGCCGACGTTCTTTTTCTAAATATCTGGAACAAAACAAATTCACTTGTTGACTGTGACAAGTTTCCAAAAACATTTACGTTCGATATAATATAGGAATGAATGGCCTTTTTGTGGAATTTATCGGGGTATAAACTTGGAAAAGTCGCGGGAAGACTGGACGAAGCGATAAAAAATTACAATTTCTGAAAAAAAATTAAATAAATTTGTTATTTTTTTTCGAAAATTGTAATTTTTTACGGCCTCGTCCAGTATTCCCGCGACTTTTCCAAGTTTATATCCCCGATAAATTCCACAAAAAGGCCATTCATTCCTTATAATTCCAGCATTTGAAATAAATTCATCAAGAAAATGTGTTTATTTTCAGTTTTCTTAAGGATTATTTTAACTGCGCCTCACGGTTATGGAAAATAGTTCGGCATTGGAGTTTACTGGGATATAAATTTTGAACAGAGACTTGCTACGGACCAATCAAATGTTAGGGAATTGTGTAAATATTTTTGTGCTGGAATTATTACCAAATATGGAGAAAAAAACATGGATTTTCGGAGTTAAGCGGCATAATTCCAGACGGAACACACACAGAGCAATTTTTGTTTTACATCTCCCACTGCTGTGCATGATGGTGGTCTTGAATGCAGAGTGTCAAGTCATTCAGCTGCAATGTGGCCCTGACTGGAGTAATGGGGTTTATGGTATTTCTGGTCAGTTCAGTAGCCGATTTGATCAAAATTCCAAAGTTTACTTAAGTAGCAAATTATATTTTTAGGGAGTAATCATTTATTTTTCCCGAAATGCATTATTTCATATAGAACTAACGACTGCACATACTTGGTGATTAAAAGTATGCAGAATTATTATACTGAATTTATAACATTATCACAGCCAAAATGGTTGTGATAATGTAATAAATACAGTATAATAACAAGAAACGAGGCAAAGCCACGAAGGCCAGGTTTTTTCCAAGCATAGACACTTGGATAACATAATTATACCCACTTTTTGTAGACTAGATGGCCGTGGCCTGCATGTCGCGCCTTGGGGCGAGGCATGGACACTAAAAAAATAGATATAGTAGATGGAAAAACTTTAACCAAAAAACTTTAACCGGACACACGGACAAACGGACGGATGTATGCCAAAATGCTGACGATATCGCGCTTTCCGCAAGCAGGTATGACAATGATGATAAACACCCATGTGAAGTATCAAGGTATTGGGTGAAGCAGTTGCAGAGATATACATGTAGTACACGAAAAAAATTTAACAAAAAAATTCAAAGTAATTTGACCTTGACATTGGGCACAGGATCGCGCTTTCCGCAAGCAGGTGCAACAATGATGATAAACACCCATGTGAAGAATCAAGGTATTGGGTGAAGCAGTTGCAGAGATATAGTACACGAAAAAACTTTAACAAAAAAATTCAAAGTAATTTGACCTTGACATTGGGCACAGGATCGCGCTTTCCGCAAGCAGGTGCGACAATGATGATAAACACCCATGTGAAGTATCAAGGTATTGAGTGAAGCAGTTGCAGAGATATAGTACACGAAAAAACTTTAACAAAAAAAATTCAAAGTAATTTGACCTTGACATTGGGCACAGGATCGCGCTTTCCGCAAGCAGGTGCGACAATGATGATAAACACCCATGTGAAGTATCAAGGTATTGGGTGAAGCAGTTGCAGATATATAGTACACGAAAAAACTTTAACAAATAAATTCAAAGTAATTTGACCTTGACATTGGGCACAGGGGCCGCACGGTTGGGGGTTAGAATGAAAATATGGATGATGATAAACACCCATGTGAAGTTTCAAGGTAATGGGCGAAGCAGTTGCAGAGATATAGTATAACGAAAAAGTTTTAACCAAAAAAACAAAAAACTCTAACCAGACGTACGTTAAAAAGTTAATGTTGAAATGGCTAAGTCAATTACGTAGAAATAATAGGTGAAGGTAAAAAAATGGTCACATGTTGGATAGTTGTATGTGGTAGGCACCCCTTGGTTATGAAGCTGTGAAAGTTTGGTGGTCCTAGGTGGTACAGTACCAAAGAAATGGACTTAAACACGAAAACTTAACATTGTAAACGCGAAAACTTAACATTGAAAATGGCTAAGTCGACTGCGCGGAAAAAATGGGTGAAGTTAAAAAAAAAAGTAACATGTTGGATAGTGATATGTGGTGGGTACCCCTTGATTATGAAACTGTGAAAGTTTGGTGGTCCTAGATGGTACAGTACCAAAGAAATGGACTTAAACACGAAAACTTAACATTGTAAACGCGAAAAGTTAACATTGAAAATGGCTAAGTCGACTACGCGGAAAAAATGGGTCAAGTTAAAAAATAAGTAACATGTTGGATAGTGATATGTGGTGGGCACCCCTTGATTATGAAGCTGTGAAAGTTTGGTGGTCCTAGGTGGTACAGTAACAAAGAAATGGACTCAAACACGAAAACTTAACATTGATTGTGGACGCCGCCCGCCGGCCCGGCTTTCGCCAATCCAATAGCCTGGATTTTTTTCCAAAAAACCTGGCTAAAAATTAATAAATTTATTCATAAATTGAAAATTTCTCCCTCAAAGTATACTTTGCTAGAAAAGTACCGTATACTTTGCAATGTTGGTGAAATAGGCTACTGATCCTGATCTTCTACGACATGTGCAGTGTGATATGGCTATATCCTGTTTGTTAGAAGTGGGACAGGTAATTTACTGAATGAATGGCAAACAGTGTAGAGCCCGACCAGACTGTGCGGATGTGCAGGCTGATTTGGGGCTACACTGGTTGCATAACCTGTAAGCACTTGTTCTACATTCACATGTATGTGACCTTGACCCTGGGTTTAGCGGTGGCGAGACGATTGTGGATTTGTCACAGGGCGGTAGAGGACCATTAAATCAATGTATGTGTGAAATATCAAGCAGATGAGTGCCAGGAAACATAAATTTTAAGACATTTACCTGACCGTTAAGGTTTCGGGACTGACGGACGTACGGACGGTAACACCATATGACCCCCTCACAATTCGGTGGTGGAGGCATAAAAACTAGGATGTACAGACTCCCAACACATGGCATACGGTACTCCTGATGGAATAAACACAGAGTAAAAATGTCTATGTTCGCACTCCTCTGCACATGATGGTTGTCAAATATACCATGTATACCAAGCAGAAAGTCAATCAACTAAAACATGTAGAGGTAGTTTGCAAGACACACACATTAAGAACAGTTTAAATAAGGGCATAAATCTGGATTATAGTATTATGCATTCATTTGACAGATGTCAGGTATACCAACTTGCAAGTGTGAAGTGGATCGACTGAAAACTGTAGAAGCATTAGCCAGACAAGAAAATTGAGATGGACAGGTGGACGGAGAGACAGGTGCAGGTTGAAAGCTCAAGTGGACACAAAGGCTACAAATTTCAATCCCATAGTCACAGATCCTGGTGAAAGAAATGCAGGGCTGCAGATAAGGAACTAGAAATGGACGCTTGTCGACAAGCGCATGTGTATCCCCTTCCCCAGATACACAAGTAGTTTGAAAAAAGGGTGTTGGAGTTATGCTCCGGAGACAAAATCAGTGCGCGGAAAAACAAAGGGAGATAACTAAAAAATTAGGGATACAAGAGTTGTCATTATTGCGTGACACACCTTTAGGGTCGTGGTCTATGCATGTGTGAAGTTTCATGAAAATATTCCAAAGGTTCGAGTTATGCTCCGGACACGAAATCAGTGCACGAAACAACAAAGGGAGATAACTAAGAAATTAACGACGCAAGAGTTGTCATTCTTACGCACGACACACCTTTGGGTCGTCTTCTATGCATGTGTGAAGTTTAATAAAAAGATATTCCAAAGGGTGTTCCAGTTATGCTCCGGACACGAAATCAGTGCATGAAACAAACAAGAAACGAGGCAAAGCCACGAAGGCCAGGTTTTTTCCAAGCATGGACACTTGGATAACATAATTATACCCACTTTTTGTAGGCTAGATGGCCGTGGCCTGCATGTCGCGCCTTGGGGCGAGGCATGGACACTAAAAAAATAGATATAGTAGATGGAAAAACTTTAACGAAAAAACTTTAACCGGACACACGGACGGATGGACGGACGTATGCCAAAATGCCGACGATATCGCGCTTTCCGCAAGCGGGTGCGACAATGATGATAAACACCCATGTGAAGTTTCAAGGTAATGGGCGAAGCAGTTGCAGAGACATAGTATAACGAAAAAGTTTTAACCAAAAAATTTAACCAGACGTACGTTAAAAAGTTGTGAAGTTTCAAGGTAATGGGCGAAGCAGTTGCAGAGACATAGTATAACGAAAAAGTTTTAACCAAAAAATTTAACCAGACGTACGTTAAAAAGTTAACGTTGATAATGGCTAAGTCAATTACGTAGAAATAATAGGTGAAGGTAAAAAAATGGTCACATGTTGGATAGTTGTATGTGGTAGGCACCCCTTGGTTATGAAGCTGTGAAAGTTTGGTGGTCCTAGGTGGTACAGTACCAAAGAAATGGACTTAAACACGAAAACTTAACATTGAAAACGCGAAAACTTAACATTGAAAATGGCTAAGTCGACTGCGCGGAAAAAATGGGTCAAGTTAAAAAAAAAGTAACATGTTGGATAGTGATATGTGGTGGGCACCCCTTGATTATGAAGCTGTGAAAGTTTGGTGGTCCTAGGTGGTACAGTAACAAAGAAATGGACTCAAACACGAAAACTTAACATTGATTGTGGACGCCGCCCGCCCGGCTTTCGCCAATCCAATAGCCTGGATTTTTTTCTCAAAAAACCTGGCTAAAAAGGGAGATAAGTAAACAAGAATTCCGCGGAATCAAATGCCTCGCCTTGTCCCGCCTTGACCTCGAGCCTGGGCCCGAAAGCAATTTTCACTGGCCCGAACATATTATACAACTAGAAAAAGTCGATGGCGCGCCATCGCAATATACCCACTTTCCCCAAATACTAAGTCCGAAAGGGGGAGATAATCCATGATGGAGGGTCGGATGAAAAATCCGAATTCACTTTGCGCATCTGCACATGATAACGAAGCTACATACCAAATATCAGGCGCGTAGGTATGAAGGTGAAAAAGTTTTTCAAGTTACAAGAAACGTGACGGACGTACAGACGTACGGACGGACGGACACTCGTGACGAAAACAATATACCAATTTTTTCCCAAAAAAGTGGGTATAATTATTGACTAGTGAGCCATAGAATATCAGATTATATTCTATGGCTCACTAGTCAATAATTGTTTTATTATATGATAATAGTCTGTATATAGCACTTACGACCTTATGCTACTAGACAACAAGAAACGAGGCAAAGCCACGAAGGCCAGGTTTTTTCCAAGCATAGACACTTGGATAACATAATTATACCCACTTTTTGTAGACTAGATGGCCGTGGCCTGCATGTCGCGCCTTGGGGCAAGGCATGGACACTAAAAAAATAGATATAGTAGATGGAAAAACTTTAACGAAAAAACTTTAACCGGACACGGACGGAAGGACGGACGTATGCCAAAATGCATAAAATGCGCTTTCCGCAAGCGGGTGCGACAATGATGATAAACACCCATGTGAAGTATCAAGGTAATGGGTGAAGTAGTTGCAGAGATATAGTACACTAAAAAAGTTTAACAAAAAAAATCAAAGTAATTTGACCTTGACATTGTGCACAGGGGCCGCACGGTTGGGGGTTAGAATGAAAATATGGATGATGGTAAACACCCTTTAACCAGACGTACGTTAAAAAGTTAACGTTGAAAATGGCTAAGTCAATTACGTAGAAATAATAGGTGAAGGTAAAAAAATGGTCACATGCTGGATAGTTGTATGTGGTAGGCACCCCTTGGTTATGACGCTGTGAAAGTTTGGTGGTCCTAGGTGGTACAGTACCAAAGAAATTAACTTAAACACGAAAACTTAACATTGTCAACGCGAAAACTTAACATTGAAAATGGCTAAGTCGACTGCTCGGAAAAAATGGGTCAAGTTAAAAAAAAAGTAACATGTTGGATAGATATGTGGTGGGCACCCCTTGATTATGAAGCTGTGAAAGTTTGGTGGTCCTAGGTGGTACAGTACCAAAGAAATGGACTTAAACACGAAAACTTAACATTGTAAACGCGAAAACTTAACATTGAAAATGGCTAAGTCGACTACGCGGAAAAAATGGGTCAAGATAAAAAAAAAGTAACATGTTGGATAGTGATGGGCACCCCTTGATTATGAAGCTGTGAAAGTTTGGTGGTCCTAGGTGGTACAGTAACAAAGAAATGGACTCAAACACGAAAACTTAACATTGATTGTGGACGTCGCCCGCCGCCCGCCCTTCGCCAATCCAATAGCCTGGATTTTTTTTCCAAAAAACCTGGCTAAAAATTGAAAAATAATTTGAAAAAAAAAATGGAAAAAAAAGTTTAAAAATTAAAAATAACTAGAAAAAGTCGATGGCGCGCCATCGCAATATACCCACTTTCCCCAAATGCTAAGTCCGAAAGGGGGAGGTAATCCATGATGGAGGGTCGGATAAAAAATCCGAAGTCACTTTGCGCATCAGCACATCAAAACGAAGCTACGAACCAAATATCAGACGCGTAGGTATTAAGGTGAAAAAGTTTTTCGACCTACGAGGAAAAATAGTGAAATTCTAAGTCCGAAAGGGGGAGATAATCCATGATGGAAGGTCCGATCAAAAATCGGAATTCACTTTGCACATCATAGCGAAGCTACATATCAAATATCAGAAATGTAGGTATTAAGGTGAGAAAGTTTTTCGAGTTACAAGGAAAAAATGGGAAATTGTGAGTCCGAAAGGGGGAGATAATCCATGATGGAGGGTCGGATCAAAAAATCCGAAATTCACTTTTGCGCATCTGCACATGATAACGAAGCTACATACCAAATATCAGGCGTGTAGGTATGAAGGTGAAAAAGTTTTTCGAGTTACAAGGAAAAAATTGGAAATTGTGAGTCCGAAAGGGGGAGATAATCCATGATGGAGGGTCGGATCAAAAATCCGAATTCACTTTGCGCATCTGCACATGATAACGAAGCTACATACCAAATATCAGGCGCGTAGGTATGAAGGTGAAAAAGTTTTTCGAGTTACAAGGAAAAAATGGGAAATTGTGAGTCCGAAAGGGGGAGATAATCCATGATGGAGGGTCGGATCAAAAATCCGAATTCACTTTGCGCATCTGCACATGATAACGAAGCTACATACCAAATATCAGGCGCGTAGGTAATGAAGGTGAAAAAGTTTTTTCGAGTTACAAGGAAAAAATGGGAAATTGTGAGTCCGAAAGGGGGAGATAATCCATGATGGAGGGTAGGATCAAAAATCCGAATTCACTTTGCGCATCTGCACATGATAACGAAGCTACATACCAAATATCAGGCACGTAGGTATGAAGGTGAAAAAGTTTTTCGAGTTACAAGGAAACAAGAAACGAGGCAAAGCCACGAAGGCCAGGTTTTTTCCAAGCATAGACACTTGGATAACATAATTATACACACTTTTTGTAGACTACATGGCCGTGGCCTGCATGTCGCGCCTTGGGGCGAGGCATGGACACTAAAAAAATAGATATAGTAGATGGAAAAACTTTAACCAAAAAACTTTAACCGGACGTACGGACGAACGGACGGACGTATGCCAAAATGCTGACGATATCGCGCTTTCCGCAAGCAGGTGTGACAATGATGATAAACACCCATGTGAAGTATCAAGGTATTGGGTGAAGCAGTTGCAGAGATATAGTACACGAAAAAACTTTAACAAATAAATTCAAAGTAATTTGAACTTGACATAGGGCACAGGATCGCGCTTTCCGCAAGCAGTGCAACAATGATGATAAACACCCATGTGAAGTATAAGGTATTGGGTGAAGCAGTTGCAGAGATATAGTACACGAAAAAACTTTAACAAAAAAATTCAAAGTAATTTGACCTTGACATTGGGCACAGGATCGCGCTTTCCGCAAGCAGGTGCGACAATGATGATAAACACCCATGTGAAGTATCAAGGTATTGGGTGAAGCAGTTGCAGAGATATAGTACACGAAAAAAATTTAAGAAAAAGATTCAAAGTAATTTGACCTTGACATTGGGCACAGGATCGCGCTTTCCGCAAGCAGGTGCGACAATGATGATAAACACCCATGTGAAGTATCAAGGTATTGGGTGAAGCAGTTGCAGAGATATAGTACACGAAAAAACTTTAAGAAAAAGATTCAAAGTAATTTGACCTTGACATTGGGCACAGGATCGCGCTTTTCCGCAAGCAGGTGCGACAATGATGATAAACACCCATGTGAAGTATCAAGGTATTGGGTGAAGCAGTTGCAGAGATATAGTACATGAAAAAACTTTATACAAAAAAATTCAAAGTAATTTGAACTTGACATAGGGCACAGGATCGCGCTTTCCGCAAGCAGGTGCAACAATGATGATAAACACCCATGTGAAGTATCAAGGTATTGGGTGAAGCAGTTGCAGAGATATAGTACACGAAAAAACTTTAACAAAAAAATTCAAAGTAATTTGACCTTGACATTGGGCACAGGATCGCGCTTTCCGCAAGCAGGTGCAACAATGATGATAAACACCCATGTGAAGTATCAAGGTATTGGGTGAAGCAGTTGCAGAGATATAGTACACGAAAAAACTTTAACAAAAAAATTCAAAGTAATTTGACCTTGACATTGGGCACAGGATCGCGCTTTCCGCAAGCAGGTGCGACAATGATGATAAGCACCCATGTGAAGTATCAAGGTATTGGGTGAAGCAGTTGCAGAGATATAGTACACGAAAAAACTTTAACAAAAAAATTCAAAGTAATTTGACCTTGACATTGGGCACAGGATCGCGCTTTCCGCAAGCAGGTGCGACAATGATGATAAACACCATGTGAAGTATCAAGGTATTGGGTGAAGCAGTTGCAGAGATATAGTACACGAAAAAACTTTAAGAAAAAGATTCAAAGTAATTTGACCTTGACATTGGGCACAGGATCGCGCTTTCAGCAAGCAGGTGCGACAATGATGATAAACACCCATGTGAAGTATCAAGGTATTGGGTGAAGCAGTTGCAGAGATATAGTACACGAAAAAACTTTAACAAAAAAATTCAAAGTAATTTGACCTTGACATTGGGCACAGGATCGCGCTTTCCGCAAGCAGGTGCAACAATGATGATAAACACCCATGTGAAGTATCAAGGTATTGGGTGAAGCAGTTGCAGAGATATAGTACACGAAAAAACTTTAACAAAAAAATTCAAAGTAATTTGACCTTGACATTGGGCACAGGATCGCGCTTTCCGCAAGCAGGTGCGACAATGATGATAAGCACCCATGTGAAGTATCAAGGTATTGGGTGAAGCAGTTGCAGAGATATAGTACACGAAAAAACTTTAACAAAAAAATTCAAAGTAATTTGACCTTGACATTGGGCACAGGATCGCGCTTTCCGCAAGCAGGTGCGACAATGATGATAAACACCCATGTGAAGTATCAAGGTATTGGGTGAAGCAGTTGCAGAGATATAGTACACGAAAAAACTTTAAGAAAAAGATTCAAAGTAATTTGACCTTGACATTGGGCACAGGATCGCGCTTTCAGCAAGCAGGTGCGACAATGATGATAAACACCCATGTGTGTATCAAGGTATTGGGTGAAGCAGTTGCAGAGATATAGTACACGAAAAAACTTTAACAAAAAAATTCAAAGTAATTTGACCTTGACATTGGGCACAGGGGCCGCACGGGTTAGAATGAAAATATGGATGATGATAAACACCCATGTGAAGTTTCAAGGTAATGGGCGAAGCAGTTGCAGAGATATAGTATAACGAAAAAGTTTTAACCAAAAAACTCTAACCAGACGTACGTTAAAAAGTTAACGTTGAAAATGGCTAAGTCAATTACGTAGAAATAATAGGTGAAGGTAAAAAAATGGTCACATGTTGGATAGTTGTATGTGGTAGGCACCCCTTGGTTATGAAGCTGTGAAAGTTTGGTGTCCTAGGTGGTACAGTACCAAAGAAATGGACTTAAACACGAAAACTTAACATTGTAAACGCGAAAACTTAACATTGAAAATGGCTAAGTCGACTGCGCGGAAAAAATGGGTGAAGTTAAAAAAAAAAAGTAACATGTTGGATAGTGATATGTGGTGGGTACCCCTTGATTATGAAGCTGTGAAAGTTTGGTGGTCCTAGGTGGTACAGTACGAAAGAAATTGACTTAAACACGAAAACTTAACATTGTAAACGCGAAAACTTAACATTGAAAATGGCTAAGTCGATTACGCGGAAAAAAATGGTGAAGTAAAAAAAAAGTAACATATGTTGGATAGTGATATGTGGTGGGCACCCCTTGATTATGAAGCTGTGAAAGTTTGGTGGTCCTAGGTGGTACAGTAACAAAGAAATGGACTCAAACACGAAAACTTAACATTGATTGTGGACGCCGCCCGCCGCCGCGCCCCGCCCGGCTTTCGCCAATCCAATAGCCTGGATTTTTTTTCAAAAAACCTGGCTAAAAATGGGAAATTGTGAGTCCGAAAGGGGGAGATAATCCATGATGGAGGGTCGGATCAAAAATCGGAATTCACTTTGCGCATCTGCACATGATAACGAAGCTACATAGCAAATATGAGGCGCGTAGGTATGAAGGTGAAAAAGTTTTTCGAGTTACAAGAAACGTGACGGACGGACGGACGGACGTACGGACGGACGTACGGACGGACGGACACCCGTGACGAAAACAATATACCCATTTTTTTTTTTACAAAAAAGTGGGTATAATAATACTCGCTACTGGAGCCCAGAATGTTTTTTAATAGTCCTATATTTATCTACATATCATATCTGCACAGGTCCACATATTGCCACAATATTGTCAAAACAGCTTACGGAAATGTAATATAATAATTTACCTGTATAAGTTACCTGTAATAAGTTAGTGGTCAGTTAGTGGTCAGTCTGGACATTTGCACATGCTAGCACATGCACAGGTAAATGGTTCTCCCAGTCACTATTGTTCAACCGGAGAAGGCTATTGTTCTCTCTACATGTAAGGTGTACAGAGCACACGAGAAAAACGGGTCTTCATGCATTATTGTCCAGTTTGTAGTGCGCAAAACAAAAAAGGGAGACAACTAAAAAATTAGCTATGCAAGAGTTGTCATTCATGTGCGCGACACACCTTCGGGTCATGGTCTATGAATGTGTGAAGTTTCATGAAAATAATCCAAAGGGCGGTCGAGTTATGCACATGCACAGGTGAATGGTTCTCCCAGTCACCATTGTTCAACCAGAGAAGGCTATTGTTCTCTCTACATGTAAGGTGTACAGAGCACACGAGAAAAACGGGTCTTCATGCATTATTGTCCAGTTTGTAGTGCGCAAAACAAAAAAGGGAGATAACTTAAAAATTAGGTATGCAAGAGTTGTCATTCTTGTGCACGACACACATTCGGGTCGTGGTCTATGCATGTGTGAAGTTTCATGAAAATATTCCAAAGGGTGGTCGAGTTATGCTCAATAAAATCACTACACTACTGTTTACACATCAACAGACAGCAATTATTGAATACGTTTGCTTCGAAATGAAAATAAGTCTTGGCATTTCATCAGAATTGTCTCGTTGGAGACAATTCTAATGAAATACCAAGATGTGTTTTCTTAGAAAATAAGAACAATATGCTATATTTGTGGTCTGTTTATTGTTTTCTGCAGCATGACAAAGGTACCATAAAATGTCTAATTCTTTTTGATACTCGCTACTTCTGATTTCAATTGGGTTTTTGGCAATTTTAATTGGGTATTTAAGCAAATACGCAGCTTATCTGGAGCTCTGGAAATGCCATTATAAACTCAATGTTTCCAACTACAATCACAACTGTTGTGGCTGTCCATCGGTGACTCTCTGGTCAGTTTCAGACTGACAACAAATACCACCATTTCTCTAAGAACAATCACAAACGTGACCTACTTTGCCTGAAGCACAGACTCCTGTTGTTTCTGTGAGAATTCCTTGGTCCGGTGCTGTATCACAGTCTGCATCACATTGCGGCTGTCCATCGGCGAGTCCCTGGTCAGTTTTAATTTTGAGTCGTGGCCGTACAGCCGCTCAAATTCCTCATCCAGCATCCGTTGTTGGGAACCCGGGCTACCGCGGACCGGGCTGCCTTGGGCCGGACTTCCGTGCCGTTCCTGCAGAATACACCACCTTGCCAATATCTGCATTTGTCTTTACTTCAAAATACTTGATTATTGTTCTTGCAATCAAACAGCTTCATTGACAGAGCCTGAGCTGAGCTGGCAATAATTTGTTTATCATTTGAAAAGTTTATTAAATAGTGGAACGTTTGTAGATGAAATTAGATATCAAATGACTCCAGTCTCCTACACTTGACCAAATGACTGTCAGCTACATCTTAAATCTGAATGAAATTGTGATGCGAGTGATCTGTGGTACTCGATGAACAACACTGCAATTACTAGCATTCCACATGTTACAGTCAGTGCAAGTACACAAAATGTTTAATTTGAGCAAGAAACCTTTTTTTAAACTAGATTGGTCAGTAAGAGAGGCTTACGGAATACGCCCCGCCCCCCTCCCCCCCCACGTGGGTCCACGTACCCCTAAAATATGTAAAAATGTCCAAGTGTGTGAGCTTGTGACCTTGACTCTGGGCTTAGCGGGAGCGGCATGAACGTGAATTTGTCACAGGGATGTAGAGGTCCAGTGGAGCAATGCGTGTGTGTAATGTGAAGCAGATCCGAGCGAGGAAATAGACGTTATAACCAATTTCTCTGATGACTAAGTATGTGAGCTTGACCTCGAGATCAGCGGGAATTTGTCAAAGCATGATAGTAGAGCCTTAGAGGAATGCATGCATGAAATATTAAGAATTTTCGATGAAAGTATTTGCATGAAGGAAATAGAAGTTATAACATTATTTCTCTGATGTTAAGTTTTGTAAAGAGACTAAGTATTTGACCTTGACCTTGGGATCAGCAGGGGTTGGACAGTCGTGTATTCGGCACAGCATGGTAGTAGAGCCTTACAGGAATGCATGTGTGAAATATTAAGCATTTTAGAAGAAGAAAGTAGAAGTTATAAGAACATTTCTCTGATGTTAAGTTTTGAAAAGAGTCTAAGTATTTGACCTTGACCTTGGGAGCAGCGGGGTTTGGACGGTCGTGGATTTGGCACAGCATGGTAGTAGAGACTTACAGGAATGCATGTGTGAAATATTAAGCATATTAGATGAAGGAAATAGAAGTTATAACAATATTTCTCTGATGTTAAGTTTTGTAAAGAGTCTAAGTATTTGACCTTGACCTTGGGAGCAGCGGGGATTGGACGGTCGTGGATTTGGCACAGCATGGTAGTAGAGACTTACAGGAATGCATGTGTGAAATATTAAGCATATTAGATGAAGGAAATAGAAGTTATAACAATATTTCTCTGATGTTAAGTTTACGGACGCACGCACGGACAACCTGACTCCAGTATACCCCCCACAACTCGTTGCGGGGGGTATAATTAATAACACTGTAAACGCTTGGAACAATTTAACCCTTTTCAGGCTAAGGACACGATGTTTTTTGCTGAAAAAAAATCTCATTATTTTGTTTATTTCTCCATAAAGGTATATGTTGTTACCATTCATTTGAACGTCGAGACGGCTCAAACAAGTAGTAGCAACATATACTGTTGAGATCAAATAAAGAAAATAGGGATTTTTCTTTCTCAAAAGTGTCATACTGCTATAGTTGTTAAAATAGAATGTATTAGCATATTGTAAGAATAAATATTAAAATCACTTACCATCACTCTGTCGTGTATATCTTTCTTATCATTATCAAGCTTTGTCAGTTTGTCAATCAGCACCCGTCGGCCCTTCATTTCATCCTCTATGCCGTGTATTTGTCGCTGCAACTGCTCCACTTTGCGCTTGCCGACTGTGTCCGCTGACGGAGTGCCATACCAGTGTTCCGTCGGTGGACGATGATAATTAGACGTCATGTTTTAGATTTGGTTACGTCTTTATGATCATTGTCTTCATTAACATGTATGTACTTTAATGCCAATAATCTTCAATGCAAATGTCATTTGACCCCGAGCACAGGGGCCACAGGGGTGGGCTATAGAATATTTAACCCAACTCAAAAGATAGATGCATAGACAGACAGTGTTGCGACTATGTGCATCACAAATTTCTATAGTATGGAATGTCAAATCAACATAAACTCAAATAATTAATGCTTGATCTAAACCATTCGAGCTAGCATTAAACATTTAGAGGTAGCTCCAAATCATTTGAAGCTACCTCTCTAAATAATTTAGAGCAAGCTCTAAATATGTAATCAAAATTAGTTGAGTTTGTGTAGATTTGGCGTTCCATACTATCGGGGTACATACACACAAACTAGCCAACTGGTATTATAAACGTCCGAGTATACGTACTACACGAAAAATGGTTAAAGTACAGTTTGGCATTCCATAAAATAAGACTGTTAAATAAATATAACCACATACAGTAAACGTGCCTATTATCCACAGATACGTGTCATATTGTATTGTTATCACACCATTTTGACAAGGAACACAATTAAAATTAGTAAACGGAGGCGT
Source organism: Conchocele bisecta (assembly GCA_029237695.1). Classification (NCBI taxonomy): domain Eukaryota; kingdom Metazoa; phylum Mollusca; class Bivalvia; order Lucinida; family Thyasiridae; genus Conchocele; species Conchocele bisecta. The sequence continues at coordinate 44,399,739 of CM055278.1, read as the reverse complement.
TTGTGTGTACACACTAACTTCTCGACTTCGTCGCCATTTTTCAACAACTTTCGCTACCTGGGAGAGGTAAATTTTCACGTTTCTAATTGGATAGAAATCATCATCAGGGGAAGTAACTTTATTATTCCTTGTTTGTGAAGAGTAAAGTAATTAAAACCTTCAGAAATTAAGGGTTGGTTTTTCTAGATAGTGTAAATTACCTGTCGCATTGACCATTCTTGGTTAAGCTGACCTGTCACACTCACCATTCAAATTGACCGTTAATTGTCCATTAATTATTGCGCCTTCCAAGCGTTGATCCCTTCCACCAAGGGTTTAGGGGTGTGTTTCTGCTTCCATGCTGCACCAACTGATTTATGGGGCATAATTCTGTAGCCGATTTCACCAACATCATGAACATTGCAAAGTATATACTTTTCTAGCAAAGTATACTTTGAGGGAGAAATCATTTATTTTTCCAGAAATGCATTATTTCATATAGAACCAGGCCGTAGCCAGGGGGGGGGGGGGGGGGGGGGGGGGGGGGGGGGGGGGGTGGGGGGGGGGGGGGGGTCGGAGCGGTCGGACGACCCCCCCCCCCCCCCCACCGCCCCCACCCCACCCCACCCCCGCCCAGCCTCCATGTCCACTTTTTTAGCCTCGAGGTCCACTTTTTTAGACCCCACTAGATACCTCAGGCCCCTTGGGCCTTCGAAACGACCCCCCCCCCCCCCCCCCCCCCGCCCCCCCCCCCCCCCCCCCTTGGGCCTTCGAAACGACCCCCCCCCCCCCCATTCAAACAGGTCTGGCTACGGGCCTGAGAACTATATGACGACTGCCAGGCGCGTAGCTGCATTAAGGCACTGCAGGCCCGGGCCTGCATAATTTCGAGAAAATGGAAAATATAATGTGCCAGAGTGCATCATTTACCTTCTAGTTTCGATTTTTTTTCGGGGGGGGGGGGGGCATGCCCCCAGACCCACTTAGCATACTCGCACCAACGGTGCTCGATGTCGTCAACCGGGCCTGCAGATTCAAATTGGCTAGCTATATACGCCCCCGACTGCATATATTTGATGATTAAACGTATGCATAATTATTATACTGAAATGTTGGCTGTGAGAATGTAATAAATTCAGTATAATAAAAATTAATAAATTTATCCTAAAATTAAAAATTTCTCCCTCAAAGTATACTTTGCTAGATATATAAGTATACTTTGCAATGTTGGTGAAATAGGCTACAGGTCTCATCTGTGGTCATCTGGCAGTAACTATCTGGAGACATTGTCCCATGGAAGATCGAGCATCATACACTTACACCTATTGAACATGATGAATAGTAGGCCCTATACATCTCCCGTCGCCCTGCCGACTTACTGAAATTACTAAAATGTGGCTGTGACTGGAGAAATGGGCCTTATGAGAGTTGTGATCAGTGTAAATCCTGGCTGCACATGCTGATCTGGATATACACTGGGCGCAGATCCCATAAGCTCCATTTCTCCAGTCACAGCCACAAATGAGACACGCCATGTGATTTTGTACCTAAGAACATGTGCGATATCTCATGAAATATATGTACAAAATTGACGATACTTTCCGTAAATGACGTCGAAAGTGTACGACAATTTCACAAAACAAGAGCTGTAGGAGAACAGCATAGCTCGACTACGAGGGTTGTCGATGTACACATAGCTTGACAAACAAGGTGGCCGCGGCCTGCATAAAAAAGGTTGACTAAAATCCTTAACCAAGGGACATTAAGTAAGTAATTCAAGGTTAAATGTAGGTCAATGTCAGATATAGGTGAGGGGTTATTGATGTACATCATTAGGAGGTGAAGTTTTCCAAGTATGGTTGCTGTAGGCCCAGGAGTATTCCATATACAAGCTTGACTAAAAACCTTAACCAAGGGGAAATAACTAAGTAATCCAAGGGTAAAAGTAGGTCAAGGTCAAATATAGGTCAGGGATTATTGATGTACATGTACATCATTAGGAGATGAAGTTGTCCAAGTATGGTTGATGTAGGCCCAGGAGTATTCCATATACAAGCTTGACTATAAACCTTAACCAAGTTTGAGTACAAACCTTATTAAACCAAGGGAATTAACTAAGTAATTCAAGGTTAAATGTAGGTGAAGGTAAAATATAGGTCAGGGGTTATTGATGTACATCCCTATGAGAAAAAGTTATCCAAGTATGGTGTCTGTATCCCACAATAGTATTCCATCTACAAGCTTGACTAAAAACCTTAACGAAGGTTGACTAAAAACCTTAACCAGGGGGAATTAACTAAGTAATTCAAGAGGAAATGTAGGTCAAGGTCAAATATAGATCAGGGGTTATTGATGTACATCCCTATGAGAAATGGTTCTCCAAGTATGGTGTATGTATGCACAATAGTATTACATGTACAAGCTTGACTAAAAACCTTAACCAAGGTTGACGAAAAACCTTAACCAAGGGGAATTAACTAAGTAATTCAAGGTTAAATGTAGGTCAAGGTCAAATATAGATCAGGGGTTGTTGATGTACATCACTAGGAGATGAAGTTGTCCAAGTATGGTGGGTGTAGGGCCAGGAGTATTCCATCTACAAGGTTGACTAAAAACCTTAACCAAGGGGAATTAAGTAAGTAATTCAAGAGGAAATGTAGATGAAGGTCAAATATAGATCAGGGGTTATATTGATGTACATCCCTATGAGAAAAGGTTGTCCAAGTATGGTGTCTGTATGCACAATGTTATTCCATGTACAAGCTTGACTAAAAACCTTAACCAAGGTTGACGAAAAACCGTAACCAAGGGGAATTAACTAAGTAATTCAAGGTTAAATGTAGGTCAATGTCAAATATAGGTGAGGGGTTGTTGATGTGCATCACTAGGAGATGAAGTTGTCCAATTATGGTTGGTGTAGGGCCAGGAGTATTCCATCTACAAGCTTGACTAAAACCCTTAACCAAGGGGAATTAAATAAGTAATTCAAGAGGAAATGTAGGTCAAGGTCAAATATAGATCAGGGGTTATTAATGTACATCCCTATGAGAAAATGTTGTCCAAGTATGGTGTCTGTATGTACAATAGTATTCCATGTACAAGCTTGACTAAAAACCTTAACCAAGGTCGACTAAAAACCTTAACCAAGGGGAATTAAGTAAATAATTCAAGGTTAAATGTAGGTCAAGGTCAACTATAGGTCAGGGGTTGTTGATGTACATCACTAGGAGATGACGTTTTCCAAGTATGGTTGGTGTAGTGCCAGGAGTATTCCATCTACAAGCTTGATTAAAACCCTTAACCAAGGGGAATTAAGTAAGTAATTCAAGAGGAAATGTAGGTCAATGTCAAATATAGATTAGGGGTTATTGATGTACATCCATATGAGAAAAGGTTGTCCAAGTATGGTGTATGTATGCACAATAGTATTCCATGTACAAGCTTGACTAAAAACCTTAACCAAGGTTGACGAAAAACCTTAACCAAGGGGAATTAACTAAGTAATTCAAGGTTAAATGTAGGTCAAGGTCAAATATAGGTCAGGGGGTTGTTGATGTACATCACTAGGAGATGAAGTTGTCCAAGTATGGTGGGTGTAGGGCCAGGAGTATTCCATATACAAGCTTGACTAAAAACCTTAACCAAGGCGTGACGGTGACGCCGAAACGACGCCGACGCCGGGGTGACTACATAAGCTCTAACTATTCTTCGAATAGTCGAGCTAAAAATGCGGAATTATACATGAATCTTTTTTTTTCAACTTACGACGTCATTTACAGAAAATATAATTTTTTTTGTAAATATAATATCATGAAAAATCGCACATGTTCTTAGCAAGGATATGTTGTTACATTGTATAGTATTTATGCCTCTGTGCTATGTATTCTCTAGTTATGCTCAACATAGTTAGTTGGGGAAATTGCCAGGCCCGTACGCAGGAATTATTTTAGGGGGTGCGTTATCGACGGCGCGAAGGGCTAAACATTGTTTTTGCACATCCACGGACAGATCTCGGTAGACTAACCCTTTCACCCCTAAGTAACTGGAATGGATTTTGATTTGTTAATTTTGCAACCAATCTAAATCATCACAAAATGATTTTCAGACCAGTCCATTTATGAACATGGAGTATTTTTGTTCTCAAAATTATGAAAATTAATTGCAAAAAGTGCAAATCCTGATGAGACGGCTCGTTACGAGCCGGCTCATCTGGATCTACACTGTTTGCCAAACCACTATACATGCCTGCGGGTCAAGAGTGAAAGGGTTAAGGGGGTGCGTACGCACCCCTTCTGTGTACGGGCCTGATTACGTTAGACGTATAACCCAATTGGTTAAAAATATTTACTTTGCTATGGCGATCGGCGGTCATCTTGGCGACCATCTTGAATTTCTCTAACTGCTCGTGGATATCCGCCTTGTTTTTAATAATGGGTGTCATAAGGATGTAGAATCCAGTAGACGCTGCAGGGTTAGACACATCAATTAGCTTTGGCAGGGTTAGACCAAAAAATCAGCTATGGCAGAGTTAGACCCAAGAATACACATTGGTACGGTTAGACCCAGCAATCAGCTCTGGCAGGGTTAGGCCCAAATATTCAGATTTCGACAACCTGACTACTCGGTACACATAGCCCAAATTTTCTGTCTGTAACACAGGACATGACGACTTACAGTCAGAACATTCGGGTTATGTATACATTTACATCGGTATACGGTTGGGAGAACAGACGTACCAAAGGTGAAACGTACGTGAAGCGGAAATACTTAGCCAACTGAGCGTAACAATAAACATTCGCATACGTGTTGGTATAGTTAATACAATACCACTTGTTTAACATTTACTCATTGGTGTGTGCTTTAACACATACAACGCTGAATTATATGTTGTCGTCTGCTGTTTATTTGTTATTTCCCATTTTCCCCATCAAAACATGCTTTGCCAACACTTTAGAATCATGGAAATGATTCTAAAGTGCTGTCCAACCATATCTTTATTCAGAAAGAAGACACAATATAAACTTGCCAACAGCATACGACATTTCCCCCTGCGTTTTAAGGATTAAGATTATACACACCTACTACACTACAGTCACTTATATTGTTCAAGTATCCGGATCACTGCTTAGATGGTAAACAGGTTCACCATACGTTTGCAAACATCATTATAGGACAGGGACTGTAAACTATACAAGATTCGCTGGTGACATATTGTGTACATCAATGTACGTACACAGGGACGAATACGTTGTGTGGAGATACATTGCATACTAAACTGTATGTATACAGGGACCAATATAAATTGTGAACACGTTTATGCTGCACAGTTGGGCAAGTAAAGTGCAACGTTGTGCATAACAGCTTGGTCAAAGTAGACCACATAATCATGGGCAAGGATAGTTACGACTTTACCCAGGGCCCAACGACAGTGGTATGTATGTCTGCACATTTACATTGTTTTATGTTCAATTTGTCATCACTCTCGACACGTCAGCTATTTGAACAAACAAGACGATGTCAAGCGATGCATGGTACTCGCTAAACAGAACGACGGGAAAAACACACAATAATATGTATGTGGGATATTAATCTATGTATACTGACTGTGCAGCAATATACAGGTTATATATCAACATGAACGGGACTAACCATCGGACTTAGCAGTTTCATCAGACCCTGGCTCATGTTGTTCTCTGGAACTCCTTGCCCCACAATATTGCAGCCATGACCGATCCTGTTCTATTCAGACAGGCAGTCGGCCAACTGGCCCATTGCTAGGAGCCAGAACCGATTGCTTTTATCTTGTTTTATCTACTTCACACTGTACTAACAAACTATCACTTTTTTTTCTCTTAGCCATCAATCTGCTTTTATCTGTCACTATTTTACTCTACTAAAACACCGACGTGCACTTTTCCATGCTCATAATACCCGAAAGGGGCGTGAAAGCATTATCTGAAGATAGATAGATAGATAGATAGATAAGCGAATTTTATTTTGTCATTCGGAATGTTTTTCGATCAAGACAAACATGATTTGGCCACAGGTTGAAGTAATTGACCGAGGTCTATAAATACATTAAATATGCCTAAAAGCATCAATAAATGAAGAATTTTTTTTTATTGTTTTTACCCCCTCCATCTAATCATTATAGGGATCCTATAATGATTAGATGGAGGGGGTAAACATTTTTTTTTTCTTCATTTATTGATGCTTTTAGGCATATTTTATGTATTTATAGACCTCGGTCCGTTACTTCAACCTGTGGATTTGGCTACTGTTTTACAATGGGTCTTATCTAACGTTGTCGTGAGCATAAATCCAACCGCTCACTTAAAGGTACATGCCCACTCAGTAGACACAAACTGTTGTTTCATTTTCTTTACACATCAAAGACATCATCTGAGACATTTTCTGGCAAAGTAGACCTTCATTCAACATTACCCCACGTAGTGATTGGCATTATTATACATTTTATATCAGACGTAAATTTCCACACTGATATCAGGGGCAATACATATTACTGTTTCAGCTGACGCATTTAATTAGTACATGTATAAATAATGAACAAAATGGCATGCCTCGTTTGCATATGGAAACAGCCTGATACCACCGAGAGTCACTATCAGTAAAATAAATATTACTAAATAATTATATCTTTATAGCGGGCACTCGTAAATTTTAGAAATGGTGGAATAATGACACACGTATACACTTATTTAAGTCCTATAAAGAACAGTTTGTGCCTACTGAGTGAGCATGTACATTTAAGTGTCACCCCGTCAGCCTCTCCACCCCACACCAGTATAAGCAGAGTTTCAATGTTGACGTGTGTGGTATACACGACATCGGCAATGCATATGTATGGAATACACGTGGAACATTAGAAACATGTGGAATACGAAATATTAGATCGCAATCCGCCAACCACTAGTGACATTATCAGATCGAAATATTTTCCAATTTAATTCTCATATGTGGTGGGCGGAGTTTCTTCACGATCCACGTGTCCCGTATTGAGTTTGGCAGAGGTCTATGCTAGGAGACGACTGGGAAAATACTGGCAGTTCTGAACACAAATGAGCAGGTGCAATAAAACCACTTGCACTGCGCTTTTTTCTGTCTAACTCGCATAGGTTAGAGTGGCGAGACATAGCGGCCACATAGTGTTGTAGGCGTCAACATTTTTGGACGTACGTGCACATTTTGTATATTTCCTAATATGTTAGTCCGATCTTTACCAAAATACCTTCCTCACATTGATGGCAATTCACCCATTGTCATTCGGGTGACGGTGACCTTCGTGAGCGAGACACTCGCCGGCGATCACCTTTCTGACTCGCGCCACTACATGGGGCTCGCCCCTGACGCACCCCCCTGAATTTTTTTAAACCTAGATGGCCTGAAATCCTGCATTTTATGTCATTTAAATTCGGATTTCAATGGTGGTAAATTGTGACATCTTCATGCAAATTACCTGTATATTAATGCATTTCAAGATTTGTTGAGATTACTGTTTGAAAAATAGCGGACCTCGGCGAATTTAGGGGGGTGCGTACGCACCCGTCGCACCCCCCTGCGTACGGGCTACTCTCTTGAAGGTGTATTGTAAACGATTTATCTTATCTTATCTGTATTGTTTCTGCTTTCAGTCCGGGACTGCGGCCTACCTGTATGACAACCCGACATTCAGCTACCAGGACAGAACGAGATACGCCGAGCAGGCTGTGGACACGCCCCCACAAGTTCCGACCCAGCCGCAACGGGAAATGAACAAGTTCACAGAGATTCACAGCTCCAGGCTGGACTACCTGAAAGTTGCATTTCTCATTGGATTCCCGCTCGTGTTCTTTATTATCGGAATTGTGATCACGTCACAAAATGTCTAACTAAGTTGACAAATAACAATCTTGGGAAGTAATACCAAATACGGGATTTTTTTTCTATACTAGGAGTATATTTAATATGTTTAATGCATCTACATGTAGCAATGTTTTTCTTATGTGTGGCCAAGGGCAATAACTGGATTTGACATTCTATTAACAAATGTCTAACTCTCAAATCTCCGAATTTAATCTATATCTAATTCCCAAGAGTGGCAGCATCGTTTTTCCCATATATACAGCGCTCCAGATAAGTTTTGTGTCTAAAGCGTACTACACCCCCTGATTTCAAAATCATTGCTCATTTTACTTTTACAAATGGATTATTGATTTTCTTCATTACTAAATAGGGAACGAATGATAAAAAAATATAACAAATTGAAAAATTTACTTATTTGCGCTGCAAAAAGTAAACACTGTTTGCTTTTTGCAGCTCAACTAAGTGAATTTTCAACTGTATTTTCAACATTTCACATTGCTGTGCGTATTGTGTACTCCCACTTTTGATAATCAATGTGTCAGCTAAAATAATTGCATAAAATACGCCAATAGCACCTTATCTGCAGCTCTGTAATAATATAGAACAGTATGGACAGACTTTGCGAATCTTACAGCCCCAGCACAATACCTGTTTTACTGTCCAATTCCCACCTCTGTGGTTTTGTTTAATTTTCACATAATAATGTTTGTTTGTTTGTTAGCTGGGGTTTAACGGCCTATCAACAGCTAAGATCATTTAAGGCCGGGTCAATGGGTTTAGTACTAAATCCAATATATATCCTGTACAAATTGGCACACAATCCCAAAATAAGAACTGAATAGGTACAATAAAAAAAAATATATTCAGCCCTGAAATTAGAATAATCCTGATTTGAATGTCAGGTCCTCGCCACACCAGAATCACTTGACCTCCAAAAGCAGTAGGATCAGTAATAGTCTTACTACTTTTAAAATTGGCAATAACCAAATTCAACTCCCAGGTAACAAAAGAGCCAAAGATAAAAACGTACCCGAGGGCCAAACCAGGCAAATCATGAATCCTGTAAGGAGGAACCCCTACCGTTAAATTACGCCGTTACGTTTGCCCGACCAACCACCCACTACATATGAATCCATCACGTTCATTCCAACTAATGACTAAATGGCGAACATTGCACACATGAACAGACTGCACGAAGTTGCAGACTGATCAGGGTATACACTAGCCGTAATGACCATAAGCCCCATTTCTCCAGCCACAGCCACACTTATCGATGTAGTTCACCATAGCCTTATTATGCTAATGTAATAAATATATGCAAATGTGAAAACTATACAGAGAATACCAGGCTAGTGTCATTTGATATCAAGTTTATCAGGCAAGGCTAGGAAACCGTTTCAGAGCCGAGCCCGATAAACGGGATATCAAAAGTCAGTAACCGGTATTCTATTTATCAGGTAACGTAATATGCTCGAAAATTACCACAGACGACGTCATTATCTGTGGGTAAAACGCGGACTTGTTTACCTTGTGTCATTACACCAACATCATTTGGTAACGTCACTTGATGTCAACAGTACAGGCTCAATGTATGCTGCTGTGATTGAGCAATAAATATAATCTAAATTCGTGTTGATATTTAGTAAAAATATCCGGCAAGGCTCAAGAATTTCTTTATTTCTCATCAGAAGTATATGTTGTGACCACTCATTTGAACCGTCTCGGCGTCACAACATATACTTTGGTTCAGAAATAAGGAAAATAGATAGAGAATAGTAGGTTAGTGCCGTGAATAGGAAAAAATATCTGGCAAGGCTCAGGAAACGGGATGGGCGAGGCTATGCCGATATTTTTTCCCATTCACGGCACTAACCTACTATTCTATTTATCCCGTCAACACCTTCAAATGGCTGTAAAATGCAAAAATTGTATTGACTGGATATCAAAAATGTTTCACGGCACCGTGTTTCACGGCACATACGCACTGTGTTGACGGGATAAAATCTAAATTCGTGTTGATATTTAGTAACCTTGTATATCCTTGTTTCTTATGAATCAGGGGCCCGTTTCACTAAACTTCGTACGACTAAAATGTTCGTAAGTGCAAATTTAGGATCGTCTGAAAATTTCAATTGATGGGTTTACATTTATTGAGCATAGGCTGCGCATGCAGCCTATGTTCAATAAATGTAAATCCAATAATTGTTTGCAAGAAAATATTGTTAATGTGAAATTTACAGACTATCATAAATTAGCACTTACGAACATTTTAGTCGTAAGAAGTTTAATGAAACGGCCCCCAGTAAACTATTTTATTAAATATAATATTACATCATTTCATCAAGATTTCATCAAAATATGATTCATTTATAAATTAAATAGTACATTAAGTAAATAACGACAACATATGAACATACTGGATTGATTTTTCCTCTTTATTAAAATACAGACACATGATACAATGTTAAAACATGTATTTATTTATTTATATTTTTATAAACGGCATCTAATATCATTTTAGATCAAGGGTGGGTGTGGGTGGGTTTTTTGCTAAAATCAGAACTGAATATTTACAGAAAACATATGTTTACAGTCCTGAAATTAGAAAAACCTGATCTAGTGCCACTTCCTCAACACACCAGATTCACTTAGCCCCACTCCCTAAAAGTAATAGGATTAATACTAATCTTACTACTTATAATGCGGTACCAAGAAAGAAAAAATGTATATGCGGGCTACACATCACTTGCTCACAAAATGGGTAACAAAACCTCTTATGTCGAGTTAAATATTACATAGAAGTGAGGTTCTTTCAATAGATTTAACAATCAATAGCGATTTTATAGATTTGTGTTTAACGGCCTATCAACAGCTGAGGTCATTTAAGGCCGGGCCAACGGGTACTGTCCCACTTTTGGGCGTGTTATGTTATTTATATCGGACATCATCCGAGACATTTTCTGGCAAAATAAACATTGATTGGTATTATTGTACATTTTATATCAGACGTAAATGTCCACACTGGTATCAGGGGCGATAACCGTGCAGGTAGCATGATGACGAAGCTTATACAAGTTTTTGACATTTCGGACGGCGACGGAAAAAGCGGCGACTATAGTCGCGCCTTCTGCTAAAGCAGGCGCGACAAAAATATCATGCCTCATTTGCATATGAAAATAGCCTGATACCACCGTGCCTCACTATCAGTAAAATACATATTACTAAATGATTATATCTGTATAGCAGGCACTCGTAATTTTTAGAACTGGTGGAATAGTGACACAATTATACACTTATTTCATTCCTATAAAGAACGTTTTGTGCCCACTTAACCCTCACATATAAGAATGCCCCCTCACATATAAGAATGCCAAACACGTACCTGACGGTCATACCAAGTCTCCGTTCGGGATTCTGGGGCCCGTTTCACTAAACGTCCTACGACTAAAATGTTCGTAAGTGCAAAATTATGAGTCTGTAAATTTCACATTAACAATGTTTTCTTGTAAATAATTATTGGATTTACATGTATTGAGCATAGGCTGCATATGCAGCCTATGCTCAATACATGTAAATCCAATAAATAAATGTAAATCCATCAATTGAAATTTGCAGACGATTCTAAATTTGCGCTTACGAACATTTTAGTCGTAAGAAGTTTAGTGAAACGGCCCACTGGATGAATCCCGATTGTTAAAGTACCCACCACATACTTCCACCTGCTACCCACTTTAACAATTGTGAATAATGTAGCGATTTCCATTCATACCAGAGCAAGTGAGCAGAGATTCACGGATACATCCGGCCGCCGCCTGGACCAGCAAACAAAAACTCACGCAAATAATAAGTAATTTGACCTTGACCTTGGAAAAGTCGCGGGAATACTGGACGAGGCCTTAAAAAATTACAATTTTCGACAAAAAAAAAACAACAAAAAAAATATATATTTTTTTTAAATTGTAATTTTTTATCGCTTCGTTCAGTATTCCCGCGACTTTTCCAAGTTTATACCCCGATAAATTCCACAAAAAGGCCATTCATTCCTATAATAATTCCAGCACAAAAATATTTACACAATTCCCTAACATTTGATTGGCCCGTAGCAAGTCTCTGTCCAAAATTTATATCCCAGTAAACTCCCATGCCGAACTACTTTCCGTAACTGTCAGGCGCAGTTAAAATAATTCTTAATAAAACGGAAAATAAACACATTTCCTTGATGAATTTATTTAAAATGCTGGAATTATAAGGAATGAATGGCCTTTTTGTGGAATTTATCGGGGATATAAACTTGGAAAAGTCGCGGGAATACTGGACGAGGCCTTAAAAAATTACGATTTTCAAAGAAAAAAAAAAAAAAAAAAATTGTAATTTGTTATCGCTTCGTCCAGTATTCCTGCGACTTTTCCAAGTTTATACCCCGACTTTTCCAAGTTTATACCCCGATAAATTTCACAAAAAGGCCATTCATTCCTATAATAATTCCAGCACAAAAATATTTACACAGTTCCCTTACATTTGATTGGCCCGTAGCAAGTCTCTGTCCAAAAATTATATCCCAGTAAACTCCCACGCCGAACTACTTTCCGTAACCGTCAGTCGCAGTTAAAATAGTTCTTAAGAAAACGGAAAATAAACACATTTTCTTGATGAATTTATTTCAAATGTTGGAATTATAAGGAATGAATGGCCTTTTTGTGGAATTTATCGGGGATATAAACTTGGAAAAGTCGCGGGAATACTGGACGAGGCCTTAAAAAATTAGTTTTCGAAAAAAATAAATAGATATATAGATAATGGGTACCCAACAATCTTAACTTGGACGGACAGAAGGAATTACGAAAACTATATACCCTCGACATACTTCGTATTTCGTATGCCGGTGGGGGGGGGGGGGGGTATATAATCATCACTTACAGAATATATATTTCCATACTAATCTCAGATCTGTTCTCAGCTCAGCCGACACAGTTCAACATAACATGAAAATGTGATCTGAATGTATAATTTTATAACCTCGACTGCTGGTTCTTATATACGCCTTACAGACATGTAAATGCAGAAAGCATAATTTACAACAAACACAACAAACTGTGCATGTTAGACCGAGTCTACCCTTACAGTGATGGCAGTCAATTATGTCATTAGCCTGATAAATTGTGTGTATTTTCAACAGGTAGCAATCTTCAATTAGACCAATCTCAGTTAATTATCAATTTTAGTTAATTTTCAAAGGTTGGCAAATGTTCGTATAATCATCACTTACAGAATATATATTTCCATACTAATCTCAGATCTGTTCTCAGCTCAGCCGACACAGTTCAACATAACATGAAAATGTGATCTGAATGTATAATTTTATAACCTCGACTGCTGGTTCTTATATACGCCTTACAGACATGTAAATGCAGAAAGCATAATTTACAACAAACACAACAAACTGTGCATGTTAGACAGAGTCTACCTTTACAGCGATGGCAGTCAATTATGTCATTAGCCTGATAAATTGTGTGTATTTTCAAAAGGTAGCAATCTTCAATTAGACCAATCTCAGTTAATTATCAATTTTAGTTAATTTTCAAAGGTTGGCAAATGTTCAATCAGACCGATTTCAGAGTTTAAACTCTCAGGCCGATTTCAGAGTTTAAACTCTGAAATCGGGCCAATTGTATATTGCTAACTTTTGAAAATACAGAAACTTTATACTAGACCATTTAGTATATGCTACACTGGAAAAGTCAGCAAATCGTGCAAACCAAAACAGGCAAAGGGAGCTGCATTTTCAACATACAAATTCCTAGTCACGCATACTGGTGACATAGCATCTTCAATTGGCTCAACAGTAATTCCTGTAGCCTCGGGCCAGCGTGATAGTGCTAACTTTGGCCCCTGCCAACAAATACTATCAATATATGTGGCTGTGACTGCAGAAATGAGGCTTATAGATTGGCGACCAGTGTAGATCCAGATCAGCATGTGCATTCTCGGTCTGATCATGATCTGCACTGTTTGCAATTCGATCATGAAAACACCTGTCATACTTCTAACAAGCAACATGGATCGTTATCAGCCTACACGAGTGTGTAATTTGATCATGAGCTACACTGGGCACAAATCCCGTAAGCCAAATTTATCCAGTCACAAATTAACAAAGGCTAATGCCTTCAAGTTTCCAAGCCAGTAGCCTATTTCATCAACATTGCAAAGTATACTTACTTATCTAGCAAAGTAATATTTTCAATTTTAGGATAAATTTATTAATTTTTATTATTATACTGAATTTATTACATTATCACAGCCAAAATGGCTGTGATAATGTAATACATTCAGTATAATAATTCTGTATACTTTTAATCATCACATATATGCTGTCGTTAGTTCTATATGAAATAATGCATTTCGGAGAAAATAAATGATTACTCCCTCAAAGTATACTTTGCTAGACAAGTATACTTTGCAATTTTGATGAAATCGGCTACTGGTATTTCTTCTGAGTGTTCGCTTCATCCTTTCACTCAGTTGGGAGGTGGGCCTGGGGGCTGCGCCATTGGAGGCAGGGAGTAACTTTTAGTCAATTGCAATACTTTTGGTTTCTCCACTTGTATTTTTTCCAACTCATCGAGTCGGCTTTGCACGTGCGCCTTCCGATGGTACGCCATCAACAGGTCCTTCTGAGCAGCGTAGCATGACCCTTCATGTGGCTGTCCTGGAAGGTCAATATGAAGGCCCTGTATCAGATTTCACCAACATTGGAAAGTATACTTTTCTAGCAAAGTATACTTTGAGGGAGTAATCATTTATTTTTCCTGAAATGCATTATTTCAAATAAAACTAATAACTGCATATATTTGATGATTAAACGTATGCAGAATTATTATACTGAATTTATTACATTATCACAGCCAAAGTGGCCAGGTGGTTGTGATGATGTAATAAATTCAGTATAATAAGTATATTTTGCTAGAAAAGTATACTTTGCAATTTTGATGAAATCGGCTACTGGAATGTAAATATGAAGGTCATATGTATAGACAGGAGAAATGGGGCTAATGTGATTTGTGACCAGTGTAGCTCATTATAAAATAGCACACTACTGTAGCCTGATAATGATCTGTATTGATTGTCAGACGCATGAAGGTGTGCAAATTCACAGGCTGATCTGGATCTACACTGGTCGCAAAACTCCATTTCTCCAGTCACAAGTTCACAACCAAATACGAGACAAGCATGTGAAGGTACGCGATTTTTCATGAAAAATATTTACAGAAACTGTCTTATTTTCTGTAAATCATTTATGATGTCCAAAGTGAAAGTGAATGAGCTTAACATCACAGCAACAGCTAAGGTGATATAGAGACGGACCACAGTTTAAAGTCTCATCCGACAGACCAGTGGGATGGAAATACTATGAACGTATTGTTGATGCCTAAGGTGAGGTTTGAACCCACAACCTCCAGATTGGAAGTCACTTGTTTTAATCCATAGGACAGAACCCATCCCTATTATGATGTGGTAAGTTGACGAAATGTTCAGAGCAGATATTCCGCATTTGTGCTCTGTACATTTCATCACTTTCGACATCAATCATGGAAACTATTATGTTTAATGGAAACTTGATTGGCCTTTCACTTTATTAAACGGTGGACAGTGCAATCCCTGATCTGGCTATGCATACATATATACTATGTACAGACGGCAGAGCTCCAGATAAGCTGCGTATTTGCGTAAATACCCAATTAAAATTGCCAAAAACCCAATTGAAAACAGAAGTAGCGAGTATCAAAGAGCAATAACAAATTTGTGGTACCTTTATCATGCTAAGGAAAACAATAAACAAACCACAAATATAGCATATATTTTCTTATTTTCCATGAAAACATATCTTGGTATTTCATTAGAATTGTCTCCAAGGAGACAATTCTAATGAAATGCCAAGACATGTTTTCATTTCGAAGCAAACTATTCAATAATTGCTGTCTGTTGATGTGTAAACAGTAATGTGATTTTATTTTACCCCAATTAAAATACTGAAATACCCAATTTCTTCAGATATGATGGAGTGAAAATACTCAATTACTAATTCCTTATCTGGAGCCCTGGACGGATCTGGGTTTAGACTGGTGACAAAGGCAATACGCCAAATTTCTCCAGTTAGTCATTTGCACAGTGTAATCAAGGATTGCAACGTGATCAGTAAACTATCTTTTAACTAGATAACAGATAAGGCGTCTGTATGGTCTGATCAGTACCTGCACTGTTCACCATTCAATCAGTGAGGCAACGATCATTCTTCAAACACACATTACATCATGAGGTACACTGACCATAAAGTCCATTTTCTCCTGTCATAATTATGATATTATGCAGGGCTCCAGATAAGGAATTAGTAATTGAGTATTGTTACTCCATCATTTCTGAAGCAATTGGGTATTTAAAAATTTTAATTGGGTAAAATTAAATCACGCTACTGTTTACACATCAACAGACAGCAATTATTGATTAGTTTGTTTCCGGCGAAATGAAAACATATCTTGACATTTCATTAGAATTGTCTCCTTGGAGACAATTATAATGAAATACCAAGATGTGTTTTCATGGAAAAATATGCTATATTGGTGGTCTGTTTATTGTTTTCTGCAGCATGATAAAGGTACCACAATTGTTCTCATTGCTTTTTGATACTCACTACTTCTGATTTCAATTGGATTTTTGGCAATTTTAATAGGGTATTTACGCAAATACGCAGCTTATCTGGAGCTCTGTCATGTTCACAGATGAAAAGTACATGTATATCATATATGAATAACAACACATTTGTGGCTGTGACTGGAGAATGGGACATGTGGATTTTGTAGATCCTGCATCCGCATAGTCTGATCAGGATCAGGGTCCGCACTGTTCCCCATTCCTTAAATAAAACACCCGTCATACTACTGACAAACAATATAGATCTCTATCATGCTGAGGGTATGTACTGTTTGATCAGGAGCTACACTGGTCACAAATCCCATTAACCCCATTTCTCCAGTCACCGCCACATATACATGTTCACAGGTGAAAAGTATATCGTATATGAGACACGCCATGTGATTTTTTTACTCGAGTCGAACATGTGCAATATCAAATGAAAAATGGTTACAAAATTTACGATATTTTCCACATTTGCTATGAAAATTTGTCATTTTCCAATGTAATTTAGTAAATTTACAGAGAACATGGAGAATATCACAGTTTCTGTAAGTATATTTCATGAAAAATCGCACATGGTCCTACATACAAAATCACATGGCGTGTCTCGTATAAATAACAACACATTAAGTCGTCCCAGACTTCCTATACAGTACCTGTGGAGACCTGTGTGAGGTAATTTATCTGTTTCATTAGGCCAATCTCGACAGATTCCAGCGTCTTCATGAAACCTGTTGTATGAGACTCCACCATCTTCATCTGGGGCTTTTCTTTGGCCAGCTCTTCCAAGGATCGGCCTGAAGATTTGTGTAAAATGGGATGAGGAAAATAATGTGATGGTGGAAATTAACAGACACCATGGAATATGCTGAGTAAATGGTTGATACTCTAATTCAGATTATTACAAGGAGAAAGTTCTGTATTTTGCTTACTCCCATGCCCTGCATGGGTCCCTCTCAATTTACACCATGGCCGTAGACACCACCATTGCAGCCATAGCAACCATAGCACTATTTTGGGCCGCATAATGTAAGAAACAACATTTTATGCAAATTGATGTCAGCTCCTTCCCCATATCGAAATTAAGAACCACACGAAATACTCTTTGAAGTCTTTCAAAATTAGTTGAAGAATTCAAATGACAATTTCAAACACGACAGGGCGGGGACCATTGATCTGCTGCAATACGCAATTCGTGCACGGCATAACTTGCCAGCAGTTTGTAGAGCGTTGCCGATGTCCTTTTCGATGCTTTCCAGCTGCTGGAGTCGGTCCATAACATTTGGCCCTCCACCATGTCCACTAGCCATTGCTGTCGTTGTTGTTGTTGTAGTTTTTGGTGAAAACAGGATTGGTTCCCGGATCGTGTCCACTTTTTCATTAACTATTTTACAAGAAGATTCACAAGCTGGACACCAGAACCAAGATGTCAGCCTCCATGAACACTTGGCAAAATTAGACAAATGCTGATGAAAAAGCTGTTTTTCTACACTTACCAATGTTTATCTGTCATAAATGTTGACTTTTTACTTTAAATAGATCATGGAAATGGAAGGGAGTGTGGTTTCAGCGACTGACAACTCGAAACAAACCGATTGTGTCACCCATCATGTTTCTACACAGGAACATCCTGCTGACACTGACAATGGCATTCAGAATGATCAGACACTAGAAATGTGTAAAACTGTTGTTTCAGAAACACCATCGGAACAATTAGACCACATAGAAAATGCTACAAGTTTGATCACAAACGTTGCTGACAGTGTAGCTATAAACCGTGATTTTAAAACCGTTCCAGCCGAAGAAAGTGAACAATTTCTTGCAATCAGCTCGTCACAATCTGGTGGAAGTGCAGTAACACCTATTGTGACATCTGAAATAAAAGACAACCCAGATATTATTGTAGACGGTCGACCAACCGTAACTCCAGAAGAAGAAGTTGGTAAAGTCCAGCTGCGTTTCCAAGAAGAGGTTGTTGTAAAACAAGACGTACCACAGATGTCTACTGACACTGTGATACCTGCCGAGTTGGATAAAAGTTGGACATGCAAACATTCTGAAAATAATCCCAATGTACCTCAACGTGACCCCTTGGACCAGGATCATGAATTCAATGCAGTGAAACATACTGTTGCAGAAGGGCAGTCTTCTGACAGTGCAGACTTAGAAGAAAATGCATCAAGTGTGATACATCAAGCTAATTCTGAACTTGCATATTCCGAAAACCATTCAAAGTCGTTGTTTTCAAACAGTAGCTCAACTGTTGATGAATCAGAACCAGCATTTAAGCAAAGGAAAATAGAACAACCCCAAGAATGTTCACAAGAAACAGCAAATTCTGAGAAGATAGAACAACCCCAAGAATGTTCACAAGAAACAGCAAATTCTGATGCTGTAGAAATGCCTGTTTCAGACATCAGGTAAACATGGTACAT
The DNA here is from genome assembly GCA_029237695.1 of Conchocele bisecta. Classification (NCBI taxonomy): domain Eukaryota; kingdom Metazoa; phylum Mollusca; class Bivalvia; order Lucinida; family Thyasiridae; genus Conchocele; species Conchocele bisecta. Next base: position 44,380,774 of record CM055278.1, on the reverse strand, counting down.
TGTTCCATTAATCCACACCAGGAACTTTGAAAATCCTTCAGGGCTTCAGATAAGGAATTAGTAATTGAGTATTGTCACTCCATCATTTCTGAAGCAATTTCAAAATTTTAATTGGATAAAATAAAATCACACTGCTGTTTACACATCCACAGACAGCAATTGTTGAATAGTTTGCTTCAAAATGAAAACATGTCTTGGCATTTCATTAGAATTGTCTCCGTGGAGACAATTCTAATGAAATACCAAGATGTGTTTCCATGGAAAATCAGAAAAATATGCTATATTTGTAGTTTGATTATTGTTTTCTGCAGCATGATAAAGGTAACATAAATTTTGTATTGTTTTTTTGATACTGGCTACTTCTGATTTCAATTGGTTTTTGACAATTTTAATTGGGTATTTAAGCAAATGTGCAGCTTAACTGGAGCTCTGATCCTTTAGTATGTTTGAAAGATGTTGACACACAATTGGATGTGAGAAATTAGGAATAAAATGAGTTTGTGTTGACTGAAGTAAGAATAACTTTCTTAACCTGCAGTGGAGTCAATAATAATGCCATGACAGACTGCTGTGGTATTGGGTGAATGCTCTAGTAAACAGTTTAACTGTACATCTGGTAAAGCTAGATAATCAAAATGGCATTAAATCACTGTAGGCATGATAGAAGTAATATATTTTCAAAATCATAATAATGCAATGATACAATTTCTGTCAGATAAATGACACTGATTTTCCTTATGAATTGTGAAATAATTCCACAAGAGTACTGTGTAGCTCTTGTGGTGAATACTATGGCTGGGCCTTCACCCTTACTTGAATTTTAAAATAAAGAGAGTGAAATGGATGCTTTTGCTTTCTTTTCAGTTGCAGCGGCAAAATGTTGTATAATTTCAAGCAGACTCCGAAGCAAATCACAGGTGCATGGAGCTGTTTCGAGACACATGACCAAGGCAATTACCTACGTGGCTGTAAATGGTATTATGTAATATGTAATATGTATAGTGTATACATACGGACTAGCTTGTTAAATATTTTCATCCCATTCCACAAACCCTGCATGTGTCTTAGAACCAAAGTACTTTTGTATGACCTAAAAATCACTTACCGGTATTTACTGCTTTGCAGTACAAGCCTGCTTTTATAGTGACATAGTAGAGTGTTCGTCTCTCACACAGGCAGCCTAGGTTTCGATCCTAGACTTCTGCGTATGGAGTGGGTGACTGATCGGGCGAACTCGACGGCGTAAATTAACGGTAGGGGCTCCTCCTTATAGGAATCGTGATATGCCTGGTTTGTCCCTCGGGTACGTTTTTATCTTTGGGGTCTTTTGTTACCTGGGAGTTGAATTGGGTTATTGCCCATTATAAAAGGAGTAAGATTATTACTGATCTTACTGCTTTTGGGAGGGGCCAAGTGATGCTGGTGTGACAAGGACCTGGCATCAAACCAGGATTATTCTGATTTCAGGACCGAATATACAGTTTTTTAGCGCGCCTTCCGAAGGAAGAAGTGCTTATTGCATACCCACGGCGTCGTAGGCGTCCGTCTGTCCGTCCGTCACCGTCCGTCCGTCTGTCCGTCTGTCCGTCTATCTTCAAAAATTATAATGGCCTATATTTTCTGTTTCCTTGCTTGAATTTGCTTCATATTTCACACACGCGTTGCTCCAAGGATCCTCTACTGCGGTCATGCAAATTCACGTCCGTGCCGCCCCTTCTAAGCCCAGGGTCAAGGTCACATACTTTGTGCATCTCGAAACCTTAACGCTCAGTAGCTCGGGTAAATAATGGCCTATGTTTTCTGTTTCTTTGCTTGGATTTGCTTCATATTTCACACACGCATTGCTCCAAGGGTCCCCTACTGCGCTGTGGCAAGTCCACGTCCGTGCCGCCCCTTCTAAGCCCAGGGTCAAGGTCACATACTTTGTGCATCTCGAAACCTTAACGCTTGGACGCTCGGGTAAATAATGGCCTATATTTTCTGTTTCCTTGCTTGAATTTGCTTCATATTTCACACACGCATTGCTCCAAGGGTCCTCTACTGCGCTCGTGCAAATCCACGTTCGTTTGCCGCCCCACCTTCTAAAAGCCAGGTCAAGGTCACATACTTTGTGCATCTCGAAACCTTAAACGCTCAGTCGCTCGGGTAAATAATGGCCTATATTTTCTGTTTCCTTGCTTGGATTTGCTTCATATTTCACACACGCATTGCTCCAAGGGTCCCCTCCTGCGCTGTGGCAAATCCACGTCCGTGCCGCCCCTTCTAAGCCCAGGGTCAAGGTCACATACTTTGTGCATCTCGAAACCTTAACGCTCAGTCGCTCGGGTAAATAATGGCCTATATTTTCTGTGTCCTTGCTTGGATTTGCTTCATATTTCACACACGCATTGCTCCAAGGGTCCTCTCTACTGCGCTGTGGCAAATCCACGTCTGTGCCGCCCCTTCTAAGCCCATCGGTCAAGGTCACATACTTTGTGCATCTCAAAACCTTAACGCTCGGAGCGCTCGGGTAAATAAGTGGCCTATATTTTCTGTTTCCTTGCTTTGATTTGCTTCATATTTCACACACCCCAATACGCCCCACCTTGTTCCAAGGGTCCTCTACAGCGCTGGTGGCAAATCCACGTCTGGTGCCGCCCTCTAAAAGCCCGAGGGTCCCTAAGGTCACTACTTTGTGCCAAATTTCCCTCGAAACCCTTAACCGCTTGTCGCGTCGGGTAAAATATGGCCTATATTTTTGTTTCCCTGATTGTTTGCTCATATTACACACACGCATTGCTCCAAGGGTCCTCTACTGCGCTGTGGCAAATCCAGTCCGTTGCCGCCCCTTCTAAGCCCAGGGGGCAAGGTCCCTTACTGTGTGCATCTCAAAACTTAAAAGCTCGGAAACGCTCGGGGGTAAATAATGGCCTATATTTTCTGTTTCCTTGCTTTGATTTGCTTCATATTTCACACACGCATTGTTCCAAGGGTCCTCTACTGCGCTGTGGCAAATCCACGTCCAAATTTGCCCTCGGTTCCTTTGCTGCCACCGGGCGCACTTTGTTGTCCTCTGACAACTCTTGTTATTGTAAATATTCAGTTATGATTTTGGGATTTTCCCCCCATTTGTACATGTACTTGAAAATGTACATGTACTTATACAGGTAATATATGGGATTTAGTACTAAACCCATTGATCCGGCCTTAAATAATTTTAGCTGTTGATAGGCCGTTAAACCCCAACAAACAAACAAACAAACTTCTGCAGATGTATGTTTCACTGTTGATGTTTTAATTTATTAGTAAATACGTCCTGTATCTTTATGGCAGGACCAATTCCTTAGAGTTAGTAGTTGCATGTTGTAACAAGAACACATTATAGGAGTAGTCAGGTTGTAAATTTGATGGGACGCAACTTCGCAAGGGAGGTAATCAGAGATGGGCTCATATGTGGCTGTGACTGAAGAAATTGGCCTTATGGATTTTGCGACCAATGTAGAGCCTGCTCATCCTGTGCATCTGCACAGCCTGATGAGGATCTGCACTGTTTGCCTTTCCATCAATGAAACAACCACTATGCTTCTAACAAGCAATGTAGATCGATATCAGGCTACAGAGTGTGATACTTGATACGCAGTGACACTGGCCACAAATCCCATAAGCCGCATTCCTCCAGTCCCAGCCACATATGTCCATTTTGTTTAAACCCCAGGGCACCAGATGGAACGTGTCTTCTGACAACCAGCAACGATAACTATCTACGATTGTTCAACCTGCCACAGGAGCTTTACTACGATGGCGGCGAAAATCAGGACATCCAAGAACTGGTACCGTAGCACCTCTATAATCCAGACCTGTAGCCGATTTCATTAAAAATTGCAAAGTATACTTACGTAGCAAAGTATGATTTATTTTTCCCTGAATGCATTATTTCATATAGAACTAACGACTGCATATATTTGATGATTAAAAGTATGCAGAATTATTATACTGAATTTATTACATTATCACAGCCAAAATGGCTGTGATAATGTAATAAATTCTGTATAATAAAAATTAATGAAAATTTCTCCCTCAAAGTATACTTTGCTAGATAAGTATACTTTGCCATGTTGGTGAAATAGGCTGCTGAATGCCACATTGTGTGCTTCTTTAATCACAGGTTAACGTAATGGAGCAAGGTCTGTAAATACATTAAATATACCTCCTAAGAGTATCAGTGAGTGAAACAAATAATTTAAGTTCTTTTTAGTCGACATTATACATTGTACTCGTATAACAAGAAGTAAAAAGAAACAATTGAAAAACGGAGAGTAAAAATAAACATTCCTTAACTTATATTTTTTAACTTGATACTGATACTCTTAGGTATATTTAAGCATTTACATGCCTTGCTCCGTTACGTCAACCTGTGACTGTAATGTTTCTCTACCAGTATGTCTGTCCATGATTGCAAAGCACACAGGCATGTCTTGCAGTGCTCGAACGCCTGAATAACATTGGAAGGAACGTCTTGAAGCCTTACATCCTGAAAACCTCAGCACACTCAAATGTCTTGAACTGCTTATATACCTGTAGCATATTTCACCAACATTGCAAAGTATACTTTTCTAGCAAAGTATACTTTGAGGGAGAAATTTTCAATTTAAGGATAAATTTATTAATTTTTATTATACTGAATTTGTTACATTATCACAGCCATTTTGGCTGTGATAATGTAATAAATTCAGTATAATAATTCTGCATACTTTTATGCATCAAATATATGTAGTCGTTAGTTCTATATGACATAAATGCATTTTGGGAAAAATAAATGATTACTCCCTCAAAGTATACTTTTCTAGATAAGTATACTTTGCAATTTTGATGAAATCGGCTACTGGATGACAATGAAAGGAACGTCTTGAAGCCTTACATTCTGAAAACCTCAGCACACTCAAATGTCTTGAACTGCTTATATACCTGGATGACAATGGAACTTCTCTAAACTGGACACCCTGGGGACCTCCCAGGGTGTCCAATTTAGAGAGATTCCAAGCTGCTATATCAAGGTGCATGATCACATGGTTACAACAACAACAATAATGGATGAAAGTGTTGAAAGCGCGTCCACTCCAAAGTAAGTATTATTTGATATTTTCATTAATAGGCAATGTATTTTGATGAAATATGGCGCAGCAAACGCGTCTTCATGAGCTGCATTTGGTGGTTCCGGTAGTTCGGTACATACTTATGTCGTTGCGAAGAATCGATTCCCGTGTCTACAGACACGGAAATCGATTCTTCGCAAAAACGACAGATGTTTGGGCCAAAGTACCGAGACCACCAAATGCAGCTTAACAAGACGCGTTTGATGTGCCATATTTCATCACAATTCGTTACATAATAAGGACAAAATAAAAGAATACATACTGTGAACCGGAGGTTCAGTACTTGTTGTAACCATGTGATCATACACCGTGTGTATACAGTCTATTCTGTAAGTTTGGTTTTGTACAGTGCAACTATACGGGCATCGATCCGAGAAAAAAAAGCAGGCTCATTTCATGTATAATCCCGGTTATATCTAGCAATGTCCTAATCACATGACAGAGTGCCTTAATACAGAAAAGGATATTCAGTGATTCTGCTGAATTTTGATTGGCTCGGTAAAGGACTCGTATCCTGAGTATGAGCAACGGTCTTGAGTGGCTTAATACTAGTCGTGTGTCGTGTAACTCGCGATGCGATCCATATCGCGATACTTAGTTCACATACGATACATTTCGCAATGCTAGTTCCTCATTCACAAATTACATTTTCAATGGTCCATATACTTGATATAATGCATAAAGCTGCACCGAAAAATGGTTCCATACCACTGGACCTTTTATTTAATTTTATCATTCGTAAAATGCACCCGACTTTACCGGTAATGCCTATTTATGGTGTAATTTGGGATTCAAAAGCATTGAATTGTGGAAGCCATATCAAATTAGATATCAGTGTCGGTATTGTGAATCGCATCGTCGGCTAAATATCGCGTTGCATCAAATGTTCGGTGAATCGTTACGCCCATACTTAATACATGTATAATGAACCTGCATCAACTCGCAGGTTCAAGTAACGGACCGAGGTCTACAAATACATTAAATATTTTCTAAAAGCATTAAGAAGTGGAAAAAAAATTATCTTAAAAAAAATTCCTACTCCCCGAGTAATGCTTTTAGATATATTTAATGTATTTAAAGATCTCGGTCCGTTACTTCAACCTGTGCATCAACTATGCAAGAAACAGTAACAACATTAACTGATGGTTTCAACCAATTAAAGCATTCACCGGTTATTCAACCAATCAATTAATCAATAAATCCACTATAGATGCCTGTAGTGAAGATGAAAGAAGCGGACACGATCTACGACTTTTGTTGGTACCCCAAAATGTCATCTCACGACGCTGATACTGCTTGGTAAACTATGAACACATATGTGAATGAGACTATAGTCTCTTTCGCGAAAGCTGCCCAAATTCTACGGCCATATAAACAATTCAAAAACAATATTTTTTTTGATAATATTAAATTAAAGGAAAATTTAAGAATGAGCCTTCTTTTTATTTCGTGAAATTTGGTCAAATATTGATTTTATTACAAAAAATTGATTTGTCTATGGGAATTTAACATGGGGGAAAAAGAGATAGAGGAGTGTGGGAGGAGTCAAAAAACGAAAAATTTGGGAAATTGACTCCGAAACCTAGCTAGATAGCTTGGAAATGATCTAACTAAGAAAACAAAAGTTAAATTTTAAAAATCGGTCCAGTATTTCTGAAATTCTAAAAAATTTCCCCATGTTAAATCCCCATAGACATCTTCACTCATCTCAAGATGTCTATGGGGATTTAACATGGGGAAATTTTGTTTTCGCAATAAAATCAATATTTGACCAAATTTCACGAAATAAAAAGAAGGCTCATTCTTAAATTTTCCTTTAATTTAATATTATCGAAAACAATATGGTTTTTGTAGCTCCTGTATTCTGATAGCGATCTATATTACTTATTAGAAGCATACCAGGTGTTTCATTGATGGAATGGCAAACAGTGTAGGCCCTGATCTGGCTGTGCGGATGCACAGGCTGATCTGGGACTTCACTGGTCGCATAACTCAGAAGCCCCATTTCTCCAATCACATCTACCTATATGGCTGTGACTGGAGACATGGGGATTATGGCATTTGTGACCTGTCTGGCTGTTGATCTGCTAGCACTGTTTAGTATCCTGAAATAGATCCATTGTGTTCGTTCCGAGCATAACTATTGTTTCAGTGAATCAAATGTAACTAGTACAGACCCAGATCAGACTGCAGGGGCGGATCCAGGATTTATGTCTATTTCATTTCAAATGAGACACATATGATCGCCAATGTTCATAAAATTCTAATTATTTTCTTATTTCTCATCAAAAGTATATGTTGTTACCACCACAGTTGAACCGTCTCGACGAGACGGTTCAACTGAGCGGTAACAACATACACATTGTGTGAGAAATAAGGAAATAACCAGATCTTTCCACGTAAAAAAAAATGGGTTAACATCGAAACTCGACCAATTTTAGAGGGTCGTGCGCCGGACACGCCCCCGTCTGGATCCGCACCTGGACTGCTGATGTGCTAATCTACACTGATCACCAAGGCTATTTATAAGCTGTATTTCGTCTGTCACAGTCACATTTGTAAAATGGACTTACAAAATATTTATAATTGACATTTGTGGCCTGTCTATCTTCTGATGGTGTTTCACAGAGTCCTTGGTGAACAATGCTAACACTGATTAGACTGTTTGTTTGTTGGGATTTAACGACCTATCAACAGCTAATGTCATTTAAGGCCGTGTCAATGGGTTTAGTATTAAATCCCATATATTACCTGTATAAGTACATGTACATTTTCAAGTACATGTACAAATGGGGGGAAAATCCCAAAATCATAACTGAATATTTACAATAAAAAAACTATATATTCAGCCCTGAAATCAGAATAATCCTGATCAGATGCCAGGTCCTCGCCACACCAGAATCATTTGGCCGCTCCCAAAAGCAGTAGGATCAGTAATAACGGCCTATCAACAGCTAAGGTCATTTAAGGCCGGGTCAATGGGTTTAGTATTAAATCACATATATTACCTGTACAAGTACATGTACATGTTCAAGTTGATTAGACTGTAGATTCACAGACTTACCTGGTTCTGCTCACAGGTGATTCTAGCGTGTTTTGGATGGTCAATTATTGTTTGTATATACATGAAACGCCTTTCTAAACAATGTACAAAACAATTCAAATGCGCCCGGGTCTGAAGATTATGTAATTACATAATCACAGCTCCAGTTAAGGTGCGTAATTTGATCAACTTTGGGGAGACTTTCGTTATTTCTTCGCCAAAATTGGCAAGTTGGGAGTGATTTAGAATCGTCTCGATGAGACGATTCTAAAGAAATCCCAACTTGCCATTTTTCGTGAAGAAATAAGAAAAATACCCGGAAAATTTGGTCCAATTACGCAACTTCACTGGAACTCTGATAATCTTCAGACCCGGGCGCATTTGAATTGTTTTGTACTTTGTTTAGAAAGGCGTTTCATGTATATACAAACAATAATTGACCATCCAAGACACGCTAGAATCACCTGTGGTTCCGCTATATTCGCAATAAAGGTTATAAGCCCCAGTTCATTATCCAAATTCAGATTTTGTAATGGAGTGTAATAGTTTCTGTTCACCAGGGGGCCGTTTCACTAAACTTTGTACGATAAAAAGTGCAACATTATGATAGTCTGTAAGTTATACATGAACAATGTTTCTTGTTAACAATTACTGGATTTAACATGGAGCATATGCAGCCTATGTTCAATACAATGTAAATCCATCAATTGAAATTTCCAGAATATCCTAAATTAGCACTTCTGAACATTTTTGTGTATGATAAGATTCCTGTGTGTCCATTATGGCTGGCTTTCAGTTCATAATGTACACTTTAAGTTCTTTTATTTATAAGTTATTCATGTTATAAAAAATATATACATGTACTCCACATAATTATGTACTGAAGATCAGTAGCAAATTACCTGTAGTCTATTTCACCAACATTGCAAAGTATACTTATCTAGCAAAGTATAGTTTGAGGGAGAAATTTTCAATTTAAGGATAAATTTATTAATTTTTATTATATTGTATTTATTACATTATCACAGCCATTTTGGCTGTGATAATGTAATAAATTCAGTATAATAATTCTGCATACTTTTAATCATCAAATATATGCAGCCGTTAGTTCTATATGAAGTAATGCATTTTGGGAAAAATAAATGATTACTCCGTCAAAGTATACTTTGCTAGATAAGTATGCTTTGAAATTTTGATGAAATATAATAATGATCCTGATTTCTAGAATTGAGTAGGCATGCAAAACAGTTTTGTACTCAATTATCAGAATTACATTAGCACTGTGGTGACCTCCCATGTAATTATTGTGAACCTTTTATTGCTGCCCAGTATAAACAATTACATGTATATGTAATAGGGAATAACAAATACATTCATTTACTGATTTCCCCTGTTTTCCAGCCTGGCAGTGACGAGCAAGGAGACCCCAATCCACATGTTTGATGCCTTCACGGGAGAACTGAGATGTTCCTACAGACCACACAATCAAGTGGTAAGTTTGTGTATGTTTGTCTTGTACAATAGAACCTCTCTAAGTCTCACACCCAGAAAACAGCAGTGTGTAATAGTCACGGTCACCGACGACTTGTATTCATCTTGTTTGTCAGGAAAATGTGTTTTTCTTGATTTTTTTTCATAACTGCTTAGCCCTTTCAGTTAAACAATTAAGCCATTTTTGTCGAGTCCGCTTGCGGAAAGCGAGACATAGTGATCACAATGACGTCCGGGTGTCCGTGCGTGGATCCGTGGATCCGTGCGTGGATCCGTGCGTGAATCCGTGCGTCCGTCCGTTCAAAATCTGCGTTAAAGTTTTTAAATACCTTATATCTCTGCAGTCCTAAGTCACATTGACTTGAAACTTCATATGCTTATTAGTCACGATCCATATATTCATGCTGTATCCCACTCATGCGGCCCCTGTGCCCAAGGTCAAGGTCAAATGACTTAGAAGTTTGCGTTCTGAAATCTGCGTTAATGTTTTTAAATACCTTATATCTCTGCAGTCCTAAGTCACATTGAATTGAAATTTCATTTGCTTATTAGTCATCATCCATATATTGATTCTGTGTCCCACTCATGCGGCCCCTGTGCCCCTATGTCAAGGTCAAATGACTTAGAAGTTTGTGTTAAAGTTTCTGTCAAAATTTGCGTTAAAGTTTTCACATACCTACTATCTCTGTAACCGTCAGTCAGATTTGCTTGAAACTTTGTATGCTTATTGGGCATCAAAATTCAAATAAATACACTCTGAGACCATCGAATGCCTCGGCGGGCTCGACATGCGGGCCGCGGCCATCTCGTTTATTTCAAAAAGTATGTACAAATTTCTTCATCATCATATAACTTTAATATGACTGATGGATTCCTTCAATATTTGGACACTTGATACACGTTTGGAAGATACTCAATCTCCCATTGACATGTCCTTGACCTTTTTGACATTCACATGGTTGTGGAAACACATCTTTTTACGTGTTTAACCCTTCCTACGCTGTTGACGGAAATTGCCGTCTGCTGTTTTTATGCCCCACCACGATAATGGAGGGGGCATTTAGTCTTAACCTTGTCCGTCCGTCACGTCCGTCCCTCCGTCCATCCGTCCGTCACGAAACTTTAACTCTCGGGTAAATTTGGCCTCATTTATTATCAAAGCGATATGTGGGGCATCCGTGTTCTATGAACACATTTTCTAGTTCATTTTTGCTTTAATTCTTAACAAAAGACTGGTTTTGACAGCACATGAGACGATTCTCATGCGCTGTCAAAACAGGTTTTTATCGAAAAATATTGAAAATAAAACATTTCCAGCACACGTAGTAAGGGTTAAAGCAGGCACTTCTCTTGATGGTTTTCTGATGCTTACTTTAGCACATGGCCATGATCAATGTTATGGTGAAATGCGCGACACCGCTTCCGTGGCGGAATTCTTGTTTTATTATCAAGGCTGCCACGAGGGGATTTGCTTAGTGATAACTATTACATTGTTATGTTTAACCACACTGTTGGACAGTGTCACAAGTTGCTTATCTTTTTCTGCTTCATACTGATCTTCATACAACATTAACCTTCATTGTTACATGGTTTCTGTTGTTTGCACATACAAGTATGTGCAAACATATAGCGCGTGCTGTTTGCATATGGCTTTAGGCAATGCTCATTCCGGGGCCGCGCGTAATGGAAGTGCCTTCATGACGTCACTACGCGGAAGTGCCTTCATGACGTCACTACTTCATGACGTTCATGACGCGGCCCCGGAATGTGCATACCGAAAATTATCTACGTGAATGGGACGATTTATAAAAGTACTGAAAATACTGAATATAATGCTCAAATTACATCAGTTTTTTGTTGGAAATGCTGTGGCACGAGGGAACTGTTTGAACCCGCGGCCTGCGGCCTTGGGGTTCAAACAGTTCCCTCGGGCCACAGCAAACATTTGCACACGGCTGGACATGATCAAACCTTATAATATCATTATTTGCGGAAATGTAGAACTACAACTACGGATGGCATGGGAGTATGAAGTAGTGTTACATTCCTGAAACTATCATTATCGTAGGATGAGTTGGCCGCAGCCTACAGTCTATCCTTTGACCCCGCCGGCCAGAAGTTGTACTGCGGCTTCAACAAGATGATACGCGTGTTTGACGTCAACCGGCCTGGCAAGGAGTGTCAGAGCCGACCTACATATGGTGTGTACAATTGTTGGTGTCGCCTAGTGGCTAAGGCATCCATCTCACAATTTTGAGGTTCAAGGTTCGAGCCTCCACATAGGATAGGAATTGGAAATACTGATGTATAATACAGAGATTAGAGTGTATCAAAGGTCAAACGTGGCTGGGGTGACACTATAATAAGCTGACAAGTGCAATCATGACTTGTTATCTAACCAAATAACAATAGATAAACGCCGCACCTGAACTCGAATAATAGCAACTCGTATACACGATAAGCCCCGAAACGACAGTAGGTGGGCCCGAAAACATATTACATCATACTTTGAAATATCGATCATTCCCTGCCTGATATGTTTTGCCCTGACCAACCCTCAAATATAATCATCATATATGATAACACTGTTACGGCTGAGTCTCCATATATCACATGCACCCACAGTCAGCCTTTTTCACCGGCATACATACCGGCTTCGTGCGATAGGAGAATGAACTAGCTAGGTTAAATTAACCGCCTCATTGCCTCTTTCATTTAATGCACATATTTCGACTGTATGGCAGATATTAGTAAATTCGGAAACAAACGGGCCATTTTTGAGTTCAAATGCCCGGGTTTGGAAGGTCCTCGAGCCAATTCCTACCCTTAAATATAAGATAAATTAAAATTCAATCGTGACTTGTGTTTTTAATCAATCCTGTATATATACAGGATTAATTAAAAACACAAGTCGTGATTTCACTGGTCAGCCGATAGGACCATAGTTTGTGACTAGATCAGGCGTTGGACTGTCTCTATATGACCATAGATGTTGCTGGAACATTAAACCCCTTCATGTTTCACCATTTATTTCAGCGAAGGAAGGCCAGCCGGGAATCATATCGTGTATCAGCCACAGTCCAACAGAACACGGTGTCTATGCCGCCGGCTCTTATGCCAGGGGAAGTAAGTCATGCCGGCAAGCCATCCTCCTTTATGCCTTTAACACAAAATCTGTGTATGACCGTGCTGTTGAACGGACATAAAGGCCACTATGTCGATCAGTAATTCATCTTTTATTACTAAATCATTTTGAAATACGACACAGGATAAGTTTTCCGTAGCGTCTCGTTTAAAACATATTTCCAAAAATGACACAAAATATGATTGGCTTGCATTCATAACTTCCAAGTTCATTGGGTCAGTAAAGGGGCATAACTCTTGTATTTTATTTCATTCATTATGTCAGTAAAGGGATATTATAGTTTAAATCCCATCGCCAATAGGCAAGAAGAGATATAGCGTTAGTCCATGTACGTACGTTAGTAACCCCTTTCATTTTTCAATAACCGCTGCACCGATTTTGATATTATTTGGGCACAATGTGTGTCTAGGTTGCATACGACCCACGTCCGACCGCCCAAGGTCACTCAGGACGTATGTTCACCTTGTTTGTACGGCAAATGCGGTAATTGTTTTTGTTATTATTATTATCAAGGCTGCCATGGAGGGTAGCTTTGTAATAACGATGCCCTTGTTAACTCTTTTATTTCCAGTTGCTGTGTACAGTGAACCGAGCGGCGAGATGATTTGTATGTTTCTGGGTCAACAAGGGGGCGTAACACAGCTGATGTTCTCCGCGGATGGATATAGACTCTACAGTGGTGGGAGAAAGGTATATTAACACTTTCAACACTGCAGCCCTCTATAGCAGTTTTTGCCAACAGTGTAGATCCAGATGAGCCGGCTCGTGACGAGCCGGGCTCGTGATGAGACGTTTCGTCAGGATCTACACTTTTTGCCAGTAATTTTCATGAGAAATACACACCCTTGTCATAAATGGACTAGTCTGAAACTCGTTTTGTGACAATTGGATTGGTTGGTGAGAACATTAACAAATCAATATCCATTCCAGTTATTTAGGGATGAAGGTTTTTTCACCCCTAAATATCTAGTATGGATTCTTGCATGTAAAATTTCAGATCATTCCAGAATGGAAATATTTACAAACGATGCATATCCTAATAAGACGGCTCATGCCAGCCAGCTGAACTGTGTCTACAATGTGTGCAATACTGAGATTGTAGCCTGTAGCGTTGAAATACAAAGCATACGATTGAATTGTCATATTTTCCAATAGATTTTATCAAGATGGGATTTACATTTTGCAATGGGAATGTACAAATTAAATTATTGAAACATGTTTAAAATAGTATGTGCAGCTTGTAATCATGGTAATGGATGTAAATGTCACTTTTACGGTAGATTTTGTTTTTAATTTTCATAATAAACCGACAAATTGTGATGATATCCAATGCACCAACCAGTACGATTACTTACCTGTTTTACGGTAAAAAATAAATGTTCTGTTAAAACTTTTCAAAGAATGGAGTACAGTTTATTTGTCTTTACCCAGAGTAGAGAAAATAATAATAAAAAAAAATTCACAGCCTATTGATTTTTTCGCCACATTCACATTTAATTTGCAATTGAAGAATTTGGTGGTAGGCAGCGGAAACGCTGAGATGTGCAGGCTGATCTTGGTCCACACTGGTCACAAACGTCATACGCCCCATTTGTCCAGTCACAGCCATATTATGTACACTGAAACCTCTCTAAACCGGACACCCTGGGAGGAGTGCGGATTAGATATGTTCCACTGTAAATCAGGCAAATGACCATTCTAAACGGTATATGTGTGCTTTGCCATCAAGAACATACATTATCATCCAAGATAAATGACCACAAAAGCCATCAAAAATATGATCACATATGTTTACATGGTGTTTGGTGTAGAGAGGTTCCACTGTACATGTATTCGGCAGGACCCAGAAATCATATGCTGGGACATGCGGAACCCTGGACAGATCCTCTATACCATGCTCCGACAGGTGGAAACCAACCAGAGGATCTACTTTGACCAGACAAGGTACACACCTGATCTTATTTCACAATTTATACTATCTTGTAAGAGACAAGCCATGTAATTTTGTAACTTACAGGATGTGCGATTCTTCATGAAAAACATTTACAGAAACTGCAATATTTTCTGTAAATGATGTCGGAAGTTGCCAAAATTTGTCATCTTTTGATGTCATTTACGGAAAATTTCACCGTTTCTGTCAATAATTGCATGTGTTCTTAGGTACAAAATCACATGGCTTGTCTCATATGTGGCTGTGACTGGAGAAATGGGGCTTATGGTTATTGCAACCTGCCTAGCTCATGATCAAATAGCACAGGCCTGTAGCAGGATAATGAGCTAAATTGCTTGTTAGAAGCATGACAGGTGTTTCATTGATGGAATGGCGAACTGTGCAGATCCTGATCAGACTCGAAACCCATAAGCCCGGTTTCTCCAGTCACAGCCACATATGCAGATGTACATATATGCCCGAGTAATAATATTACTACTGTCATTCAGTTAGTAAACCACCCATCATGAACAGTAATCTGGCGCCCATTTTACTATCAACTCTTACACCGCTATCTTAATTTTTACAACATGCTAAATGATTCTGAAGTGTTGTCAAAACATATTTTTATTAAGAAATAAGGCAAGAGATCAAAACAACAGCAGACGACAATTGTTGCGAGTAGCGGTCTAAGGGTTAAAACCATTTTGCCGATGCTGGCAAATCGTTTGTGGATGTGTGTGGAAGGGCCGTACGTTGAATTTTGTTAAGTTTCAGTGTGAACTCGACTAGCATTTATGGGATCTTCCCTTATTATTGTACAATAGATTATGTAATTGCCCTAATAAAAGTCTGTATATCCAGTGATGGTCGATATATGATGTCCGGCTCCCACAACGGTACGGTGATAGTCTGGGACACGCAGCAGCAGCCGGTGATGGTGCAGGCAGACACAGATCCTCTGTTACAACCCACTCTGGTCTACCCTGCCCACCGCGACACGGTTAATGGAGTCAGGTACGGCACGGCCTTATACACCACAGCCTGCGCTAATCTTGCCATTGGATTTACTTTTTATTTGTTACCTTAAGTTAACCCTTCAAATGCTGGAAACGAAAATTGTCGTCTGCTGTTGTTTCATAATGTGTATTTTTTTCTCAATAAAAACATAGTTTGGCAGCACTTTAGAATCATTTCCAGTGCTGCCAAACCATCTTTTTATTGAGAAAAATGACAGTTAAAAAACAGCAGACAACAAAATTTATTTCAGCACTGTACATGGTGTAAGGGTTAATTTCTTGTAAGTCAAACTACTAATTGTAAATTCATGTTTTCCTATGTATATATAGTAACTATTGTTAACTCAAATTTTTGCTAAGTATTTTCCTCAGTCCCTTGGACGTTGAGTAAAAGAGTACATTGTATAGACTATACTGGAATATTGTACTTGCAATCAAGCAGGTTAATTGGCTGAGCCTGAGCTGTGCCACAGCTCAGGCACAGCCAATCAAACTGCTTGATTGCGAGTTGAGAGATTGCCAATAGATGTTCAGAAACGTTGGCATATTGGCAAGATTAAAGTAGGCGGTGGTGTAGTGTTCTTTCAGTGGGAATATCCCCTCTATTACCAATGCCAGATGGGATACAGATTCACAGATAGTAAAATGTTTATTATTTCTTTTCTTCATTTCTCAATGAAATGTGTTGCTACCACCAATATTTGAATTATCTCAGCCGAGTGGTGTCAGCATGTAATCAGGGCTCCAGATAAACTGCGTATTTGCTTAAATACCCAATTAAAATTGCCAAAAAACCCAATTGTAATCATAAGTAGCGAGTATCAAAAAGCAATACAAAAATTGTGGTACCTTTACCATGCTGCAGAAAACAATAAACAGACCACAAATATAGCATATTTCTCTTATTTTGTAAGAAAACACATCTTGGTATTTCATTAGAATTGTCTCCTTGGAGACAATTCTCATGAAATGCCAAGACATGTTTTCAATTCGAAGCAAACTATTCAATAATTGCAATCTGTTGATGTGTAAAGTTTTCAATTTGTTGTAACCCAGATGTTCGTATCAGGTCAATGTCTGATACAGCATCACATTATCAGTCGGCATTCGGCCAATGCAAAGCTCGTTACCTGATATACTATATACATGTACTTATGCATGATATGTGGCTGTGACTGGAGAAAACGGGCTTATCAGTTTCGTGACCAGTGTAGATCCAGATCAGCCTGTGCATCTGCAGTCTGAGCAGGATCTGCACTGACCGCCATTCCATCAAAGAAGCACCTGTCATGCTTCTAATAACAAGATAGATAGTTTTTCTTGCTACAGGGGTTCGATATTTAATCAAGAGCTACACTGGTCACAAATCCCATAAGCTCCATTTCTCCAGTCACAGCCACATATTTGCTCCATTGCAGTTTTCACCCACTTCTGCCGCTGATAGCCTCGTGTTCTGGACAGCGCCATTTCCCGTTGGTGGCGGACAGCGACAGTGAATCGGACCAAGCGGAGACCACAGATACTATAGACAATAGTGTCAGACTGTGGTGGGTGTGACACTGTTACAACAACATTGTACTGTGATCGCCTTGTGGTCTGGCCAGTGCTATTTCCCTGTGTAAATGTTAGCGGATAACAAACATGAAATAGGACCAAGATGAGAACACGGACATATTGACAATGTACTTCACACATTAATGTAGTTCACTAATGCTACCATTTTCCAACTACATGTGGGTGATTAAATCTGAAAGAATCCACCAAAGATTTCCCACCATCGGCTGCTCATGCCAACTTTGTTGTCAATTTAATGTTTGCACTTACGAACTTAGTCGTACGAAGTTTAGTGAAACGGCCCCCTGGGGCCCGTTTCACTAAACTTCATATAAATAAAATGTTTGTAAGTGCAAATTTAGGATCGTCTGGAAATTTCAATTGATGGATTTACATTTATCGAGCATAGGCTGCATGTAAATCCAAAAGAAAACATTGTTAATGTGAAATTGGCAGATTATCATAAGTTTGCACTTGCGAACATTTTAGTTGTACCAAGTTTAGTGAAACAGTCCCCTGGGCCTGGTTGCTGAAAGCTTCTGTTAGCTTAACAGACTGTTAAATCCTTAGCAATGCTAAGGATTTAACAGTCTGTTAAGCTAACAGAGGTTTTGAGTAACCTGGCCCTGGTCGTTAGTTTCGTTATCTGGCCAGCACCATTTCCCATTGTTGTCGGACAATAACCGCGAGTTGAACAAAGATTAAAATAATGATAGCAATAGTATTTTAGACCGTGTTGGGTTCCACACTATTCTGGAAGTGGTGTACTTGTACATGCAAAATGAATTGCATGGAAAATAAATTGACCAATCTATGAGATGTTCAGTTGTATACGAGCCCTGAGACAAATCTATGACTATTATCCACTCACCGATAGGCAAGAGGGGATATAGCGTTAGTCTATGTACGTACGTGCGTTAGCAACACTCTTTCATCTTATTGAAAAATCTTGAGATCCCGATCTGGTTTGTTCAGTTTAGTCCTGAGAATTTGAGTGAAATCACATTACGAATTTGTGTCCGACCTAGTGTAGTCGGGCAACTGGTGTCGGGTTTTTGATTTTTGGGCTGGTACAGCTTCTGCGTGTAAAATGCTGGCTATGTGTCGGTTTTATTAGGCGCCGGTGGGCGTTAGCTCTGTGTAGGCACTAGGAATAATACCATTTTATGAGAAATAGAAAAGATGATATTACGTTTTTAAACTGATGATGGCGAGCTGGAGGCACACCAAGTTCCAGGCCTTGAATATATAATACTTTATAGACTGGCCATTCTATTTTTTTCTACATGTCTAAAAAAAAGTACAACACACTATCCTCTCAACATGCCGATTGCCTGCGGGTCAAACATGGCATGTACCTATCAACAGTATATATCATTATCAGGCTGCAAGTGTTAGCTGATCGGACATAAGTGAACAATCGGCCTGATTGTAGATGTAGATGTAGAAAAAACATCTACTGTACTTATTTTGGAGCGCCACCTGGCGTCATAATGGAAGCGTTCCCATTATGACAACAGAGGGCGTTGCACATTTTGCCAAGTTTCATTCGGCCTACTGCTTACTGCGATGCTGGCATCCCTCATTCGGCAATTTCATATTCTGACATGGGCCATTCTGTGTGCTTGCATGCGTCATTCGGCGGAATCCATATAGTCATATACGCATCACAGTAAGCAGAATGACACATGGCAGAATATGGCATGTAACAATGTGAAATAGCCAATCGAGGTATGCAATATATGCAATGTAATAATGCAAGATAGAGTTGTCATTAAGCAGTATTGTATAACCAAGATGCAGGATGACATGTAACACTGTCAAATAGCCAATCGAGGTATGCAATGTGAAATGTAATAATGCACGATGGAGTTGTCATTAAGCAGTAACGAATAGCCGCAGTGCAGGATGACATGTAACAATGGTCGACTGCATTGTCATGAAGCAGCATGCAATCTAGTGGCAGATATCCCCTTCCATACGTTACAAACACTAATCGGGGCAACTATTCCTTGCTTATTGCATGGTACATGTATACGGTGTACAGCTGTAACCAGCTCAATTGTTTCACCTCACTTTTTTGCAATGCTGGTTGTACTAGATCACTTGTCTGAATGAACAAAATATTGATTTGGTTTGTAACTTTGTACGACTGTTCAACATAAACATCAATTTATACCGAGATACGAACATTGTTAACTCGCCATGACAAAAAGGGTTCATCAAATTTGTGAAAAGCCTAGCCCGACAGAGCTCCGGTTAAGGTGCGTAATTTGGAGGTAAATTTCTTATTTCTCCATCAAAAATGTCAAGTTGGGAGTGCTTTAGAATCGTCTTCTCAATGAGACATCTATTGTGCAACTATTCATCATAAGGAAGCTACATACCAAGTTTTAGGTCTGTAGCTATTAGGGTTTAAAAGCTTTACGACTTGTAAGTCGAAAAGGGGCAGATCATCGATGACCCCAGGATCGAAATGAACTTTGCGCATCTACTCATCATAAGCAAGCTACATACCAAGTTTCAGGTCTGTAGCTAGTACGGTTTAAAAATTTAACGAGTTGCAAGACAAAATTGCCATATTCTATGTTGAAAAGGGGGGGGGGGGTTAATCCATGACCCGGGGGTCGAATCAAAAATTGAAATGAACTCTGTGCATCTATTCATCATATTGAAGCTGCATACCAAGTTTCAGGTCTGTAGCTATTACAGTTTATTTAAATGTTTTACGAGTTACAAGGCAAAATTGCCAAATTCTATGTCGAAAAGGGGGGAGACCCAGGGGTCTAATCAAAAATTGAAATAAACTTTGTGCATCTATTCACCATAGGGAAGCTACATACCAAGTTTCAGATGTGTAGCTATTACAGTTTATAAAAGTTTGTAAAATTGCCAAATTCTACATCGAAAAGGGGGAGATAATCCATGACTGGGGATCAAATTAAAAATCAAAAATAAACTTTGCGAGTTTCAGGTCTGTAGCTATTACGATTTAAGTTTTACGAGTTGGGTTACAATTTGTTTGTTGGAGTTTAACGGCCTATCAACAGCAAGGTCATTTAACGTTGGGGTCAATGGGTTTAGTACTAAATCCCACAGATTACCTGTACAAAAGGGGGAGGGATCCCAAAATCGGAACTGAATATTTACAATAAAAAAATATAGATGTATATTCAGAATAATCCTGATCGGATGCCAGGTCCTCACCACACTTCGCCCGTATCAAAAGCAGTAGGATCAGTACTGTAATAATCTTACTACTTTTATAATGTTGTTGAAAGTGGACGAAATGTTCATAGCAAATGCGAAATTTGATTTGTTCTGTACTGTAATAATCTTACTACTTTTATAATGGGCAATAATCCAACTCAACTACCAGGTAACAACAGAGCCAAAGATAAATACGTACCCGAGGGCCAAATCAGGCAAATTGTGATTCCTATCAGGAAAAACCCATACCGTTAATTTACGCAGTCGCCCAACTAACCACCCACTCGGACAGACCAGACAAGGGTAACATTAAATGCCCTCTCCACTATCGTGGTGGGCATAAAAAAATTCTCGATACATTTCGGTTATTTTTTGCCGATGTTAAACTGCCTATCAACAACTATGGTCCTTTAAGGCCGGGCCAATTGGGGTGGGGGAAAATCACCCGACCTGTAGCCGATTTCATCAAAATTGCAAAGTATACTTTTCTAGCAAAGTATACTTTGAGGGAGTAATCATTTATTTTCCCCGAAATGCATTATTTCATATAGAACTAACCACTGCATATATTTGATGATTAAAAAGTATGCAGAATTATTATACTGAATTTATTACATTATCACAGCCATTTTGGCTGTGATAATGTAATAAATTCAGTATAATAAAAATTAATAAATTTATCCTAAAATTGAAAATTTCTCCCTCAAAGCATACTTTGCTAGATAAGTATGCAGTGTTGGTGAAATAGGCTATAGGTGCCAGGTCCATACCACAGCAAAGCCACTTTGCCCCTAAAAGTAATAGGATTATGATTAATCATATTACTCACACAAGGGGCAAGGTCCATTTGTAGTGGGTCACATATGATAGATTTGCATCTATAGGCAAGACACAGAGAATGCTGGCCATCTGAACCCACGATATGCTAAATACCCATCCAACTGAACAATACGTGTTTTTTCTCTCATTTCTCGTCCTTGTTGTGACCACTCGTTTGAACCGTCTCGACGAGATGGTTCAAATGGCAGGTAAAAACAGATATATACGTGATTAATTTATCTACACCATGAAAAAGATTAACTTAATAAAACCCCCTTTACACAGAGGTGGTGACCGTTGAGAGATGAAAAAATGGCCAGATCTCTCAACGATCTTTCAATGAGCGCCCAGCTATCGCCATGGTCTCTAATGATCTTCCAGTGATCTCCACGGTCGCCTCAAAGTTTTGACTCGTCCAAAACAATCTCTCAACGATCGCCGAGGGAAGCAATCTCTCAAGGAGTACTCAACAATCTCCCAATGATCTCTCGGGGGATCTTTCAATGGACGCCAAATTGTTTCCACCCCGAAGGGAGAGATGTCCGAGAGATCAGCGAGGGATCGTGGAGCCTCCGATGAAAGACCAATGGAGTTCATTGAAATGAGTGAGTGAATAGGGTTTAACGTCCGCTTTTCTGACAGAGGTACAAGCCTCAGCGAGTCTACACGCAGACGGGAATCATTGAAAGACCTCGGTGGAGACCGCCGAGAGATCAATTTCCACTTGTTGAGCGTCCATCGAGAGATTTCCACGGCGATGGGGAGCGCGGCACTGGGGGCTATAAATACAGATGCCAAACTCCCTATTTTTCATTCTGTGTCTAGATTTACTGAAGAGCACAAGAACTATTAGATCTGAATAACTAAACTTTCAACACATTACCTCCAAAGAAAGGCCGCAAGAAGAAAATCCAATCCAGAAAGTCTCTGAAGGTCAAGGTGCTGGTGAAGGCTGCAGGAGGCTTGGTATCCATTGATCTTTAAGGGTCTTTCAATGAGCGCCAAGGTGGCTCCAAGATCTCTATAGATCGTCGACGGACAAAATATGCATTTTGATCACACAAGCGCACATGGATCTCCAGTATTTACACAGAAACAACTTTTTCGGCGCTTTGAGAGATCATCGTGTGTGTAAAAGGGCCTTAAGTAACTGGAATGGATTTTGAATGGAAATTACTTGCAAACAGCTACAGTTGTTTCTGTCAAAATGTTCCGGGTTTATACGTGTACAAAGTGTTGTGCGTTGCGTATCCGTGGAGTTTCCAACCGTGTGTCGTCTACGTGTAATACGTTTTCGGCCATGCGTTGCGTTTCCCCACTCTTGCGCATGCGCGAAAGTCGAATAAACCGTGTTCAACGCATTGAGTTTCAAAAGCGTGTAATCCGTGTACAACGGTTGTAAACGTATACAACGGTTGTAAACAACGTATTGAGTTTCAAAAGCGTGTAATCCGTGTACAACGGTTGTAAACGTCTACAACGGTTGTAAGCGTATACAACGCTAAGGTAAACCCTTTAAACGATTTAACGCTTTCTTTGACGAACGGTTACACGCATCTACATGTACACAGCACCGTACAGATTAAACCGTGTTATACGTATAACACGTTTCCACGGGTTTTAACGCATTACACGTTTTGGTATGCCAACCTTGTATCGCGTAGAATGCGCATGCTCTGATCGTTCTTCGTGTGTGTATATATACTTCTAGACTCACTGCAGGGCTTCTAACATTTTCAGTTTTCCGGTTCTGGACCGATTTTTGAACTCTCAGACCGATTGAGATTTGAAAACTATTCTTAAAAATCGGTCCGAGAAAAATTGCCAGTCGGCTGCTATTTCGCTATAAACCTTGTAAATTTACCGGTTTTGACCACCAAGTAATTTATGACACATATCCGCGGGCCATATCCGTGTTAAACCAGTGTGCAGCTCGCTGTGTATTCAGTTTCTCCAAATATCGATTAATCTTAACACACGCATGGGACAGGTGTATAGCGGATTAGTGACTGAAATAGACTGGCTTCGGCGTAAAGATAATACGAGAGTTCCTAGACTCGCCATTTCTGATGATGTTAAAATAAAATAAAGAAACCATGCACTGTGTTTATCTGTGTTCGTAATATTTCACCCCAATTAACCGACACGGACTATCGGCCCGGGCTATTCCATATTAAGTTAGGAACTGTTACATTACGCTGTATTAGGCGTCATTTTTGTGTATATAAAATGTACATAGGAATGCCGCAGATCCTGATGAGCCGGCTCACGTGATCTACAATTCTCAAACATTTTGATAAACGATAAGGTACATCTGTCGTGTTAAAAGCGTGACTCATTAGTCATCAGGGATTAGGGATCAATTGAAGTGCTAAATCACACCGCCGATGTACTTTGAACTCGATCTGAGGGTATGTATTCGCGATATTTTAAAAGGGACGAAACAAGAACGCCTCGAAGAGATCGGGGCCGAACAGGTATTTGTGTTAAAACGTGTAACCGTTGTACACGTTTCAACGCTTTCATATAGCTACACGCTTCCAGGTAAAGCGTTGTACACGTTTCAACTCTTTCACCTCGCTACATACAGTTGTTTCTGTCAAAATGTTCCGGGTTTATACGTGTACAAAGTGTTGTGCGTTGCGTATCCGTGGAGTTTCCGTTAGTTGCGTTTCAAACCGTGTGTCGTCTACGTGTAATACGTTTTCGGCCATGCGTTGCGTTTCCCCACTCTTGCGCATGCGCGAAAGTCGAGCAAACCGTGTTCAACGCATTGAGTTTCAAAAGTGTGTAATCCGTGTACAACGGTTGTAAACGTATACAACGGTTGTAAACAACGCATTGAGTTTCAAAAGCGTGTAATCCGTGTACAACGGTTGTAAACGTATACAACTTGGATTTAATAGCACGGACTCGCGATTAAGTGTAAATCCAATAATTGTTTAATACAAGAAAATAATTTTGCACTTACGAACATTTTAGTCGTATGAAGTTTAGTGAAACAGGCCTCAGATTATTAGGCCACAGTAAGATTCACTTAAAGAGTAAATGATGCACGACCTTTGTGGCCACTAGCTCCCGAACTAGATGGTTTGCGAGAACAAGCACGATTCGCGTTTAACTGGGAATGGAAAACTGCAGACTATAATAGACAGACCGTGCAGGCTTATCAAAGTCTCACTGGTTTTGAACGTCATAAGTGCCACATCTTCAGTTACACATACAGCATTAAATCCATGTGATTTTGTACCCAAGAACATGTGTGATATCGCATGAAAAATATATACAGAATTTACGATATTTTCCTTAAATGTTATTAAAAGTGGACGAAATTTTCATAGCAAATACGAAATTAGATTTGTTAACTTTTAAATGTGTACAAAAAATATATTTCTGCAAATGAATCAAACATGTTCGTAGGTACAAAATCACATGGCGTGTCTCAAATGAGAGTTGCACTATTTTGGCTAAAACACTGACCCATTCCAAATCCCTTGCTCCCTATGACGAGTCTGGTGGCACATCATTACATACTCGTTACAAGCCAGAAAATGGATAAAATCACATGTTGGTGTATTTTTTTTTTATTTCCGTCTGTAGCACATGTAAACGACCAGATTACTCCTTGTCCTTGGCTTTAATGATGTTGGTTCCACGGAGACGTCCAGTTCGTCGGGCAGCGATAAGACCGACCTGTGGGAAATACAAACAAGTTGTTATATAGACGATCTAACACGAGTGATGATTTAATAATATATTTATTATTTGAGTTTACTGACGTCATATTAAGAAAATCCCGTCATCAGAATGGGTTTAATGTCTCGGCAACAGCTATGGTCATATAGAGAAGACGGCTAGGGCCCGGTTGCTCAAAACCTCTGTTAGCTTAACAGACTGTTAAATCCTTAGCAATGCTAAGGATTTAACAGTCTGTTAAGCTAACAAAAGCTTTGAGCAACCAGGCCTTGGTTTTAACTCCGAAAGATTAGTCACATACAAATGAGAATACACCTGTATTAGGGAGAGATTCAGCACAGAAATAAGTGTATGAGATCAGGAGCCTATTTCACCAAAATTGCAAAGTATACTTAGCTAGCAAAGTATACTTTGAGAGAGAAATGTTCATGTTATGGATAAATTTATGAATTTTTATTACTTAATTTATGACATTATCACAGCCATTTTTGCTGTGATAATGTAATAAATTCAGTATAATAATTCTGCACACTTTTAATCCTCAAATATATGCAGTCATTAGTTCTATATGAAATAACGCATTTCGGGAAAAAATAAATGATTACTCCCTCAAAGTATACTTTGCTAGATAAGTATACTTTGCAATTTTTATGGAATCGGCTACAGGGCACCAGATAAGGAATTAGTAATCGAGTAGTGTTACTCCATCATTTCTAAAGCAATTGGGTATTTCAAAATTTTAATTGTGTAAAATTAAATCACACTACTGTTTACACAACAGACAGCAATTATTTAATAGTTTGTTTCGAAATGAAAACACATCTTGGTATTTCATTACAATTGTCTCCTTGGAGACAATTCTAATGAAATACCAAGATGTGTTTTCACTGAAAATAAGAAAAATATATGCTATATTGGTGGTCTGTTTGTTTTCTGCAGTATGATAAAGGTACCACAATTGTTCTCATTGCTTTTTGATACTCACTACTTCTGATTTCAATTGGGTTTTTGGCAATTTTAATTGGGTATTTACACAAATACGCAGCTTATCTGGAGTTCTGTGAGATTGATGTATAGGTGTTTAAAACGGCCTACCACCACCTAAGGTCATTAGAAAATACCAAAATCAGAACGTAATAGTTGCATCGAACACAAAATATATTCAGCTCTGAAATTAGAATAACATGACCTGGTGCCAGGTCACTACCACACCAGTCAATTGGCTCCTTCCCTAAAGTAATACGATTACAAATAATCACATTAATTACTTATATAAGGGATATATAACCAGATTCAACTCTCACATACAAGAATGCCAAAGACGTGGCCAAGCCAGGGGTCCGTTTCACTAAACTTCGTACGACTAAAATGTTTGCAAGTGCAAAGTTATGATAGTTGTAAATTTCACATTAACATTGTTTTCTTGTAAATAATTAGTGGATTTACATTTATTGAGGATATGCTGCATATGCAGCCTATGTTCAATAAATGTAAATCCATAAATTGATATTTACAGACGATCTTAAATTTGCACTTACGAACATTTTAGCCGTAAGATGTTTAGTGAAACTGGCCTGTAGCCCATTTCACCAACATTGCAAAGTATACTTTGAGGGAGAAATTTTCAATTTTAGGATAAATTAATTTTTATTACACTGAATGTATTACATTATCACAGCCATTTTGACGGACCAATCAAACTTGGCATTAACATAGAGTACCAGCCGAGAAAGTAGTACACGGTTCTTACCTTTCTACCCGCTGATGTGTCTCGTCTGGCTGTGGACGCCTTCCCGATATGCTGATGGTTACCACCACCGTGGGGATGTTCAACTGGCTGTAAACAAAACAAACGTACAGTATACACGTGTTTACTCGAAGTCCAGGGGACCGAGGAACATACAGAGTTAACACAATTTATATAGGAAAATGTGTACTTGATAATATATACTCGACTTATAATGGGCAAGGAGCCCAAAACAACGTCCCAGCAACAACTAGGTCATGTAGAGACTGGACCCGTTTCAAGTCTTATCCAAAAGACCAGTGAACCCAACTCTGGTATGAACATCCAGTTAGTTCTCCAGCCTCTAGGATACAACCAATCCCCGAGCACAGATGGAAATTCAAAATTATTTAGATCCCAGCTGAATAAAGAAATGGGGCTTATCAACATGAGCAGCCATCGACAAAAAGAAACATTCACTTGTACATTTGTGTAGTGTTATCAGAATCTAATCAGCAAGTCTATTTTTTTTTACTGTCAGAGCAGTTTAGAGGCTCATCAGGCTGCAGAGATGCTATGTCACTTACGTTCATGGCAACACCTCTAACTTTGGGCCAGCAGTTTCTCTTTGCCTTGTATTTGTGGTAGGCTCGACCGGCTTTCAGCATGGGCTTGTCAATACGTCCACCTCCAGCCACAATACCTGGAGACAAAATTTAAAATTAAACTAGAAAAGGTGTTCATAGAACACGGATGCCCCACATATCGCTTTGATAGTAAACAAGGCAAAATTCCAAGTCGAAAAGGGGGAGATAATCCATGACCGGAGGGTGGGGGGTCGAATCAAAAATCTAAATATCTACTCATCATTAGGAAGCTACATACCAAGTTATAAAATACCAAAATATAATAAATATTTTTTAGGAGATCGCACAAAATCACATGACATGTTGCAATATGACAGTTTGTACTAACTCTGCAATGCTACGGAGAACAGAACTCACCGACACAGGCTCTGTTGGCTGAGGGGATGACTTTCTTGGAGCCCGACGGCAGTTTCACCCGGGTCTTTCTCGTGTCGGGGTTGTGCGAGATGACCGTGGCGTAGTTGCCGGAGGCGCGGGCCAGCTTGCCGCGATCTCCCGTCTTCTCCTCCAGACAACACACGATTGTTCCTTCAGGCATCACACCCACTGGCAGGATGTTGCCGATCTGCAGATTGGCTGAAAACATGCAGAGTATAACATATGCTGAAGATTTTATCGCACATAAAAACCAGATTATTTTGTTTACATCGCATCAAAAGTGCATGTTGTTACCATTCGTTTTAACCGTCGCATTCAGACAAGACGTTCAATGTTTTCATCTGCAGATTGGCTGAAAATGATGCGGATTGTTAATATTCAGATATTGTTTCGCACATAAAAAAAAACAGATTTTACTTCGCACCAAAAGTGTTTGTTTATTGAATATTGTTACATGGTTTCCGTTGTTTGCACATATGTGCAAACAAATAGCGTGTGCTGTTTGCACATGGCTTTAGGCAATGCTCATTCCGGGGCCGCGCGTAATGGAAGTGCCTTCATGACGTCACTACGCGGAAGTGCCTTCATGACGTCACTACTTCATGACGCAGCCCGGGAATATGCATACTGAAAATTATCTACGTGAATGGGACGATTTTATAAAAGTACTGAAAATACTGAATATAATGCTCAAATTACATCAGTTTTTTGTTGGAAATGTAACAATAACGTTTGATCATGTGCGGCCTTGGGGTTCAAACAGTTCCTGAGGGCCACAGCAAACGTTTGCACACGGCTGGACATGATCAAACCTTATACTCACATAAGGGGTATAACCATAACCAGATTCAACTGTCACATACAAAATGCCAAAGACGTATGTGAGGGCCAAACAAGGTCTCCAGTCGAAATTCCGGTAAGGATGAACCCTGATCGTTAAATTACCCATCACATGCTCCCATCTGCCACCCACTGAACCAAAAGTGTATGTCATTGAGACTATGTCGTTCAAACTAGTAGCAACAACATATGGTAAACGTTTGGTGTTTGGCCAGCACACGACAAATCAAGTTGCAACAACATATACATTGAAACAGTAAAATAACTATTACTAACATTAAACAATATGGTAATATTTAATAAGAATGACAAGTATTTCAAAAGGACCAGCAAATAGTTTTTTGGCTACTTGTAAGAAATTTTCTTTGTGATTTAGGGGGGAAATTACACAGAGAACATGTTTGAATACTGTGCTCAAATAGGAAAACTGCGCAATATGACAGTAACAGCTATTTCTATGTCACCTCACCTTTCTTGCCGCAGTAGACAAACTGTCCGGTGTACATGCCCTCAGTGGCGATGAACAGCTCACTCTTCAGTCTGAACCGGTATGGGTCACGGAACACGATCTTGGCCAGGGGTGCACCACGCCCTGGGTCGTGGATTATGTCCTGAAACAGGCAATGTTACTGTTATCTACTGGAGACATAATTGGCCTGAATGGATGGGAGAAGTCGTACTGTACAGATGTGCAAGGTTATCTAGTCCCATTTGGCAGATCATGGTGCAACTATATTTCTACACATTTCCATGACAAAGTGACATTATCTCAGAGCAGGTAGACTGCAGAACACACTACATCATGTAACATGCAAATATGACTTTCTTAAAAATGTATGGGCGTTCTATGGCCATACTTCTGTACCCAAAAGGATGTTTGCTCAGAATAGTATATAATAATCAACACAAACTTTCAGGTCAAAGTGAAGAAATTTGGCATTCATCATTGCAAACACAACTGCAATTTTTAATCAAAGTGCGGCTTAGTTATAGTTCTGGATCAGAGATAAATAGAATAAAATTAACTTTGAAATACATTGAAATAAAGTCGGACTAAAGTCGGACTCTTAACCAAAAACTTTAACCGGACACTTTGAAATAATGTCAGACTAGCTGCATTTTTTCCGCTTTATAGGCAACAGGTTGCACTATATTGCTTTACAGTAACCAGATGGCTGTGGCCCTCATGTCGAGCCTGCCGATGATGGTCTCGGAGTGTATTTATTTGAGGTTTGAAGCATGTGGGCCGCATGGGTGGAGGGCTATAGAATGAAAATATGGATGATAATAATGAATTATTAGAAGTAAATCGGAGTAAGCGTTTAATGAAAATATGGATGATGAAAGGGAAGTATTGGAAGTTTGAAGTAAATTGGGAGTAACGCTTGTGGAGATACAAGGTATATAAAAACTTTAACACAGATTTTATAATGACGCAAACTTCTAAGTCATTTGACCTTGGGGCACATAATGAATATATGGATGATGCCAAATAAGCATACAGAGTTTCAAGCAAATCTGACTTATGATTATAGAGATACAGTGAAATCGAAATGTCGGGCTCGCTCGAAATGGCGTCGCGGACTCGCAGTCCCGATAATTTTCCCTATATGTTTTTCATGTATTTCACATGCGATGGCTCGTAATGCAACTCCTCGAAAAATGAGATCGCTCGAAATAATTGTCAAGTCCAGCGGACACATTTCTCGCTATTTTGCTATACGATGACTCGAAATTGATGTCGAAGTTCATGTTTGGCTAATTTTCACACCTCCGCATCCGAATTATTACGATCAAAGGCCGAGCCGCGCTATACCTGTCTGTGAAATGTGATTTTTCAAGTGCAGTTAATTGCCTAAAGTGGTGCAATTTGATCGTTAACGTTGCTGATGGCGATCATTTTGTGAATTCTATATTATATTATTCAGAAACTTTTATCATAATTTGTGGAAACTCTATTTATTGGTATGCTTGTACATTATTTGTGAAATAAAAGTTATTGTATTCTAAATTTGTTGTTGTTTTGTGTCCCATAACAGCTCAACGGCATACGACGATTTATTAAATACATTTGTATTCTGGGTTTCGTCCACTCATTAATAGTCTATCGGAAGTCATTGGTAATTTTTCGTTTTAACTCACGTATTATTCGAGAGGCTACCCGGGAGTTACAACGAAAAACACCCATTGAAAAGACCACAGTTTCGAGTGACGTCACAACCACCTGCTGCATTGATTATATGCGCCGCTATTTATAGTGAATACTGGACCTTTTCTCATTTTCGACTTTGATAATAATAGAAATAAAGACAATTTTGTAAATACATGTAGTTTATTTAATTTCGCATGATAACTAATCTGCGAATAAATATTATAATCATCTAAAACATGGGTAATTCTACTGTGCTTTCTTTATTTCCTAAATTCGACGGGTACAGTAGTCGGCAAATATAACAAAATCGAAAGATGCGATCACTCGAACAAAATGTGCGGTACTGTGGCATTTCGAGCCATTGCAATTTCACTGTAGTAAGTATGTGAAAAGTTTAATGCAATTTTTGAATGTCAAGTCCTCCGACATTGACCTTGGGGCACAGGGGCCCCGCATGTGACTAACGATAGTCTGCCGAACACACTACATCATGTAACATACAAATACGACATTCTTACAAATGTATGGGCGTTCTATGGCCATACTTCTGTACCCAAAAGGATGTTTGCTCAGAACAGTATATAATAATCAACACAAACTTTCAGGTCAAAGTGAAGAAATTTGGCATTCATCATTGCAAACACAACTGCAATTTGTATTCAAAGTGCGGCTTAGTTATAGTTGTAGATCCGGATCACAGATAAATAGAATAAAATTAACTTTGAAATACATTGAAATAATGTCGGACTAGCTGCATTTTTTTCGCTTTATAGGCAACAGGTTGCACTATATCGCTATACAGTAACCAGATGGATGTGGCCCTCATGTCGAGCCTGCCGATGATGGTCTTGGAGTGTATTTATTTGAAGTTTGAAGCATGTGGGCCGCATGGGTGGAGGGCTATAGAATGAAAATATGGATGATAATAAAGAATTATTAGAAGTAAATCGGAGTAAGTGTTTAACAAGTCATTTGACCTTGCCCATGGCCATGTGGACCAAATGGGCAGGCTATAGAATGAAAATATGGATGATGAAAAGGAAGTATTGGATGTTTGAAGTAAATTGGAGTAACGATTGTGGAGATACGAGGTATGTAAAAACTTGAACATATATTTAATATTGACGCAAACTTCCAAGTCATGTGACCTTGGGGCACAGAATGAATATATGGATGATGCCAAATAAGCATAGAGTTTCAAGCAAATCTGACTTACGATTATAGAGATAGGTATGTGAAAAGTTTAATGCAAATTTTTAATGTAAAGTCATCGGACATTGACCTTGGGGCACAGGGGCCCGCATGCGTGGGACACGGAATGAATATATGGATGATGACAACGTTTCAAGCAAATCTGACTTGCGGTTACAGAGACGGTAGGCATCTGAAAAATATTGCAAATTTTGACAAAAATTTAACGCGAACTTCCCAAGTTATTTGACCTTGGGGCACAGGGGACCTCACGAGTGGGATAAGCATGAATATATGGATGATGATTAATATGAAGTTTCAAGTCGATGTAACTAAGACTAAGACTGCCGAGATATAAGGTACACAGATTTTGGACGTACGGACGTCAATGTGATCACCATGTCTCACTTTCCAAATGGGCTCGACAAAAATGTGTGTAATAGCATTTACACTTCACACACTAAAATATAGAAAAAACCTGCAGGGCGTCAACATTCATACTTTGCTATATTGTTCCTGGGATACAATTCTGCAATACGACACAAAAATAGTATCCCCATACATTTACCCAATAAAGGGTGTATTAGCAAAATGCTTAGGTCACTCTCCACAAAGTAAATAAATAACGCTTCTTCACAGGGCTCTAGATAAGGATTTATCCATCGAGTAATTAGAAATTATGTTTAATTGGGGCTTTTGCCGTGTATTTTTTCTCCACGTTTTGTCGAAGACATATTTACCGCGGGCTGTCAAATCATAAACAATAGCATCAGAAGTATATCCGAATGAAAAAAATATTAGTCTATTTGCACGAACTCGGACCAGGGTCGAGACGGCCATATCCTTATTTTGTTCGGTCACATCTCAAAACAATTACTTACGCGTCGTCACCAGCGAACACTGTGCGTATTAAATGGCAAATTACCAAAAAAATCGCCATTCCCAATTGTAATCGACCGACCGGAAATCCATATGAAGTGCTTTTCAGTTTTCACCGATACCGTCACTTTGTAATCTGCTAAAAAATTATGACGTGCGTATCCTATTTATAAAACGATGCTTATTATATGTATAATTGGATCATCAGTATAGACGCTTATTGTAACCAAATACGACAGATAGGATAGCAGTGATTTTGTGGCCGATTTTGCTATAGACGTCTGGCATTTTTCAACAATTTTATTGAAAACTGTCTACAAGAAATTATCAGTACACATGTATCAAACCAATTGATTACTCGATGTTTTAATTTGGTTTTGGTACGCAGTGCTTTCAATTTTAATTGGGTTTTCATGATTTTTTGATTGCGTATTTACGCAAATACGCAGCTTATCAAGGCCTCCGTCTTCAAACGCACATTTGGAAAGACTAATGTCATACCGCTTTTGTAATGCAATGAAATTAAGAGTTATGTACTCGGAATTAAAGTCGGGCAAGTGTAAACGAAATGAACGATTCCATGTGCTTTATAGTGGTCTGTTTCCTTCAGTAGCATGAATTGGATGATCGAGTGAATGATAATTTTTGTTAAGTCTAAAACCCCCCCCCTGAAGTCGCAAGTTTCAATTGTCCAGCCAAAGGTTGTCTATTCAGAATTACCTTAATTACTCCCTTCACATATCCGTGTCGTTCAGCATAGTCGACGGGTCTCAGGGCTGCCTTTCCCTTCCTGTGCTTCGTATGTGCTTTAAACACACTTCCAGGACCTTTACGCTGCGCTCGGATTACACGGCCCATGGTTTACCTGTAAATTATTACATTGGGTTTTCAGCGCGAGGCTACGTTGTGGCCTGAATAGCGCAATGATAATGACAAAGTGATTTGATAAACAGGAAAATCTTGGGTCGTAATGCTGTTTTTTTTCAACCAAATATTCGGACATATAAGGCCTTCGAATTTGTCTTGCCCAATATCAGAAAAAAACACTCCTCTTTTTTCCAATTTTACTTATCATTTTTTAATGGGACAACTAACTCTTATGAAATAACTTTCGACCCATTGACTAATAAGATGGATAAAACACTGTATTTGACTGTTTATTTGATAAGCGCCGGTAACTGGAATTACCGGAAACCTCTTATTTACCGAAAACCACCGAAATACCGGAAACCCCTGTAAATCACTATATAATGTCATAAATAAGTGTTTGTTGTGTCATAAATGGTTTGTTTACTATATTATGAGATATATATGCATTAATTACAAACTATTTGGTTGAAATAAAATGAGTTAGGATCCTCTTGTTTGGTGTTTAATTCCAAATTCAGATCGACTGTGAAATTTACCGGAAAACACTCGCAGTTAAGAATGGACAGTACTAATAGTCTGTTCCTCACAAATAATACATAATAATAGTATCTTAGGCATGGTATAATAATTATTATAATTACTATAATGATATAAATAGTGTGTTTCAAATATGATGCTGTCTGGTGTAGATAGTGTTATTATTCCAGATTCCAGATTAGCGTGATATATTACCGGAAAACACATTCGTTGACTCGATTTACCGGAAAACACCTTCGCTGACTCAATGTCCGTGATTTACCGGAAAACACGTCAGGGAAATATACCGAAAACAATATTTTGTATAAAATTATGTTTGTAACGAGATGTCTGTGATTTATAGGAAAAACACATGTGTGTGTACAGTATATGTATGCAAGGCGTCGTAATCGGCCAGTCATACTTGTAATATACTAGATGTTTGTGTATGGCATTATATCAATGATTTACCGGAAAACACGTAAAATGCGTAAGGCATTTCACATATTTGTAAATTTCTATTTAGTTTACAACTATTTCAAACAAGCGATTTCAATATTACCTTCATGTTAAAATGGCAGTGTCTCACAGGTCGAGTGATATAAGAATCCCCATACAAAGTGGTCGTTCTTGAATCCATTTTCAGTACGTTTTTCTTGTTGAATAATGCAGCGGGTATAGTGTGTGTGAAATTTACTGTTATGTCGTATATACATGTATATATAGTATATAGTCAGCTTAGGTAATCACGGCGTGAGTAAAAATCATGTCATTTAAAGAGCTTGACATGATTCTGTCTGGCGTAAATTGACTGAAATTAATTAATATAAATTAAATGTCAGACTTATTACCTAATTAATAATAGTGTGTAATAGGTAACATATTTTCACATCTTGTGTGCTATATTACATGTGCTAGCATAACAATCTTAAAACATGTTTATATTGTATACAAAATTACAATCGTATCCCGTCTTTTTCGTTACATTAAATACAATGCAAGTGTCAGTGAGAAGTTGAAGACTGAAAAAAGAGGTAAGTCGTACTCTATTATTATTATCTATTATTCGTAATTATTGTCAAACCACTTTGATGTGGACGATATTGCTTAATTTCCCCGTCCCTGTCAATGAATTGTTAGCATAGGTATAAGTACATGATGTATGCGATAATCTCAGTGTCTACATTGTTCACGAGTTAATCTCTGTGTAACCCGGAATTTGTTAACCAGGTACCACCTACTGTGAAATCTTATTATTGGGCACGCGTCTTTGTGTACTTTAGCGAATATCGCCGCCTAAAGGCGTTAATCATGCCACATGTTAAACCAGTTGTACCAACTTTATCACCGCGACATATTGATCACAATGACGTCAGGTTGTCCGTTAATTTTCATTAAATATGCGTTAAAATTTTCAAATACCTAATATCTCTATAACCGTAAGTCAGAAATAATTATTTATCATCATCCATCCATCCATATTTTCATTCTATATGCCATCCATGCGGCCCTAATGCCTAAGATCAGTATGTAAATAGTTTCTATATTACATGTGCTAGCATAACACTTATAAAAACAATCTTACAACATGTTCATATTGTATAAAAAAAAAATACAATTTCAATCATATACTTCGTCCCGTCTCTTTCGTTACATTCCGTTAGTGTCAGTAAGATACCCACCATTATTATGTCGATATAAATATGGATGACGGCGACAGTGACACTGGAATGGAAGAATTGCCGGGATAAATCATACCAACCTGTAACCGAAATAAGTTGAAGACTCCGAAACAGGTAAGTCATATTTATTTTTTTTTTTTCAATTTGTCATCAAAAGTCAACATATCTTTATCATATTTGAAACAAATTATTTAATCATTATAATATGACTGGCCGATTACGACGCCTTGCATACATATACTGTACACACACGTGTTTTCCGGTAAATCACGGACATCGAGTCAGCGAAGGTGTTTTCCGGTAAATCGAGTCCACGAATGTGTTTTCCGTTAATATATATCACGCTAATCTGGAATCTGGAATATCTACACCAGACAACATCATATTTGAAACACAATGTTTAATCATTATAGTAATTATAATAATTATTATACCATGCCTAAGAGTGTTTTCCGGTAAATTTCACAGTCGATCTGAATTTGGAATTAAACACCAAACAAGAGGATCCTAACTAATTTTATTTCAAACAATTAGTTTGTAATTAGTGCATATATATCTCATGATATAGTAAACAAACCATTTATCACACGACAAACACTTATTGATGACATTATATAGTGATTTACAGGGGTTTCCGGTATTTCGGTGGTTTTCGGTAAATAAGAGGTTTCCGGTAATTCCAGTGACCCGATAAGAGCAAATCAAATGCTATTCGCTATACTGCAGAGGATACATACGCAAGGGTGGGAACAGTTCCACATATTTGTAGAAACTTTTATTTGACGTCAATTTTCACAAGTTTCAATTTGCTCAAATACATTATTTGCGTTCCTGAATTCAGTGTCAACTTGCTCAAACATTTTGTAAAATAAATCAAATTAAGAATCAACAACAAATATCTATAAAAAAAAAAGGTTTAGATGGAAAGATAATGGATTGTAGATAAAACGTGCAAAATTATGCGACGTGTGAACCTTGATCCGAGTGAACCAAAAGATAAATAGATTTTGCAGTTATATCCTACATATAAAGTGTTACATGTTGTGTACAATCGAACAATAACATACTTGTGATTGCAACTACATTAAATACAATTCAGAAATACTAAGGATGGTCGCAAAATAAATGGATAACATCAGCTATTATAGCATGTCGAGCTCACCGTGATGGCCGCAACTTTTAAGAGGAAGTAGAACAACTTCCGACAATGGTATGTCGTAAAGGATGTTCCAGTTCAATTCGTACCTATAATATTTCGTACCCATACCATTTCGTACCCGGTTTGGTCATTTCGTACCCATATGTGCGTGTTTTTCGGTCATTTCGACCATGGTGTTTGGTCATTTCGTACCCATAGTGTTATTTTTATTTTGTATACATTTATATAAAAACTGCCAATTTTCCATATTTTAATATTATAAAATAATATTTATGTTAAATAGCCATAAATTGCCAGGTAATTGAAAACAACTATACATATATATGCAATTATAGGTGTATCAAAGATGAATGCGTTCTCTGTTAATAATTCAGTGTATCACATAATCAGATATTTCAAAGTATATGATTATCAGGCGCGGATTCAGGATTTCGGGTTAGGTGGGGCGTAACTATTTTGCAATACTTGACTATATTATCGAACTGGCTCGTTCGATAATATAGTCAAGTATTGCAAAATAGTCGACCGAGCGGAGATACGCTAGGGGGGTCCGGGGGCATTCCCCCCCGAAAAAAAATTGAAATCTACATCGCATTTTCTGTGTTCTGGTGCATTTTGGAGCAAATATATTGACACTGTCACAGTATGTTTAGACATGATTTTTTATTGAAAACGTTTACATTTTGAAACAATAAGACAACGACCGAAAAATGCATGGAATGCATGGCACTTGGCATGAAACCTGCCTTGTAGCTTGCTAAAAAAATCTTTACTCGGCTAATTTTAGGGGGGCGCACGCCGGGTCCGTCCCCCCCCCCCCTGAATCCGCCCATGATTATTACATTTTTGCTACTAGCCGAGGTACAAAATAATCAATCAGGTCGAAGGGTTATTGTGAGTGCAATATATCAGAACAATCAACTTTCTTAACTTAACTATTGTGTATATACAGCTAAGCATCTGGCCATAAAACCTGTTGGTGTGCGTCGAAACAATAATCAGCGTACGATGTGTCATCAATGATACCGTTTAATAAAACATGGCTTGCCTTGCGGCCATCGACGTATTAAAGGAAATCAATATATAATATAAATCACTCGGTGATTTAATAGAACTGATCTGGGTATACATTAATGGCAAGCATTATTAATTACAACGTATTAATTGAGCATTCTGTGAATTAAAGGTACATGCCCACTCAGTAGGCACACACTGTTCTTTATAGGAATTAAATAAGTGTATAATTGTGTCACTATTCCACCAGTTCGAAAAATTTCGAGTGCCCGGTATACATATATATTAATCATTTAGTAATATCAGGCTATTTTCATATGCAAATGTGGCATGATATCGCCCCTGATATTAGTGTGGACATTTACGTTTGATATAAAATGTATAATAATGCCAATCAGTACGTTGGGTAATGGTGAATGAATGTTTATTTTGCCAGAAAATGTCGCAGATGATGTCTCAGATATAAAGAACAGTTTGTGCCTATTGAGTGGGCATTCAGGGTATACACTGCTTAAACGCGTTTTTAATAACAAATTATACAGTAACATATCATTCAGCGATTTTTAATATAAATTATCTCGTTATACACTGTTGGAGATATAGTTATTAATGGCGAACAATACAGTAATTTAACTGATCATTCGGTGTCATAAATATAACTGATCAACTATGCATCTGCCCATAAAACCTGTCGATTCCAAATCAACGGTGGCATGTGCCGAGACAATAATCGGTTACTTCCTGATTCTCCTAATTTTGAATGTCCAGTATTCCTGATTCTCATACTTTTCATTTCCACATGCATGGCCAGTGATACATGACTACGGTGATATAGTCTTTATCAAGTTTACGCTACTTATTGAGTTAAAAGATTAACAGACACTTAAAGATCTATGATGTTTTATGTGTTTGTGTTTAATAATTTTTTTAATAATCCCTTCTTTGATATGTCATTGATCTTGTTTAATATAATACCAAGGTGCATCATCACGTGGTTACAACACCAACAACAGTGTCTGGAAGTGTTTAAAGATCGCCCACTCCAAAGTAAGTATTATTTGATATTTTCCTTAATATGCAACGGATTTTGATGAAATATCGCGCAGTAAACGCGTCTTCATGAGCTGCATTTGGTGGTTCCAGGAGTTCGGTACATACTTATGTCGTTTATGCGAATAATCGATTTCCGTGTCGAGAGACGGAAATAGATTCTTCGCAAAAACGACAGAAGTTTGGGCCAAAGTACAGAGACCACCAAATGCAGCTTAACAAGACGCGTTTGATGCGCCATATTTCATCAACATCCGTTACATAATACGGACAAAATAAAAGAATATGTACTTTGAATCGAAGGGCTTCTGGAAGTTTCAGTACTTGTTGTTGTTGTTGTTGTTGCTGTAACCACGTGATCATACACCTTGAATACTAGCCACTCGAAAGGATGAGACTCAGGAAGTAAGCAGTTCGATATAAAATGTGCATTGCGAACTGAATTGAAGAGATTACAGACCCTGATCAGACATGAATACATGTATGTAGACACTGATTTTTCAGTGCTTTAGTAGGAACAAAATGGTAATGCATTCATTTTTTTATATACGTTTATGACAATTTTATAATAAATGCAATTCACTATTTTTCTCCGAAAAATCCCAATTATACATGTACATGTAACTCTTTTTTTTTTTTAGCTTATATTTAACGGCGGCACTGGCTCTAGGACCTTGCATTCCGTCTCCCAAGAATGGGAGAAAGAACGGAGGTAGAGATTTTTGAGAGAAGCCGGTAATTCGTATTTACAGAGCAACTACGAATTATCGGTACCCATTTACAGCTGGGTGAACTGGAGCAGTGTGGATAAAGTGTCTTGCTCAAGGACACAACGCACGCCGCTAGTCATGTAACTCTACAATCAATTACTATATATATAGTTTAGTAGGGAAGAAATAAGAAGAAAACAAAACAGATTAATTAATGAAGAAATGAAAAATAAGGAAAATAATGAATTGCAGATAAGACATAAGACAATTAAGAAATGAATTCTGATTATATCAATATTTCACTATTTTCCTTCATAATTCACAATACAAAGTTGAAACAGAGCATTGTCCCAATTTCCCCAAATGCTATGCGTATACCAACAATATTACCTGTACAAAATTCCTGATTCTCCTACATTGAAATTAGCCCCAAATTAACAAAAGTAGGATAATCAGGAAGACACCCAATACTCAGCGTACGAGGTGTCATAAATGATACCGTTTAATAACACCTGGATTGCTTTGCGTCCATCGACATAGACCAGTGTAGGAATCATTGGAATATTTAAATGAAACTATTAATTCAGTGAATTAAATATAACTGATAATTTATACTGTTATGTAGTCTTGCATGTTGTGCTACATTCTTGTAACTAATGTTTTTCGTCATCTTTAGAGAACGTAGAACAAAACTGGGATTGGTTCCATTTTTTTTTACAAATGGCCACCCCGAAATGCTATATTCATTATATATACACTTCTAATTCAGGTAGGGTATTGATTCTTTTTTTGTGTGGTGATAATCATCGTTTGGCCACACGTAACAAAACCAGTGTTATTTTCATCTTTAACAACTCCCATGGCGTCCATCTTATATCTAAAAATGGCCACACTGAAATTGTATGCTATATATTGTATTAATATATACATTTCTTATACAGATATAATTTTTTTTTTTTGGGCTAATAGTTTTGTTCTGATACCTGGTATGGTGGACATTCTGTTTTCAATATGGCGCTATATTTATATTATGTCTGTGTCTTCACTACGTCTGTCTTTAGAAAAGTGTATTTATAGTTAGGTTGTGTTTACTGTTTTGCTACATTCTTGGAACCAAGGTTTTTTTTGTATCATCAAAGAAAACATGAGTTGATCCTATTGTATTTCAATTTTCAAAATGGCTGCCATTAAAATCGTGTAATTCTGCTATAATCATGAACACATCATTTAAAATGATTTTGTTTTACATATTATAGTCATATATGAAAGGGAATTATGTATTACTAGTCACTGTTTATAACAAACGTGTTAGATTTCAAAATGGCCGCTGTGTGTATGCAGGAATTGTCTTAAATATGGTGCTTTCAAGCAGTTTCATCACCATCTGCGCATGCATTATAGTCTCCATCTTGTTGGTGTTCCTGACACAATCACACTCCAAATATTGTCAACGGAGTTGCTTACATAAACACCCTATACAAACTTGTATGCAGGAAAGTGTAGAAAAAATTACGAAATGGCGATAATTGTGTGAATAAATTACTGTATCGCCGCCATTAAAACGCCATGTACACATGTTCAATATGTGTAGAAGCTAGACATGTATAAAATGTCAGATTGATTGCCAGAACACTGTTGAGAGGTAGAAGACACACATATAAACCTAATACATCACGTACTGTATGCAGGAAATCGTAAAAAATGGCTATGTTGAACAGGAAGTATTGTTCCATGGTCATTATTGTTATTTGCAATTACCATATTAATATGTAATAATATATGTTTTCTTAATCGCCACATTATGTTCTATCTGGCATATGAATCGTGTTTACTAGTATGATATATACATAATAAAAATAAAACATATATACAAACACACGTTTTTCATGTAACTATTTACATATGCATATTGTTTAAAAGTCACTTTTTTTATTAAATTTTCGACCACATGGTCTTTATCATGATATATATATATTGATAAAGACCATGTGGTCGAAAATTTAATAAAAATAGTGACTTTAAAACAATGTGTATTAAATGTGCTTCCATCCGGAGGTTATTGGAAATTAGTATTTTCATATACATACATTATAATAATCAAACTTAGCATAGCGTAACAGCAACCAATATGCCAGCCATTACTTTTCTATTATAAAGGAATACAAAAATAAAAAGTCATTTAATTTACATTTCCTATATTATTTCAGCATATTTGATAAAGAAAACGTTCATACAATGCAGTTCTATTAAACAATTAAGTATGGCTACGAACTGACTATGGGTACGAATTGACCAAACTGGGTGCGGAATGACTTGCTATGGGTACTAATTGACCAAAGACTGCGTACGAAATTACCAAACCGGGTACAAAATGGTATGCGTACAAATTAAATGTAAGTACTTTTCCATCAATAACAAAAAAAGTCACACTCTCCAAAAAATGTTATTGATAAAATTCCATCAAATATTGATTTAAATGGAAATTGACTCCGAAACCTGGTTAGATAGTTGGAAAAAAATGTTCGCACTAAAATCACTATTTGATGGAAATTTCATCAAATACTTTTTCTTGGGGATGGTGCCATTTTTTGGGGTTATTGAGGAAAAATGATATAATGTAATTTTTAGATTTAATGTGTGTAAAAGTTCGTCTGCAGCAAAACGTGGAAATGATTCTAAAGTGTTGTCAAACATATAAGCACTATAATAACTACCAGCTGACAGCATGTCATGGAAATGCATGTGTAATAGGAACGTGCACATTTACTAGTGACCTTGTGCTGCCTTGTAAATAAATGTAAGTGCTTTGATTTAACGACGGCACTGGCTCGATGACCTTTCATGCCGGGACCGACTAACACGAGGTTGTCTTGCCCGAGGACACGGCGAATCGGCCTTTCGCAGCGGGTCGAAGTGGGAATCGAACCCGGGGTCTGCCAATCCGCAGTCCGACGCTATACCTACTGAACCTATCAGGCAACCCTGCTGCCTTGTGATACAAGACAGTTTTTATAACGACATGGCAGATTGTTCGTCTTATAACCGAACGCAGGTCTTACCATCGCCTTAGGAATTCCCGATGGTTTTATCATGTTTTTCGGTTCGGATTTAATTTTGCTCCTCCTGTTTCACATGACTTAACACTTTTCACTGAACACTATTGGATATTCCAGGGTTCGAATCTCCGATAGTGCTCAGTCACTGACATTAACGGCATTATGTCAATTCCATAATAATACCCACTCCATACTCAGCCTTTGGCCTCACCCTCAGTGAAGCTCAAACTCAAGTTCCCCCAATTCAGTAATTGCATATCCAGTTTTCTACCCACTGAGCTAGGTGTCAGTGTAACAATTACATCATGCCATCAACTGCACAATTGGGCTTAATTAAGCTGAATATGAGTATGTTCCCCCACTTATGATTGAAATCACGAATACTCGACTGCATGCATGTTCGTGTCCCATTTGTTCATGTCTGTTAGTTAGTTTTGTCACAATCTACATGACATGCCTGTGCCTGACATATAAGCCACATGTACACATGGTCTCATATGATCCATATCAAACCATTGCAATGCCACTATAATACGTATCTCAATGGACTTTCAAGTGCAAGAAATGGTTTACCTGAATACTATCAATTATTTAACCATTGCTCCATGTAGCATAATAAAGGGGGTTAAATAAATGATGTTTATATCTGAATTAACCTAATATACCTGCGGTAGCCTGATATACATGAAGTGCCGTTTTTGCCTTATATTTTGTTCACATTGAACCCCTAATCGCATCCTCTGATTAGTCAGTCTCAACAACACATTCAAAATTTCAAAATCTAAATCACTTTCGATTCAGCTGGATTTTGTCCATTTGTACAGTTGTTACTGTAATATGGGGGAAAATACCTTCGTTACATTAATTTTGTTACACTGTTACACCGTAACAAAATGGGCACCTCCGGCCAGTTGGTATCTTTTTGTGCAGTATATGCATATTGAAGCTAGTCCATCAAAAATAAATCGGATATTTAATCACATACAATACCGAATCTACCTAGCGTCGGCGTCGCCATTTTGCTTTGAATGACGTCGCTAGATTTGTGATATACAGCGAGGTATTTATTATGTATGTACTGTAGCACCCTCGCACCACTGTGGCTATGTACAAAAACAATTTCCTGACGACCGTGGGACTAGCCTCTATATTTTTATATTTTACGACAATCGGATTGTGTTGTTAGGGCAGCCATTTGTTTGGACTGGATATTTATGAATTTCATTATTTATATACCTACGCGATGACGGAAGTAGATACGGAAGAAGTTGTTCAACCAAGCAACACATACATAATCAGACCAAATTTTCAACATAAGTCAGTGTCATTTCCCTGTTTATCTTTCTGTAAACGTTACATGTCATTTCTTATTTCTGTGTTAATTTTAGTGGGTGGGGTAATATGAAACAGGTGCTCTTCCTTCAATTGTTAGACCAGGTAACTTGTATAACAAATGACCCGTTTTTGAGTTGATATTATGTTTCC
Organism: Conchocele bisecta; assembly: GCA_029237695.1. Lineage (NCBI taxonomy): Eukaryota > Metazoa > Mollusca > Bivalvia > Lucinida > Thyasiridae > Conchocele > Conchocele bisecta. Next base: position 44,336,380 of record CM055278.1, on the reverse strand, counting down.
AGAAGTGGTTTTATATACCCCACCTAATTATTATGCAACACTTTAAATATTTTCTGAATTGTGTGCAATTTGAGTTTTCTCCCTTTGATATCGTCAATCAATGTGAAATGGAACACAATGTGTTTCCGAACACCACCGGATATAACGTATAGTGCGCTTGTTTCACGAATTGTAACACAGTTTTCAATGGGGTAACTCTGGAAAACACAGAAGTTCATTCACCACAGGAAAACATTTGAAAAATCACCATTAAAAATGTGATTTATCCTTTGTTTTGTACATGGGGGTTAAATATGTCCAAAAAACTTATTACTTTTTGTCATCACACTTATAAGGTTAACTAAACTACCTTTTATCGCATTAAAACTGTTGACAGCTTTCACAGCTGGAATTGCGGCTGCTGCAGTAAACATTACATGACCTAGTTTCAAGATAGGGTTAAATTCGATCGGTTTGTATGCTACTCAAGTTAGTTAGTTTTAAAAAACAAATCAACTGGGATGTGTAAAATTTGAGCATTCGAAGTTTATGGCATAATGGTGTAACATTGTCTGAATAATATATGCAATATACCACTGATAATGTAAGAAACAATGTGTCAAACATTTGTAGTCAGTACTAATTAAAAAGAGGAACGTGTATCGGATTTTGTCGTATTCACATATCAGCATGACCAGGGCAGACACGAATGTAATGAGCAAAGGAATGGATGAAAATAATTTTTGAAACATTTTTAAGAATACACTGTTATATTTATAAACACACCCATTAACATGTTTAAGGCGATTTGATATGTTGAATAACATCTGTAGGGGGTTCAGTACGCTGTCGTAATCCTGTAATTCGGCTGCCTCGTCATGAAAATCAAACGTTTTTAATTCACAAATTCTATATTATAATCAGATTAAAAACCATTTTTTACAGCTGAATTCAATAATATAATCATTATTTTGTTCATTTATTGTAGTGTTTACGATAAATAACCTGATTTTAGTTCCTAGAACACAATTTGAATACACCGATGTTGACCCACTTTCGCCGACGTTGCGAGATGCGCGGACATATTTTTAGCTGTGTTACAGCGATATGGGGTTACTCTAAGCGATTTCCGCGGGATTTCCCTGTGACGTTTTTCTTGAATGACCAATCAGATTAAAGCTTACATTCTGAACTTTACATAGGTCAATGGCTTGATAAAATCCGACATTGGACAGCGAAATAATGATGATTTAAAGCAGAAACATTGTTTTTTGACAGTTACATACTGTTTTAATCATCTTGAGCCATCTATATTAGTAATCGGTGTCCATTTTACTTAAAAAATAAACTAATCTATAATGAATTTAGTAAAACAGTTCTCGCGGAAATCCAAACTTTCCAAAGAGGTGCTAGCAATTTTTTGATAATTACACGTTGTGTGTGTTAGCGCATATGCTGCCGACAGTCTTGCGACTTGACGTTACACAGCATATAGAGTACGATACACTTCACAAAGGAAGCGTGTCTTGAGTTTGAATAAGGATAATAATTATCTCTAGATTATTTGTATTATGAATTAAAAAAAGTATATTTAAATAATTAGATATTAATTTAAATAAATATTTCGGCATCATTTACTCAATAAATTAAAATTGAATGTGTAGCTGAAATGAAAGTGAATGTAGAACGTTTTTGTTATATCCTCCGGGTTACAAATCGCTGAGGATTCCTATTTGAATTGGAAAATGATATGAATTTTAAATTTAGGAGACTGTGTCAGGAGAAAATGGATTGATGACATATGTCACCAGCAGAGGCGGATTTAAGGCGGGGGGGGGGGGGGCGGGGGCCTTCAGAAATCCCGATTTAAAAAAAAAAAAAAGACTGTTATGATCTTCAAAAAAAAATGCAGTAGAATGCAAGAAATGGCTTCCTCAATGCAAACATTTTCGGGGGGGGGGGGCATGCCCCCGGACACCCCTCGCCAACTCCCTCGCTCCGCTCAGTCGACGAACGAGCATACCTCGTTCAAGTTCCATGTGCCCCCTCCCCCCCTGGTGAAATCAAATCCTGGATCCGCCACTGACCAGTCTAGTTCCTGAGCGATGTGCTGTGACAGGAAAAAGGGACCGGTGACATATGATGGCTATGACAAGAAAAAGGGACCGATGACATATGTCACCAGTCTAGTTCCTGAGCTATGACTGTGACAGGAAAAAAGGGACTGATGGGTACCCATTATCTCTGTGACGGAAAGTCGGATGGACCTCAAACTTCATATACTTCCTTATTTTTATTCCATAGCACACTCATGTGGCCTTCATTTCCAAGGTCAAGGTCAAATTACTTAGACATTTGCATCCGTACGATTTGCCTTAAAGTTTTCTGCAACCGTAAGTCAGATTGACTTAAATGTTCATATACGTCATTATCATCCATATTTTCATTCCATACATGTACCACACCCATGTGGCCTTCATGTCCAAGGTCAAGGTGAAATTACTTTGAACAATCATGTTTGTCAAGATAGATATTGATTTTGCAGCATTGATAATGTATACTGATGTGACGAATATATTGATTTTAAATGGAGTATATAGGATTTTGTGTGTGAAATATTAAAATGGTTGCCATGACAACCAATATTATTAAGCGTTCACATGTTAAGTGTATTGCAAGATGGTAACAGTACTCGGGTGTATTGCATTGATTTTCAAAAAGTAAACACCTTTTCAACAAATACTATGTTTTTTTTTTCCAATATTGGTTACCATGGTTACTATGGTAATGCATATATATTTCAGAACTAGTGTATAATGCAATTGTTGTGTGTTTAATTGTTTATTGCATCCAATGATGTTACTACATATTTCATTTTATTCATGCAGTTATCAAAAATATGCTTCAACGATATTTTGAAGGAAAAATGTTTTCCATGGTGACAGATTTTGGCAAACTATACCTTGTGCCATAGTAACAGTTCTACATGGATATGAACAAAGATAGTATAGTGCACATATGGTTTGTCAGATAAATTTTGTATTTGCAGTATTGATAATCACCTACTGTATCTCAAAAAGGTTTATTTGAAATAGTTAAAATAATGTTAATATTGTTACTATGGTAACAATTTGTGCTTTTCAAAAGTACAATAGCAATACTTTTGTGTCATTTGTATCTATTAAAGTTTATCATAATTTACTGACGTCTTAAAACGTCGCGATATGTATTAAAAACACTTTTTCAAAACCGTTGCCATGTTAACCAATTTTGTGAAAAATGAAGCATTTGCAGGGAATTTCAACATGGTAAATGAATGTAGTTACATTATAATGTTATTATATACCTATGTGTGTTAATTGGTAATGAAATGCATTGGAAATGAGATAAACATTGCGAATAATAACATATTTGGGTTAAAAAAACATGTTTTTGTTGACTTATTTTACATTCCATAAACAATTATTTTCTGCAAAATTTACGAAATATAAGAAAAATGTGTATAACGTGATATTTTATTCAATAAAATGCATGGTTTTACACATATTTCTTCATTTATTTCCAAAATAGGTCATTAATAATATGAAAGAAAACATGATTTTAGCCGATTTCGGTGCCATTTGCTCCCATTCAAATACATGGTGGAAAAATATATATCATTGTAAAGGTCTCGCCAAGTCCCATAATTCTGCAAGAAAATTAAATAGGTAGCTTATACATTAAAAAATGACCTGAACCCCCTAACATCTGCAGTACGAGTATGCATGATTTCGATGGCATCAGGTCTGGTACCCGGGAGTAATACTCGAGTAGCCAAATCGTTCCAAAACCCATTAGACTGGGTAACGTAACGAGTTAGTGACGTCCATACCTTGAGCGTCTGGAAAAAATGTAAATAATCAAAAATGTGTAATTCCTATGGTAAGATTTATCTGAATTGAATAGTTTTCCTACTTTATTGATTTATTTTGTTTGAAATGTGCTGTTCCACTGAATGAAGTACGCACATGTCGTTAGGTGTTCCGAAACTAATTGATCGAGGCTACCATGTTATTGTCGCCCACCAGGTGCCCAAGACAAGGATATACTTACATGTATACCGTATTCACAGCTGTGTGAGATTTACTTGTCTCAACCTACATGTGGTCTCACATCTAGCAAAGATAAAATTTCTAATACGGCAACATTACAGCTACATTGTCTTACAATTACCCCATACCCCATTGTTTTATTCAACATTTTGAGTTGGTGAGCCAAATTGCTCTCGTCTGAAAAAATGTTGTGTCATTCAAAGGAATTTTTGGTTTGTCAAATTCCCCCAAAAATGTGAATATTTTACTGGTAAATAAATCATTGGCGGTCATAGCTGTCGCTGTTTCGAAAAAAAAAGGTTCATTCTTCAATCTTGTAAGTTTCCTCAAAATAACTATACAATGTTTGCAACTGTGTATGTCATCGGCATGTGCTAGTATGCAATGCCCATAGGTATCTGCTTTATTACATTAATATTGCTTAGAACTGCAGTTGCTGAGATATATCTATAGGAAATTTAGATCGGAGGGAACTTCAATGTGGCTGTGACTGGAGACATTATGCTTATGGGTTTGTGCGACTAATGTATATCCAGATAAGCCTGTGCATCCTCACAGTTTGATCAGGATCTGCACTGGTCACCATTCCACCAATGAAACACCAATCAGGCTTCTATTCTAACAAGCAATATATATAATTATCAAGTTACATGAGTGTGCTTAGCTATTTGGTCAGGAGCTACACTGTTCACACTTCCATCAATGAAACACCCGTCAGCTTCTATTTTAACATGCAATATGCCATACATCATTATCAGGCCTCATGTGTGTGCTATTTATTCAGGAGTTACACTGGTCACAAATCCCATAAGCCCCATGCTCTATAACTAGACTATCAGCATGAAATAGTACAATCCAGTTTCTTAGGACTTGGTTAGGTAAATTGTTATTTATCCCCGCTGATAGGCAAGACGAGATGTAGCGTTTGTCCATGTACGTACATTAGCAACACCTTTCGTTTTTGTCGCGCCTGCCTGTGGACAGCGCAATATAGTCGTCACATTGGCGTACGTGCGTCCGTCCGGGTTAAAGTTTTTGGTATATATCAAAGACGTGGCGGGCGCGACATGCGGGCCGTGGCTATACCATATATCTACTGTTTGTTCCATTTTTTGCTGCCGACGAACTTTTGGCTATTAAACACATTAAATGTAAAACATATTTAAATGTAAGTACTTATTCATCAATAACAAAAAAGTCACCCTCCCCAAAAAAAAATTCCTATATGGTATATTTCATAAAATTCCATCAAATATTTATTTTATTGCAAACAAAAATTTCCTATGGGACCGCTTGCGGAAAGCGCGATATAGTCGGCACTTTGGCGTACGTGTGTCCGGTGAAAGTTTTTGGTTAAAGTTTTTTGGTTAAAGTTTTTCGTTATACTATATCTCTTTTTTTAGTGTCCATGCCTCGCCCCAAGGCGCGACATGCAGGCCGCGGCCATCTAGTTTTACTCCTCCCCCAGCTCCTCCTTTTCCCCCCAGGAAAATCATTTTTTCACAATAAAATCAATATTTGATGGAATTTTATTAAATCATTTTTTTTGGGGAGGGTAACTTTGTAGTTGTTGATGAAAAAGGTACATTTAAATATTTTTTAAATTTAATGTGTTTAACCCTTAGAATGTGGGAACCGAAAATAGTCGTCTGCTGCTGTGTCATATTTTATCAATTCTCTCAGTAAAAACATGGTTTTTCAGCATTTTAGAATCATTTCCATTGGAAATGATTCTAAAGTGCTGTCAAACCGTGTTATTTATAAGAAAAATGGAACATAAAAAATAAACAGCAGACGTCAAATTTTTATTCAGCATTGTAAGGGTTAATAGCCAATAGTTTGTCGTCAGCAAAACGTGGAACAGACAGTAGTTCAATAACTTATGAACCGCTTCATCGATTTTGATAATATTGGGCCACAATGTGTGTCTATATAATACATAAGTTAAACATAGCACTATCCACACAATTGTGTGCTATGTTTTGCATACGACCTAAATCCGATCGCCAAAGGTCAAGGTCACCGAGGACTTATGTTCACCTTGTTTATAAGGCAAATGCGTTAAATATTTTGTTTGTCAAGGCTGACCGTGAGGGGATTAGCTTCGTAATAACAAAGCCCGCGTTGTCCATTGTCTTTCAGATTCCGTCCAGCAATAGTTAAGGAATGTATACACCAAGTTTTGAATGAGCGGTTAGATGGGAAAACGTACGAAGCTGAAGATATTATGGACTGGACAAAGTCAATATCAGATGATATCAAGATTAAATTAAAAGGTATGTTTTGAGAAATGGAACAAATTAAACATTCACAGACATCATTATTGGACTGTGTTTCCGTGTGTCCGGCACATTAAGAAGTTTGCCAGAGTTTCTCAATTATGTAATAACTTCTGTATCCCTTGAAGGATTTCTTAAATATTTCAACACAGCATACCTGTGGACAAATGCCACACATCCATGCTGTCATTAATATGACCAAAGTGATAAGTTATCCAGAGCTCCAGTTAAGGTGCGTAATTTGGAGGTAAATTTCTTATTTCTCCATCAAAAATGGAAAATTGGGAGTGCTTTAGAATCGTCTCAATGAGACGATTCTAAAGCACTCCCAACTTGCCATTTTTGATGAAGAAATAACAAAATGTCACACCAAGTTGGTCAAATTACGCACCTTAACTGGAGCTCTGTTATCACACAACTTTGAACTTTTTCACACATTTAGAAGTTCTCCAGAGTTTCTCAATTCTGTCATAACTCCTATATTCCTTGATAGATTACCTCAATAGTTCAATACATCATACCTGTGGACAAATGTCACACATCCATGCTGCCCTTAATATGACCTTGACCTTTTGACCTTCACAACTTTGAACTTTTAATTCACATTAAGAAGTTCGCCAGAGTTTCTCAATTCTGTCATAACTTCTATATCCCTTGGTTGATTACTTTAATATTTCAATACATCATACTTGAGGACAAATTCCACACATCCATGCTGCCCTTAATATGACCGTGACCGTTTGGCCTTTACAACTTTGAACTTTTTCACACATTAAGAATTTCACCAGAGTTTCTCATTTCTGTCATAACTTCTATTATCCTTGATGGATTACTTTAATATTTCAATACATCATACTTGTGGAAAAATTCCACACATACACACTGCCCTTTATATGACCTTGACCTTTTGACCTTAATAAATGTGCTTGTGAATACTTATCACTTTGGTTAATTAACTTTGCCACAGTTTCTCCAATCTGCCACTGGGGGCATTCGTGTGCCGACAGGCATGTTTCTTGTTCTCAATAAAAACATGTTTTGACACCACTTTAAAATCTGTTCCAATGGAAATGATTCTAAAGTGCTGTCAAACCATGTTTTTGATGAGAAAAACGGAAAATAGATAACAAACGACAGACGACAAAATTTCTCTTAGATGAAGTCTCAATATTACATGTACATTCAGGCCCGTACGGAGGATTTTCTATTGGGGGGTGCGTCAGGGGCGAGCCCCATGTAGTGGCGCGAGTACGCTAGGGGGGTTTTTAAACCTAGATGGCCTGAAATGCACTCTCCTGCATTTTATGTCATTTAAATTCGGATTCAACGGTGGCATTTTCATGCAAATTACCTGTATATTAAAGCATTTCAAGATTTGTTGAGATTACTGTTTGAAAAATAGCGGACCTCGGCGAATTTAGGGGGGTGCGTATGCACCCGTCGCACCCCCCCCCCTGCGTAAGGGCCTGACATTGTATTCGATATTTGCTGTTTTTTTTGTTTGGTACATGGTATATAGACCAATTCATCATATTATTTCATCAACATCCAAGGTGTTTATCTTGAAAACAGGATAGCTGCCCGATGTTTGAATGAAGAAATTGATATTATATATGGGATTTGTTGCCAGTTTGATACCTCATCTACTTGTGAAAAAAAGCCTGCTGCGACCCTATAAGGATTTACACTAAAGCAGGACAGGACAGTTGTTTCACTGAATGGCAAAGACTAATCCGATTACATGCATGTGTTAGTTGGTTTGGGTCTACAGTGATCGCAAAGGCCAGAAACCCAATTTGGTCCAGTCGCATACTGAGCTCTAGAATTACCTCCCTTGCCGTCATATCTCCGTATTTCGCAGATATTGCATTCGAAAACCGCTAATATTTTCCGTAAATGCTGTCAACAATTGATAAAAATGAAACCAAAGTACGTGTGGAATTGAACCTGAATATAACATCGAGTGCATTTATGGAGCCTCGCCTAACTGATTTAAATTTATTATATGTGGCTGTGACTGGAGAAACTGATCTTATGGGTTTTGCGACCAGTGTAGATCCAGATCAGCCTGTGCATCCGCACAGCCTGATCAGGATCTGCACTGTTCGCCATTCCATCAATGAAACGCGCGTCATGATTCTAACAAGCAATATAGATCATTATGAGGCTACAGGAGTGATATTTGCTCAGGCGCTACATGGGTCACAAATCTCATACGCGCCATTTCTCCAGTCACAGCCACATATGAGACACATCATGTGATTTTGTACCTTCAGACATCTGCGTGATTTCATTAAATATTTTTCAAAAATAAAGTCAGAAGTTGACAAAATTTCCGCATGTACTCTGAAATATTGTGGAAAATCACATTGTGTGTCTCATATAATCACAGAGCTCCCGATAAGGTGCGTATTTGCGTAAATACCCAATTAAAATTTCCAAAAACTCAATTGAAATCAAAAGTAGTGAGTATGAAAAAGCAATGAAAAATTTGTGGTACTTTATCTTGCTACAGAAAACAATAAACAGACCATAAATATAGCATATTTTCTTATTTTTCCATGAAAAGACATCTTGGTATTTCATTAGAATTGTCTCCAAGGAGACAATTTTAATGAAATACCAAGATGTGATTTCTTTTAGAAGCAAACTATTCAATGAGTGCGGTCTGCTGATGTGTAATTACTAATTCCTTATCTGGAGCCCTGTAATCATGCAAGGCTCCAGATAAGGAATTAGTAATTGAGTATTGTGACTCCATCATTTCTGAAGCAATTGGGTATTTCAACATTTTAATTGGGTAAAAAAACTACTGTTTACACATCAACAGACAGCAATTATTGAATAGTTTGCTTCGAAATGAAAACCTGTCTTGGCATTTCATTATAATTGTCTATGAAATACCAAGATGTGTTTTCATGAAAAATAAGAAAAATATGCTATATTTGTGGTATATTTATTGTTTTCTGCAGCATGGTAAAGGTACCACACATTTTTTATTGCTTTTTGATACTCGCTACTTCTGATTTCATTTGAGTTTTTGGCAATTTTAATTGGGTATTTAAGCAAATACGCAGCTTATCTGGAGCTCTGATCATGTGTATATCCATACAGATATGGGGTATGAGCGGTACAAGTTTGTCGTCCAAGTCGCCATTGGAGAGCAGAGAGGGGAAGGTGTAAAGTAAGTCTGTTATCTACTACTGTGTATTAACTATAGTTCGTGTATTGTCTTTTTATTGGCTACTGGCTGGAAAGAACAGGTAAGGGCCAGCACTCGTGAATACTACATACTTGTGCATGGTATGTGAGCTTTATTTGATCAAAATCGGTGGAATAATAAGAAAGTTATGATAAAAATAATACCCGAGTCGAGGCAAAATCACATATCTAAAAAATGAGCCCCTGCGCACAGGTTGAGGAGTCCCCTCTATGGTATTATGATGTTGACCCTTTCACCCCTAAGTAACTGTTATGGACTCTCCCATGTAGATTTTGTAACTATTCCGTTAATCATGTTAATCAGAAAAGATATGTTTTTGTCAAAAATAAGAAAATATCCTCAAGCAGTGCAGATCCTGATGAGACGGCTCGTTTCGAGCCAGCCTATGTCGATCTCCACTGTTTGCAAACATTGGGAACGTGGTCTGTAGTGTTGAACGGGTTAACCCTTAGACCGCTATCTTATCTTTTTGGCCGTCTGCTGTTTATTTTCCATTTTTATCATCAAAAACATGCTTTGACAGCACTTTAGAATAATTTACAACATGCTTTGACAGCAGTTCAGAATCATTTCCATTGGAAATGATTCTGAAGTGCTGTCAAACCATGTTTTTATTGAGAAATAAGGCAACATATAAAAGCAACAGCAGACGACAATTGTTGTGAGTAGCGATCTAAGGGTTAATAGACATTATTACACTGTGAAAGCCCATTTTACGCAATAATTACGTTTCTTTTTACAGGATGGGGTGCCGGTGCTTTTGGGACTCGGACACAGACAATTATGCACAGGATATATTCATGAATGTAAGTATCCTGGGGGCCATTTCTACAATTTTCGTAAGTGCAAATTTAGGATCGTCTGGAGATTTCAATTGATAGATTTACATTTATTGAGCATAGACTGCATATGCAGCCTATGCTCAATAAATGTAAATCTAATAAAAGTTTACAAGAAAACATTGTTAGAGGTGTACCGCTTTGAGCTGGCGCGTTATTATTGTAAATATTATTGTAAACACGTGCTATTTTTAAATAGTTTATACGTCATATTTTGTAGACATGGTATTTGTATACCAACGCAAACGCATTAACATTCGATAGAATTGCTAATAATAGTAACATCGTTTAGTGCTCTAGTGGGTAGATCTGCTGTTTGGTGATCCGACAGTCGTGAGTTCGAATCCTGCCAAAGGCATACATTTTTCTCTCGCTTTTACTATTTTGGCGCCACAGGTAACGCACACATCCCGATACACATGATACAGTCGTGCATTTACTTTTACACAACATTATAAAAACACTTCACTTTGAACCTAATTATTGTGAAATGCATTCTGCACATTCGTGTGTTATTGTAAAAGACCACCTCGACTCACTACAAATGCAAATATGTTACGGAGAACATCATGTCGAAAAATAAACCTCTCATTTCAGATAATAAACAAATAAATAAATAAACGTGGATGCATGTGGTTCATAATTACCATGTCAATTGTTGTTACATGAAATAAAGATGCATTAAAAAGAAAAAGAAAACACAAGAACAATATTTAAAAAAAAAAAAATATATATATATAATGGCCAAAGTGAGGATCGAACACATGCAGTGCAAAATTAAAATCAAGTATCGCCGTTGGCCGCCAGTTTACCCACTGCTCCAGTATGAGAAACTGTTTTGTTAATTCGCAATATATTGATCATGACTATAGCGACATGCCATAATAAACAGAGAAATACCTACAGGAATTCCATGTTTATTTATACACCAATGTTTATATAAACAAAGCATGTAAACAATACCATGTCAGGCTGGTATACTTATAATGTGAAATTGACCGACTATCATAATTTTGCACTTACGCACATTTTAGACGTACAAAATTTAGTGAAACGGGCCCCAGGCCCGTACGCAGAGGGGTGGCCCTTAATCCGCCGAAGTCTGTCTGTGGATGTGTAAAAAATATTTTTTAGCAACTCCGGCCCTTTGCGCCATCGATAACGCACCCCCCTATATAAATTCCTGCGTACGGGACTGTAACCCATTTCACCAACATTGCAAAGTATACTTATCTAGCAAAGTATAATTTGAGGTAGTAATCATTTATTTTTCCGGAAATGCATTATTTGATACAGAACTAACGACTGCATATATTTGATGATTAAAAGTATGCAGAATTATTATACTAAATTTATTACATTATCACAGCCATTTGGCTGTGATAATGTAATAAATTCAGTATAATAAAAATTAATAAATTTATCCTTAAATTGAAAATTTCTTCCTTTGCTAGAAAAGTATACTTTGCAATTTTGATGAAATCGGCTACAGGCCTGGTGTCACATGATATGTGGCCTGGTGTCACATGATATGTGGCTGTAACCAGAGAAATTATACTTATAGACATTGCGACCATTATCAACACAGATCAGCCTGCACATTTGTGCAGGCTCATCAAGATCTACACTGTTCACTGTTAACCCTTAGAGTGCGGGAACCGAAAATAGTCGTCTGTTGATAATTCATATTTTGTCTTTTCTCCCAGTAAAAACATGGTTTGGCAGCATTTTAGAATCATTTCCATTGCAAATGATTCTAAAGTGCTGCCAAACCAAGGTTTTGATGAGAAAAATGGAAAAATAAAAAATATTCAGCAGACGACACAAATTAATTCAGCATTGTAAGGGTTAAGTCATTGAACATCTATACATCGGTTGGGAGCATGCAAAGGGTAAATAATTCCAGCACAAAAATATTTACACAATTCCCTAACATTTGATTGGTTCGTAGCAAGTCTCTGTCCAAAATTTATATCCCAATAAACTCCCACGCCGAACTACTTTCCATAACCGTGAGGCGCAGTTAAAATAATTCTTAAGAAAACGGAAAATAATCACATTTTCTTGATGAATTTATTTCAAATGCTGGAATTATAAGGAATGAATGGTCTTTTTGTGGATTTTATCGGGGATATAAACTTGGAAAAGTCGCGGGAATACTGGACGAGGCCTTCCGGCCTTCGTCCAGTATTCCCGCGACTTTTCCAAGTTTATACCAACGTGAGCGTTGAATCCTGTTATACCCTGTAATTCTATTACTTTTGGTAATTCTGTTACTTTGAGGGGCTAGAGTTAAGTGACTGGTGTGGTGAAGATCTGGCGACACCAGGTCAGGACATTCTAACTTCCGTGCTGAAAAAAAATCTTTTGTGAATATTCAGTTCGGATTTTGGGATTTCCCACCCATCCGTTCTGACAGGTGAATTTCTCGGATTTGACCCTGTTAACCGGGCCCAAAATGACAGTAGCTGTTGACAGAGGTTTAAACACCATTAAATAAATCTTATCAGGCTGTGGGAGTATGCTAGGAGATCAGTAGCCGATTTCATCAAAATTTCAAAGTATACTTATCTGGCAAAGTATACTTTGAGGGAGTAATCATTTATTTTCCCCGAAATGCATTATGTCATATAGAGCTAACGACTGCATATATTTGATGATTAAAAGTATGCATACTTATTATACTGAATGTATTACATTATCACAGCCAAAAATGGCTGTGATAATGTAATACATTCAGTATAATAAAAATTAATAAATTTATCTTTAAATTGAAAATTTCTTTCTCAAAGTATACTTTGCTAGATAAGTATACTTTGCAATGTTGATGAAATATGCTACAGTAGCTACATTGGCCACAAATACCACAATTCTGATTTCTCCATTCACAGCCACTGGGAGATGCATATCATGTGGGAAAGTAGGTAATTTATTTGTCACACAAAACGTGTGAAAAGTTCTCATTTCATAATGTGACATTCGTAGTCGCAGTTAGAATTTACTTTACAATGTTTATTATGTTCCCAGAATTATTTTTCGGGTGTTAGTCGCCACCCTGTGTGTCTGTCCAAATTTCGTTGAACAGTTTTGGTTGCCTAATATCTGAGTCACCTTTAATCGGATTGACTTAAAGCTTCATATGCTTGTTTGTCATCATCCATATTTTCATTCTGTTGCCCACATATGTGGGCTCTGTGTTCATGGTCAAATGATTTAAAATTGTGCGTTAACCCTTTCACCCCTAAGTAACTAGAATGGAATTTGAAACCAATCTAATCATCGCAAAATGATTTTCAGCTGGCTCATCTGGATCTACGCTTTTTGCCAATACCACTATACAGGCCTATGGTGTTGAAAGGGTTAAAGTCTTTTAGGGGTACATCACCCATTACTGTTACTGAGTTCTTGTAATGTGAATTGGCTTGCTCTATAATTATGGTTCAGAGAAAACAAATGATATGTTTGACCAAGTGTGCAAGAAGGTCAGTAGTTAATTTGGCCTCAAATACAATAAACCCAATTTCTTTAGTCGGACTAAAGAAATTGGGTTCATGGTATTTGAGGCCAAATTAACTACTGATCTGCTTGCACACTCTCGTAACATGCACATAATCTATGACGTTTATTATTGAATCATGATGGGAGTTATTCACTGACTAAATGGCAAACAGTACACAGGGATTATTTTCACTGATAATTGGTGTACAAGAACATTTTTGGGGCCCTTAGCCAGACCTGTTTGAAGGGGGGGTCGTTTCGAAGGCCCAATGGGCCTGAGGTATATAGGGGGGTCTAAAAAAGTGGACCTCGATGCTAAAAAAGTGTACTTCGAGGCTGGGCGGGGGGGTCGACGACTGCTCCGACCCCCCTGGCTACGGGCCTGTTTTGATTTGTGTATATTTTGTCAAAATTTAGTGAGATATTTTATATTTTCATGAGAATTAATTTTTAAAATTTTCAAAAGGGGCCCCGAGTACATACCCTGATCAGACTGAGAATACAATGGCTACACTGGTCGCAAATTGCCAATTTAAAAACTGTTGCAGTTTCTGCAAATGATAAGAATGCATATGTTACCACAACAATTTTATAATTAAATTTGGCTGGCAGAATGGCGCCAGTAAGACGCATGCATGGATTATCTCCCCTGCTTTATAGTTAATATTTCCAGTAGGTGGCCGCCATTAAAATATCAATGTAATCTCCATAAGCTTTTTGCAATTCCTGATTGTCTGCCAGATTTAAACTCAGCAGAATTTTATTGGGTCTGGCAAACTACTAGAATGACAAAATGGGCTATCAGATAACTGGGGTAGAATCAATCATTTGCATAGCATAACTCAGGGACGTCTGAAGCATCATAAGATTGGTCCAGCGAAGGTTGGGATCCCACTCATCGCACACCCAAAGTGTATGTTGTTACCACTCAGTTGAACCGTCTCGTCGAGACGGTTCAACTGAGTGGTAACAACATAAACTTTTGGTGAGAAATGAGAAAAATTCCGAAAAAATATTTTGAGATTTGTGCATTGGCTGATATATTACATGTATCAAGTTCTAGCCGACACAAAAAAACAAAACCGAAAATTCATGTTGATGTCAACAGTATGAGAAATGCATAGTTCATGTTTATATAATATTAATAATAATAATTACATTCCTGGCCCTTATATATATTATATATGAATTCTAAATATTTCAATAAAAAATCATATTTTTTGTCAAAATTATTGGTCCGGCAGTCAGCAGACCTTGTTTCGACACCCCTGTAACTGCTTGTGATTCCAAGACTAGAGAATACCAATCTAGTGCCTTTTTGGTGTTTATCAGGCGAGGCTAGGAAATGTATAGGAGTTCAGGGTTCGCACAGGTCTTGAAAAACCTTTGAATTTGACATCTGACTTGAAAAACCCTTGAAAAACAATAATAACCCTTAAAAACCCTTGAATATTAACCGGCCCACTTTGGTTAAAACGCCACCAAATTCAATGAATTGATCTAAACGACACCAGCCTTAAATACCATGGCCAAAACTCGGGCTAAAGAATTGGGTCATTGTAAAAAATATTCCTAAATTTGAAATTAAATGTCTTAAAAAACCCTTGCAAAACCCTTGAAAAACCCTTAAATTTAGCTAGTGAAAGTTTGTATGAACCTTGGAGTTTCTAGCAGTAGTTTTGAATTCAATTTCACCAGTATATGGCGATTTGTTACTGGTCAGAGTGTATTCGGTCAATGAGTAGCTTGTTAACTGATAAACCACAGTATAGCGAACTTGTCATAAAATGGAAATTTTATCAGACTGTCTTTGAGATTGTCTGCATCTCTGTATGTCATTGATAACAATTCCGAGAAATGTGATAACCAAACATTTGGCTGTGACTAAAATAAATGGGCTTCTGGGAGTTCCTCAGAGCTCCAGTTAAGGTGCGTAATTTGACCAACTTGGGGTGAATTTTTTTTATTTCTTCATCAAAAATTGGCAAGTTGGGAGTGCTTTAGAATCGTCTCTTTGAGACGATTCTAAAGCACTCCCAACTTGCCATTTTTTATGAAGAAATAAGAAATTTACCTCCAAATTATGCACCTTAACTGGAGCTCTGGACCTGTGTAGCTCTTCATCACATAGCGCACTCATGTAGCCTGATAACAATATATATTAATTGTTGGATGCATTCCAGTTGTTTGATTGATGGAATGGCGAACAGTGCAGATCCTGATCAGACTGTGCGAAATCACAGGCTGATCTGGATCTACACTGGTCGCAAAACCCATAAGCCCACGTTTCTCCATTCGCAGTCATAAATAAGATTCATCTCAATTACAGTAGATATCTTTCTAGACATTCGAAATCAATTTCTGCAACAGCTCATGTTTATGTGAGTGAGGCTGTCACTGGAGAAATTGGTCTGATGGCATTTGTGGTAAGTCTAGGTTCGTATCGGCTAACACATTCCTGAAGCCTGTTACCGATTATACTGTTTCAAATTGTTAGAAAACAAGGTGGGTGTATCAGTGACGGAATGGCAAACATACATACACTGATCAGCTTGGTATGGGCCTACACTGTTACAAATGCCGTGCTGCTAATTTCTCCAGTCACAGTCACATTTAGAATATCTCATAGAGCCGTCCATTTATGAGCAATGAACATTGTTTTATGTTCTATTAATTATGTTTTTATGATCTTACATTTCATTAGTTACAGTGAAACCTCTCTAAACCGGACACCCTGGGAGGTCCTCAGGGTGTCCTGTTTTGAGAGGTTTCACTGTAAAGCAGGCATATGACCATTCTGAAATGTATTGGCGTACTTTGCAATCATGAACATACATTAAGATTATCAAGAAACCCATCAAATATATTATTACATAGATTGCCTTTGTGTCCGCTTTGGAGAGGTTCCACTGTATATGCAAGTTCCTGATTCAGTAGTAACTATGTTGTTAACCCTTTCACCCCAAAGGAACTGGAATGGACACTCCCATGTTATACATGTTTTAGACTAAACATTTATCAGAGAGGGGTATTATTTTTAGAAATATGAAAATATCCACACTGAATGGTGCAGATCCTGATGAGACGGCTCATAACAAGCCTGTTCATCTGGATCTACACTGTGCAAACATCATGATAGATGTCTGTAGTGTTGAAAGAGTTAAGAGATGCAGCATTATTATTTTCTAATAAACACTATTACATTACTTTTGAAGAAATATGAAATTGTATAAAGAAACCAATGTTTGTAAAGTTAAGGGAGAAATCAATCAATAACTCATAATTCCAGCACAAAAATATTTACACAATTCCCTAACATTTGATTGGTCCGTAGCAAGTCTCTGTCCAAAATTTATATCCCAGTAAACTCCCATGCCGAACTACTTTCCGTAACCGTCAGGCGCTGTTAAAATAATTATTATGAAAACGGAAAATAAACACATTTTCTTGATGAATTTATTTAAAATGCTGGAATTATAAGGAATGAATGGCCTTTTTGTGGACTTTATCGGGGATATAAACTTGGAAAAGTCGCGGGAATACTGGACGAGGCTTTCCGGCCTTCGTCCAGTATTCCCGCGACTTTTCCAAGTTTATACCCCGATAAATTCCACAAAAAGGCCATTCATTCCTATAATAGATGCAGCATTATTATTTTCTAATAAACACTATTTCATTACTTTTGAAGAAATATGAAATTGTATAAAGAAACCAATGTTTGTAAAGTTAAGGGAGAAATCAATCAATAATCATGAATGCCGGAAAATCGGGAAACAAATATTATTGTCCACCTGTTTTCATTAATTATTGTATTTCATACACAGCAAAATGTGCCACATATGCAATTCATATGAAAAAAAATTCCATATGCTGTTCATATGTAAAACATGAATTGCATATGAAATTCATATGAAACGAGCACATATGAAATTCATATGATGTTCATATGAAGACTTTTCATATGCAATTCATATAAAATATACATTTTTTTTTTTCATACGCAAAATTCATATGAAATTCATATGGAATTCATATGAAAATTTTATAGATTTAAAAGCATTTTACTCGAGTGTTCATATGAAATTCTTTATGATTTGCATATGAAATTCATATAATTTGCATATGAAATGCATATGAAGATTTTGCATATGAATTGCATATTGGCTCACATTATATCATTTGCATATTAAATTTTCATATGAAAAACATATTAAATTCACATGTGGCACATTTTGTAGTGTAACAAAAAAACAATGTCAGTAATTATGCATATATTACCATGATTACAATGATGCAAAGTTAATTATTTCAAAGTGTTCAGCTCAAGTTGTAATGAAATTCCATTGTCTATTTTCAGGATTCATTGTTTTGTGTTGCCGCTGCTTTTGGTGTGTTCTACTACTGATCCAAACAACGTATTGTTCAACATCTACGACGACGAATGAGAAAATGTACAGTTCACCGACATGCCACAGATTCAGACTCGTTCTCACTTACTTTCAATATTTTGGCCTCCAGCTGATAAGAACAATAGATCGAGTCAAGCTTCAAAGACATGAAAAAAGAGGTGGCCTGCATAAGCCAGGATCAGACTGCGTGGATGCCTCTTTTCTTATTAAAACAAGAAACTTGTTTAGTATTAAATCATCATTCATTTAATATCCTATATTTATTGATATTATTTTAACATGTGACTGGCAATACACACCAGGGGCCCGTTTCACTAAACTTCTTACGACTAAAATGTTCGTAAGAGAAAAATTATGACAGTCTGTAAATGTCACATTAGCAATGTTTTTTTGTAAACAATTATTGGATTTACATTTATTGAGCATAGGCTGCATATGCAGCCTATGCTCAATAAATGTAAATCCATAAATTGAAATTTACAGACGATCCTAAATTTACACTTACGAACATTTTAGTCGTACAAAGTTTAGTGAAACGCACCCCAGATCGTCATGGTCACATGCAAACACACCATTACAAAAAAAACAGTTTATTGACACTTTGAACAATGCAGTCCCTGATCCGCTAACTGAATCCAGTTTTGTGATAAAATGTACACCACCGCCTGCGTAAATCTTGCCAAGATGTCAACGTTTCTGAATTTTTTTTGGCAATCTCAACTCGCAATCAAGCTGTTGATGTTGATTGACTGAGCCTGAGCTGTAGCACATATCAGGCTCAGCCAATAAAGCTGCTTTATTTCAAGCACAATATTCAAGTATTTTGAAATAAAAATAAATTCAAATATTGGCAAGATTAGCGCAGGTCGTAGTGTATGTACATTTCTCATATTTTCTCATGATATAAGCATTGGTAATGAGTCTGTGACATACTGGTGAACAGGGTAGAACCTAAGCTGACTGTACGGATGTGAAGCCAGATCTGTGGCTACCCTTGTCATATAAGCAATACTCCCCAGTTTGTGATGGTCACACTATATGGGCCTGTCTCTGGTATGGCTGTTTTTCGCCAATTCGGAAAAATATATTTTCCTCAAAAATAAAAATTGAAAGTTTATATAAATACCAGAGCTCACGGCAAATCTATTTCCACATGAGCTCTGACATTTCTGTTAACTTTCCACATCATTTATGAAAAATACGGGGGATTTTCAAATATATGTGAAATATGGTAGTGTCTGGAGAAATGTGGCTTATAGGTTTTGCAACCAGTGTAGATCCAGATCAGCCTGTGCATCCGCACAGTCCTATCAGGATCTGCAGTGTCACCATTCCAGGGAAACGCCCGTCGTGCTTCTAACAAGCAATATACAATGTAGATCGATATCAGTCTACAGGAGTGTTCTATGTGATCAGCACCTACACTGATCACAAATCCCATAAGCCCCATTTCTCCAATTACAGCCACAGACAATGTATATGGCGATGCGATAGGGAATTAAGTCCACAGCCAGGCTCATATTTTGTTCTTGATAATGCACCATTAACCCTTTTCATGCTGAGGATACGCCATTATGTTTGCGGAAAATCCTAAATATTTTCCTCCTATGCGCTCAGAAGTATATGTCGTGACCACCATTTGAACCGTCTCATCGAGACGGTTCAAATGAGTGGTCACAACATATACTTTGATTGAGAAATAATAAAAATAAAATATTGAATACATTTCATACATGTAAAGGTGTATTCTGAAAGGAATGGATTAACTGAATGGGGAAGAACTGGGTTACAAAATTAATTTCAGAAGGTGTTTTGTGACTGTTGTTAGAGTTGTAAAGATTCTTGTAAAAGTTGTTACCTCTATTTATTTTATTACTATGAAAGTTATGCACATTCCATCATTCCGTCCATTTGGCATTTACGTGTTTGTCAATTTACATGTAAGTAGGACACTTCATGGACAAATTGGCTTTAAGTATTTTTTACCAGTATGGTTCTCTATATGTATAAAGCACAGTATTACTCATTTTGTGTTATGTTAATAAATTGTTTATTAGGCCAGAAATAATTATGAGCAGATTCTCATCCTCACCAGGCCCTAAAATAAATTATCTAACATATTATTTGTATCCATTTTTTTAAGAAAAGAAGCAACGTTTTTGACATTAATTAAAAATTAAATGTCTATTTTATTTAAAAAATATGAGAATCTAGTATAAGTAATTATATTTTATGACTTTAGAAGTATTCTGAATGCTACTCCAAGTTGGTGATCAGTATAGAACCTAATCATAATAGTCAGGGAGGCTGTTCTGGGTCTCGACTGGTTAATACCTGTTTATCCATAAAGTGTCATATATACCAGACCTGAAGATTTTCTGACATATTGCAAATTTTCCGAAATTGATTTTCTTTTCTTGTTCGAAGTTCTGCTATGTGTTTTGCACATGATGTCAACAGTTTACCGAAATTTCAGAGCACATTCAGAATTTAATTCCGTTTAATTCTGCATTTGCTCGGAAAATTTTCGGTCAACTTTCAAAATCATTATGGTGAATAATATTGCATGCAATCACTGATCTTTATTTCGGAAGAAGTAAAATATTATTTTACTTCTTCCGAAATAAAGATCAGTGATTGCATGCAATGCAGAAAATTTAATGGTCTAGTGTATACGTGAACATTTTTGTATGTATTTGTATGAGAGATGTATGCGAGATATAACTTGATTCATTAAATTTGTATATAAGTAACAATGGTTTTGTGTTTCTACTCTATTATACTGGCCCACTGGACATGGATATTTGCTGTAGCCAATTGAGGTACGACCATTCAATGCCGTATACAACTTCAAGTGAGCCAGAGGTAGTTGAGGGCATGCCACTGCAAAAACTCGTGTAGATACGGACGGTAGGGGAGTTTGCAGTTACATGCCCGCAACTAAGCCAGAGCTTGCTCCATGGTTAAAACGCTTGACCTGAGGATGGGAGGGTATGTGTATCTTAATGATGAATACAGCATGAAGGATTTATGTCTTAATGGTGAATCTTACGGGGATTCACACCTAGGTGCAAGTGAACTGGGGCCCGTTTCACTATACTTCTTACGACTATGAGTGGGTGGCAGGTGGGAGCATGCGATGGGTAATTTAACGATCGGGGTTCATCCTTACCGGAATCCCGACTGGAGACCTGGTTTGGCCCTCACATACGTCTTTGGCATTTTGTATGTGACAGTTGAATCTGGTTATACCCCTTATAAGAGTAATCCTACCGGTATTACTTTTAAATAGCGGAAGGGGCCAAGTGACTTTGGTGCGGTATGGACCTGGCACCAGGTCAGGTTATTCCAATTTCAGGGCTGAATATGTTGTATCTGATGTAAATATTCCGTTCTGATTTTGGAATTTTCCCCCCAATGCAGTAGGTTAAAACGGGATCGAACCTGTTTGCCCGGCCTTACATGACCTTAGCTGTTGATAGGCCGTTAAGCACCAATAAACAAACAAACAAACTTACGACTATGAAGTGCATAAGTGCCAAACTAAAATGTACAACAAAGTTTGCATTTGCAGCCGATTTTAGGAAATCTTTGGTGGATCTGTTTGCCACGAAGTGTAGCCGTCTGTCTTCTTCGGTTACACAATTACACAATACTCGAGCATAATACTCGAATAACCTTGTAACGACTATCGAATAGGTCTTCGTGTGTGAAATATCGCTCCCGTGGAATACACCGCTGGATATAATAGCGCTTTATCCGAAACCGTGCACGTACCACCAGTATTGGATTTTGCACCGGTTATATCTGTGTGATTTACTCTGTTTATGCAGACTTGCCACTTGGATGCTAGCCTGAATACCGAGTAGGTCATATCTACTAATGACTGAATTAGTTCAGATTAATTTCTTAGATATCTCAGGAGCTAGACTGACTGTTAGAACATTAGTCCACGTACGCAAAATTGTAAGCAAATGTTGGCACAGAGTTCTTATATTGACAAGCAGACAATTAGGGAAAGTTATGCACTAGAGTATGTATATAAACTATCGTATCCATATTATAGGAGTCGGACATTCAACAATTCTTGTGATCACTCTATGACACAAGCTTTCACTGGGAACTGGTAAGTACATATGTTTATTATTTACTTTCAAATGCTGCCAATAACGTCTGACTCGTGTATGGCTGTGAATATATATACCGTTGGGTACACTAGATATAGTGGCTGTTCATTAAAGGTACATGCCCACTCAGTATGCACAAAATGTTACTGACATCAGAGACATCATCTGACACATTTTCTGGCAAAATAAACATTAATTCACCGTTATTCCACGTATTGATTGGCATTATTATACATTTTATATTAGCCGTAAATTTACACACTGATATCAGGGGCGATAACCGTGTTTCCTTAAAATGTTAACGGACATTACTATTTATTCTCTGTATTTATTTTTTGATGTGCAATGATCATACTTGATAATCTGTCGAAAATATAATCTTTTCAGGGGACACATTTAATTAGTATAAATAATTAAAAAATATCATGCCTCATTTGCATATGAAAATAGCCTGATACCACCGCGCGTCACTATCAGTAAAATTGATTATATCTGTATAGCGGGCACTTGTAATTTTTAGAACTGGTGGAATAGCGACACAATTATACACTTATTTAATTCCTATAAATAACAGTTTGTGCCTACTGCGTGGGCATGTACCTTTAATGTGTTACATCACATTCTCCGACATATGAATTCCATCAGCCCCCTTCTTCCAACTAGTGAAAATATATGTGTGTACATTGCAATTTATCATGTTTCATCATTGTAATTTATGATGTTGTTTAGTATTGCCATGCAATCATAATATTGATTTCATGTGCACTACTGTGACTATTATGTGACTATTATGGAGACTATAACACGTTACACTCTGGTAACAACAACGTTGGTGTTTTGTAGTCCCAGCCAACCAGCCAGCCAGGCAACCAGTGACGGCACGTCTATCGGGTGTTCTTGCGTACAACCAGGGGGGGAAGGGGGTCCGGACCCCCACTCCGGACCCCCACTGCTCTCGGCAAAAAAAAAAAAAGACGAAAATCTACAATACTCGAATAGTTGGATGACTTTTCGTGGCCTAGGTCTCGGGAAATCGCATCTGCGGCGATCTGGCATCTAAAAATTTCCTGGGGGAGGACCCCCAGGCCCCCCTACTTTACGATTTCGCGCTCGCGGAGGTCGGCTATGCCGAATTTTAATTACAGACCCCCCCCCCCCCCACCTGCAATTATTTCTGTATCCGCGCCTCGCAGGCCGCGGGTTCAAACAGTTCCCGAGGGCCACAGCAAACGTTTGCACACGGCTGAACATGATCAAACCTTATTGTTACATTTCCAACAAAAAAATGATATAATTTGAGCATAATATTCAGTATTTTCAGTACTTTTATAAAATCGTCCCATTCACGTAGATAATTTTCGGTATGCATATTCCGGGGCCGCGTCATGAACGGCATGAAGTAGTGACGTCATGAAGGCACTTCCGCGTAGTGACGTCATGAAGGCACTTCCTTTACGCGCGGCCCCGGAATGAGCATTGCCTAAAGCCATGTGCAAACAGCACGCGCTATTTGTTTGCACATATGTGCAAACAACGGAAACCATGTAACAATGTATTATAACTTAACGACGTCATATAACGTCACCCTCATCATGGCGGAAACCTGAGTTGGATGATACAAACTTTAAGTCCGTATCTTCAACGTGAGGAACAGTGTTATACGATACTTACCTGTTCCAGAATCGTGACTGTGCCTTGGTTGTGTGACTGAGCTTTGGTGAACCAACGAGAGGACATTGTCCGTACCGTCTTGAATATTCATTGTTTGTGTATATCATTACAGTCGAACCTCCCCGAATGGCCACCTCTCTACAACAGCCACCTCTCTGTAACAGCCGCTATTTTATATCCCAAATGGATGATTTCCTCTATATCTAACCCTTACACTGCTGAGCATGAACATTGTCGTCTGGTGTTGATTTTGCATTCTTTCTCAATAAAAACATGTTTTGACAGCATTTTAGAATCATTTCCATTGGAAATGATTCTAAAATGCTGTCAAATTTTCAATGGAAATGATTCTAAAATGCTGTCAAAACATGTTTTTATTGAGAATTATTGAAGAAAATAAATAAACATCAGACGATAAAATTGTATTCAGCATTAACCTCCCTACAACAGCCACCTCTCTATAACAGCCAATTTTGCCTCTCCCCATGGGTGGCTGTTGTAGAGAGGTTGCACTGTATTTGTAAATACATCATCATTGTAACTATATACCTTATTGTCTCTTTCCACAACGTGCTTGGTGTTCCGACACAACAATGAACTATCCCAGTGTCACCCTGGCGTGACACTGTTTAGATTTAATGATTCATACATGTCGGTGTAAAATGGTAGCATTAATGCACCACGTTGAAGTGTTAAGTGAATTCATAAAAATCTTCGTATGAACAGTTTTGTCGTACAAAGTGTAGTGAAATGGGCCCTTGGTACAGTAAGGCTGATACTGAATCAGGACACTGTATTTATACAACGAGGTGTGGGTGGGGGGGGGGGGTATATTGGAGTCAGGTTGTCCTTGCGTCCGTCCGTGCGTCCGTCCCTCACTAAGCTTAACATCAGAGACATATGTTATAACTACATATTCAGAGGAACCTGGTCCCACGCATGGGGTGACCCGTAAGCATCGCTTACTGACAAATCTAGTTTCAGTACTAAAAGATTTTATTGTAATTCTAGTGCATACTGTTCAGTACACCCCAGATGCAGGTGCATTCCTGTCTGTATATGTGGCTGCCACTGGAGAAATGGGGATTATGGGATTTGTAACCAGTCTAGCTTCTGATTCACTGACACTCCTGTAGCCTGATCACGATGTATATAAAAAGTATTGCTTGTTAGAAGCATGACAGGTGTTTCATTAATGGAATGGCGAACAGTGCAGATCCTGATCAGACTGTGCGGATGCACAGGCTGATCTGGACCTACACTGGTCACAAAGCCCATAAGCCCCATTTATCCAGGCACAGCCACATATGAGCTGGTTGTGGAATGGATGTAAAACAACAATCAATCAATGAAGTGTTTGACCTGGAAACCCAGTGGTTTGATTTAAATCTCACTGGATCCGTCCATTGATCATTTGGTGTCCTTCAGCATGACACTTTAACCCTTTGAACCCGAAAGCCCGCTATAGCGGTTTATGCAAACAGTGCAGATCCATATGAGCCGGCTCGTAACGAGCCGTCTCATCAGGATCTGCACTTTTTGAAAGTAATTTTCATATTTTTTAAAACAAAGTATACCCCTTTTCATAAATGGACTAGTCTGAAAACCATTTTGTGACGGTTTGATTGGTTGCAAAATTAACATATCAATATCTATTCCAGTTACTTAGGGGTGAAAGGGTTAATAGCATTGTCCCATTCGGAGACCGATAAGACCTCGACAGTCTCACCCCTCGCATATAGACAGATACAGGCCACTGCAGAATACTACAAATTTTCATTCTTCCCCATGGCTGTTGTGGAGTGGAATAGACTGCCGCATAACATTGTTATGTTACGATTCATTGACTCCTTTAAAAAGGGAGTCGGTAACATACTCCAATACAGCCCTTAATTTGGAACCACTGTTTTTATCCCTTTTTATGCACCACCACGATAGTGGAGGGGGCATTTAGTGTTACCCTTGTCCGTCCGTCCGTCCCGTCCGTCCGTCCGTCACGAAACTTTAACGCTCGGGTAAATGTCTCATAATTTCTTCATCCTTTGACCGATCTGCTTCATATTTCATATACACATTGCTCTAATGGTCCTCTACCGCCCTGTACCAAATTCGTCCTGCCCCCGCCAAGCCCAGGGTCAAGGTCACATACTTGGTGCTTCAAAAACTTTAACGCTCGAGTAAATATCTTATAATTTCTGTTTCCTTCCACGGATCAGATTCATACTTCATATACGCATTGCTCTAATGGTCCTCTACTGTCCTGTGCCAAATCCACGTTCGTCCTGCCCCCGCCAAGCCCAGGATCAAGGTCACATACTTAGTTCTTCAAAAACTTTAACGCTCAGGTAAATATCTTATAATTTCTGTTTTCTTTCACGGATCACCTTCATACTTCATATACGCATTGCTATAATGGTCCTCTACCGCCCTGTGCCAAATCCACATTCGTCTTGCCCCCGCCAAGCCCAGGGTCAAGGTCACATACTTGGTGCTTCAAAAACTTTAACGCTCGGGTAAATATCTTATAATTTCTGTTGCCTTCCACGGATCAGCTTCATACTTCATATACGC
Source organism: Conchocele bisecta (assembly GCA_029237695.1). Classification (NCBI taxonomy): domain Eukaryota; kingdom Metazoa; phylum Mollusca; class Bivalvia; order Lucinida; family Thyasiridae; genus Conchocele; species Conchocele bisecta. The sequence continues at coordinate 44,309,693 of CM055278.1, read as the reverse complement.
ATTGGTCTAATGGTCCTCTACTGTCCTGTGCCAAATCCATGTTCGTCCTGCCCCTGCCAAGCCCAGGGTCAAGGTCACAGACTTAGTGCTTCAAAAACTTTAACGCTCGGGTAAATATCTTATAATTTCTGTTTTCTTTCACGGATCAGCTTCATACTTCATATACGCATTGCTCTAATGGTCCTTTACCGCCTTGTGCCAAATCCACGTTTGTCCTGCCCCCACCAAGCCCAGGGTCAAGGTCACATACTTGGTGTTTCAAAAACTTTAACGCTCGGGTAAATATCTTATTATTTCTGTTCATTTTCACGGATCATCTTCACACTTCATATACACATTGCTCTAATGATCCTCTACAGCCCTGTGCCAAATTCGCGTTCGTCCTGCCCGGGTTAAAAAAGATTTTGACTTGGAATTTGGCCTCATTTATTATCAAAGCGATATGTGGGGCATCCGTGTTCTATGAACACATTTTCTAGTTAATCTCACTTTGATCTAATCGATCTCTTAACCTATTTATTATAACACTATCACCTGTACAGTCCAGGCCCGTAGCCAGGGTGGGGGGGGGATGGGGGGTCGGGGGGGGGGGTCAGAGCGGTCGTCGACCCCCCCGCCCAGCCTCGAAGTACACTTTTTTAGCATCGAGGTCCACTTTTTTAGAGCCCCCTATATACCTCAGGCCCATTGGGCCTTCGAAACGATCCCCCTTCAAACAGGTCTGGCTACGGGCCTGCAGTCCACTCCACTACTTTCTTACTTTTGCACTCTTACTAACTGCTCTGACGCGCAGGCCTGCCCATAATCAGGCTATTTGCATATGCAAATGAGGCATGATATTTTTTTTAGTTATTTATACTATCGTAATTAAATGTGTCACATGAAAAAATAATATTTTCATCAGATTATAAAGAATGATCAATGCACATCAAAAAATAAATACAGAGAATAAATAGTAATTTCCGTTAACATTTTAAGGAAACACGGTTATCGCCCCTGATATCAGTGTGGAAATTTACCCATGATATCAAATGTATAATAATGCCAATCAATACGTGGGGTAATGGTGAATTAATATTTATTTTGCCAGAAAATGTCTCAGATGATGTCTCTGATATAAAGAACATTTTGTGCCTACTGCGTGGGCATGTACCTTTAATTTTCAGACTATTCTATTGATCAGAAAAGCGAAATTTTGTAAAAATTAAACTATCCATAAATTGTGCAGAGTCTAGTCTGACGACTTACTAGCCGATTAATTGGGATATAAACTGATGGAGATCAGTAATGTTGAAAAGGTTAAAGCAGTCATCCCATGTAATAGACTAAACAGAGTGTGTAAAGAACAATTAGATACTATTTCTTGTGCCAGCTTCCACTTGTAAACTGCATCTTTCTTTACCAATTTCCTTTGTTCCACTCTCTTGGAGAATTACCAAAATGTTAATGGTCTTTGATAAGGCAAACAAATTTTGTTGTTTGTTTCCGCTAACACCTGGACAAAAATTAGGGTAGGTAGGTAGGTAGGTAGGCGAAACTTTTTTTTTCTCGATTTTTTTTCATTCACGACACACTTTTTGTACTGGATATGTTAACCCACTATGGGTTAGTGAACATATACAGTTTTTATCAAAGAAATTACCGATATGACGAACAAAAGTGTAGGGTCGGTGGAAAAAAATAGGGTCGGTCGTGTTAGTGGAGACAAACACATTTTTTTTACGCTTAACCCTGAGGACTCTTCCATATAGAGAAACATGGTAATTTCTGTTTTGGACATTTTCCTGTTGATAATCATGTAAGGCCATACAAAGTACATTTGTTCTCCGATATCGCCGCATCTGAGTAATCCCTGCGCGTCGAGCATTGTATCGTCATGGAGAAATAAAATTGTACTATAAACATGATAAATTAACCACATGTTCAATAAAAAACACTACCATGCAAAAATATGTTAAATCCAATCATGACGAAAGTCTTGTGATTTTTCAGGCATAAATAGGTTATAGTGACTTTATTGAATATATTCTTTTTGGTTGAGATGTTCATCTCTGATTTTGTTCAAGTTGCCAGATGCATATATGCATCTGGCAACTTGAAAACAAAATCAGAGATGAACATCTAAAAAAAAAAATATACATAAATTATTTAAAAAATCCACCCTCCCGCTTCACATTCCGCAAACCCCGTGGCTGAGAAACAAAGTACTAATCTTTTGTGGCCTAATGTTATGGACATGTCATGCTATGTTATATAATTCAAGGAGTTCAATAGAAAATGGAACACAAAATATTTGTTTAAATTTACTTTAGTTTAATTTGCAAATACAAGTGACACTTTAATAAATAGCTATGATTATGTATACATGTATCTAACGGCCTAGCAAAATATAAGCCAGTCTGAGTTGTTAACATTTAAACGAACAGGGCACAGTTTTTGTTATCCATCAACGTTCTATTTGGGCTATTACCTCTCTATTCACATTGATGATTGCTCATATTGATTAAAATAATTGCTGATATTGATTTTTAAAAAGATACATATTCATGTAAAATTGTAAATTATGTCACAAAATCGACACAAAATTTATAATTTCGGGGATGGGGTAAGGGAGATAAAACAAGAGCCATAAAAGTATTTTTCTGTAGAAAAAAAATCAGCAAAAGTATTTCTATACGCCTAACATGTTATGATGACGTTATGGTTTTTGATGTACATGTGAATATATGAATTTGAGTACGTCATGAAATCATAGAAAAGAGAAAGCTAGTCTGATAAATCGTGTAGATGTGTGAGAGCGGGGCAAGTGAGGGTGGGGAGAGAGTGGTTTTAGCGGCATATATTAAATTGGGACATTGTCACAAGTTGTGTAAAATCTTACCATTGCCACAGCCTATACCAAGGTGTATGATCACGTGGTACTAACAACAACAACAAGTACTGAAATTTCCAGAATCCATCTGATTCAAAGTACGTATCCTTCTACAGTGTCCTTATTACGTAACGGATTTTGATGAAATATGGCGCATCAAACTCGTCTTGTTAAGCTGCATTTGGTGGTCTCTGTATTTTCGCCCAAACTTCTGTCGTTCTTCGCAAACACGACATAAGTCTGTGCCAAACTCCCTGTACCGCCAAATGCAGCTCATGAAGACGCGTTTGCTGCGCCATATTTCATCAAAATCCGTTTCATATTAAGGAAAATATCAAATAATACTTTCAAGATTTCATCACTTTCACTCACTGTTATTGTTGTTGTAACCACGTGATCATGCACCTTGTATACAAAAGTGTTACATTGCTCTCTCAATTATTATTGTAAAACAATACAATGCCACAGTCTGTAGTATACTAATATAGTATAACAAACTTGTGAAGTATAAACATGAGGTTATGGTGTACAGTGGGGTCAGCGTGTAAGTGCACACACGAACGAACACGACAGGTTGGTTCTAACCTGTCGTGTTCGTTCGCGTGTGCACTTACACGCTGACCCCACTGTAATGCTTATGGAAATGAAACTATAAATATCATATTTTCATATTTAATATAAAACACATATATGTATACATCATTATATGATAGGTATAATTCTTTGAACAACTTACTAGCTGTGTATTAGTATTGTACATTGCATTGTATAATAAATAATAAGGTGAGTAACTGCGCCAGTAGAACTTGTGGGCAAAACCTATTGTACAGTGTTACATGAATGCCGCTGTTCGCTCACAGTCGTGTTCAAACGTACGCGCATGCTGTTCGACCATGGCTGTAGACAATGCTCATTCCGGGGCCAAGCCAAAACCTACGTAATGCATGTGTCTCATGACGTTACTAGAACGCGCCATTACGTCACCAGACAGACCAGTTCACAATGGTCGCACTGAAATTTTGAAATTGATGCGGTTGCATCACGCGGCGTGTACTGCGGCCCCGGAATATGTGTAAATCAGCTGTTTGAATGGAACGTGTTATGAAAGTACCGAAAGTAAATGCATATATGCTCAAATTACATGATATTTCCAACGGAAATGTAGCAATAACGTCCGACAATGTCCAGCCGTGGGTAAACGTTTTCCGTAGCACTCGGGAACTGTTTGAACTCGCGGCCTACGGCCTTGGGATTCAAACAGTTCCCGAGTGCCACGGCAAACGTTTACCCACGACTGGGCATTGTCAAGCCTTATATTGGAAACATTAATATATGTTTAAACTGCATTTACATGTATATATTTTACTAAATATATAATACATTTAGCCTACTTCTGCAAAATAAAATTATCAGGTGATAATAAATTGCTGATAATTTGCTGGTTCTTGCATAATTAAGTAGATCTACATGTACATGTTATATAATGTTTTCGATATGAATGACATTGAGAAAAGAATAATCAAAGATTGACAAATTCTGACTATTCGTATTTATTGAATTATATGTCAAATCACGGTCATCATATACGAGTATATTATTATTGTCAGTGTTTCTGTTTTCATGCTACGGAAGCCCATTAGGGCCACTTCACTTTTTTTGAATTTCCATTTATTCAAGATGTTTTCTTGAATTTTCAAGTTATTTTTTTGAATTTTCAAGATCTTTTCTTGAATTTTCAAGAAAGATCTTGAAAATTCAAGAAAATAACTTGAAAATTCAAGAAAACATCTTGAAAATTCAAGAAAAGATCTCGAAAATTGAAGAAAGTATCTTGAAAATTGAAGAAAGTATCTTGAAAATTGAAGAAAGTATCTTGAAAATTAAAGTATCTTGAAAATTCAAGAAAAAATCTCGAAAATTCAAGAAAAGATAGAAAAAAAGTGAATTGGCCCTAATGGGCTTCCGTACATGCACACTAAACTGCATCAATTTAAATTTAACCTGCGGCATGCAATCAGATTCATATAAAAACGTAATGCAACACAGTAGACCATACTGATTGGTTACCGAACTTAGACCATCACACGTACTTTGTAAATTCCAATTCATACTACAAATTAGCCGCATTTTTACGTTTGACGTTACGTTGCTTAGTTTAAACAATGTGACGTCAAACCGACAAATTCCGTCACTGAAATGTAACGACGAGGCGGCTGCAGAGTTAGTTCTAAGGGATTTACTCGTGTTTTAAAAGTGTAGTAACCTATTTATAAGACTGGTCTATTGATGAGTGGGTATTAAACAATCCAGTCACACAGGATATTGTAGATTAGTAACGGCAGAGTTATGGGGCATGGGTTTACAATACATGAGGGTAATTGGAGGGAAAACTAAACTGTCCTTTTTAATAGCGGAGTAGGAAATTAAGGAATTAAATGAGGAAACATGTGTTTGAGCAGGCCCGTACGCAGAGGGGGTGCGACGGGTGCGTACGCACCCCCCTTAACCCGTTCAACACCACAGGCCTGTATAGTGGTATTGGCAAAAAGTGTAGATCCAGATGAGCCGGCAGATTAACCATTTCACCCCTAAATAACTGGAATGGATTTTGATATGTTAATTTTGCAACCCATTCCAATCAACACACAATGATTTTCAGACCAGTCCATTTATGAACATGAGGTGTTTTTGTTCTCAAAATTATGAAAATTACTTGCAAAAAGTGCAGATCCTGATGGGACACCGAGGTCTGTCCGTGAATGTGCAAAAACACAATGTTTAGCCCTTCGCGCCGTCGATAACACCCGCCCTCCCCCCTAAATTAATTCCTGCGTACGGGCCTGTTGAGGGTCATAATATATTAGCATGCAACATTGATGGATAAGTATTGGTAACACTTTGGTTTGAGGGTTATCATGGGGATCATGCAACATTGATCAATTTGATGGATAAGTAGGAGTAACACTTTGGTTTGAGGGTTACAATGGGGATCATGCAACATTGATGGATAAGTAACATGTTGGTTTGAGGGTCACAATGGATAACATGCAATAATTGATGGGTAAATAACATGTTTGTGTGAGTGTCAGAATGGATAACATGCAACATGCAACATTGATGGAACGTTGTTGGTTTGAGGGTCATAATGGGGTTTCATGCAACAGTAAGGGATAAGTTGTTAAAACGGTAAAACATTTCTGTGAAAAAATGACCTTTATCAATAGAGCATGGTTTACACGCTATATGAGCTATTGTCGAACCGTGACAAAGACTATTTAAGCAGATTCATGTGAATATAATATCGGTAATCACAATGCTGATAATTGCTGATTTAATTAAAAAATACTGTATAATTCCAGCACAAAAATATTTACACAATTCCCTAACATTTGATTGGTTCGTAGCAAGTCTCTGTCCAAAATTTATATCCCAGTAAACTCCCACGCCGAATTACTTTCCATAACCGTGAGGCGCAGTTAAAATAATTCTTAAGAAAACGGAAAATAAACACATTTTCTTGATGAATTTATTTCAAATGCTGGAATTATAAGAAATGAATGGCCTTTTTGTGGAATTTATCGGGGATATAAACTTGGAAAAGTCGCGGGAATACTGGACGAGGCCTTCCGGCCTTCGTCCAGTATTCCCGCGACTTTTCCAAGTTTATACCCCGATAAATTCCACAAAAAGGCAATTAATTCCTATAATATCCTCTTTCATGTGGATGTGTATAAAATGAACTGAGTGATCACAACATATACTTTTTTTGTTTAAAGAAAAATAGAAAAGAAAATATTCAAAATTGTCAATTGCATGCCTAACATAATATTGTGAATGTAATGGGTTAACAGTCATTTAATCTTCTATATATTTGCAAAATTGCCTTCATGTAATTATATAAGCACATGCAAATATTTCATTATAAAACTAATAAGGATGATTCAATAATTCATTCAATTGTTTATTCCAAGGTTAGTTAGATCATTGCAAAATTCCCTTTGAGGGTCGGTCAATAATTCACTCCAAAACACTTCACGGGTCGGTCAGTAATTCACTCCAAAACATTACATGGGTCGGTCAATAATTCACTCTAAAAAACATTACATGGGTCGGTCAATAATTCACTCCAAAACACTCCACGGGTCGGTCAGTAATTCACTCCAAAACATTACATGGGTCGGTCAACAATTCACTCCAAAACATTACATGGGTCGGTCAATAATTCACTCCAAAACACTCCACGGGTCGGTAAATAATTCACTCCAAAACATTACATGGGTCGGTCAATAATTCACTCCAAAACACTCCACGGGTCGGTCAATAATTCACTCCAAAACATTATATGGGTCGGTCAATAATTCACTCTTTAAACAATTCTGGGGTCACTCAATTAAACACTCCAGCATTGAATATTCCAGGATACAGTAGATAATTCCACCAAATATATTTCTGTGGATGATACTGTTGATATAGAGAATAGTAGATAATAATGAGCCCATCCCGTTTCCGTGCCGCGCCAGATATTTTTTACATTCACGTCACTAATCTACTATTCTATTTATCCCGTCAACACCTACAAATAGCTTTAAAATGCAAAAAATAACCCCAGCCACATCCTCAAAATCGGAGAATTTACTAGTATGACAACCGCACATATTCATACGCAGTGATAAGGTCGTATTGACAGGATATCAAAACTGTTTCACGGCACCGTTTTTCACGGCACATACGCACTGTGTTGACGGGATAAAACTCTCGCCAAAGACAATTGTGGGTTGGTTAAGAATCACTTTGTAAATGATATCCAGTAGCCGATTTCATAAAAATTGCAAAGTATACTTTACTAGCAAAGTCTACTTTGAGGGAGAAATTTTCACTTTTAGGATAAATTTATTAATTTTTATTATACTGAATTTATTACATTATCACAGCCAATTTGGCTGTGATAATGTAATAAATTCAGTATAATAATTCTGCATACTTTTAATCATCAAATATATGCAGTTGTTAGTTTTATATGAAATAATGCATTTCAGGAAAAATAAATGATTTCTCCCTCAAAGTACACTTTGCTAGAAAAGTATACTTTGCAATTTTGATGAAATAGGCTACAGGGGTTGGTCAATAACAGTACACACTATGACACACAGGATTCAGCCCATAAGTCATTGGGTATAGAGAATAGTAGGTTAGTGCCGTGAATGGGAAAAAATATCCGGCAAGGCTCAATAATTTCTTTATTTCTCATCATTTGACCCACTCAAATGAGTGGTCACAACATATACTTTGGTTCAGAAATAAGGAAAATAGATAGAGAATAGTAGGTTAGTGCCGTTAATGGGAAAACATATCTGGCAAGGCTCAGGAAACGGGATGGGCGAGGCTCTGCCGAGCACATCCCGTTTCCGTGCCGCGCCAGATATTTTTTCCCATTCACGGCATTAACCTACTATTCTATTTATCCCGTCAACACCTACAAATATCTGTAAAATGCAAAAATAGTATTGACTGGATGTCAACAATGTTTCACGGCACCGTGTTTCACGGCACATACGCACTGTGTTGACGGGATAAAACATTATAATGCACTTCAAAATGTTAGTTTCTTAGGGGTATGTGGTTAATTCATTCCAGAAAATCATTACAGTGTTAGATACAAAATATAAGTTGCACGTCATGCAGAAAAAAATAAACTCCTAGGGGTCACCCAATTATTCAGTCTAATATTATTACAGGGAATACACATATTTTCATTGGATACAGCATGATCAATAGAAAGACATTAGTCGATTCCTTAATAATATTTACATCTTCTGTAAAAATGTGTGTTGAATGTGATATGAACCGTATTCTTGATGGAAACAGTTTTGATTGTTATTACATGTTCATTTCAGATGCTATTTCCAATGGACTTTCAAAGAAATAAATCAAATATGCACATTTTTCATCGGTCATAATGAAATGGCTTGCTTCACGTACATGTTTTATTCCATTGTAACCCTCTGTTGCATTTTCTACATGAATGTATGTGATGCATGAAGTGCAATAAATTAATCAATGACTTGCCGATAATAACTACAATGTATGACTATCTCAGTAATTACCTACTGTCTGTTTCACGTTTTGCTGCCGACGAACTTTTGGCTATTAAACACATTAAATCTTAACAATATTTTAAAAGTAAGTACTTTTTCACCAGTAACAAAAAAGTCACCCTCCCCTAAAACTAAAAAAAATATTTGATGAAATTCCATCAAATGTTGATTTTATTGCGGAAAAACGATTTTCCTATGGGAATTTAACATGGGGAGTCAATTTCCAAGACTTGCTTTTTGATCATGAAAATTTGGAAATTGACTCCGAAACATGGCGAGATAGTTTGAAAATGATGTAACTAAGAAAACAAAAGTTCGATTTTGAAAATCGGTCCACAAATAATAAAAATATTTAAAAGAAATCTATGTTTAGCCCCCATGTTAAATTCCCATAGGAAAATCGATTTTTCGCAATAAAAATCAATATTAATTTCATCAAATAATTTGTTTTTGGGGAGGGTGACTTTTGTTATTGATGAAAAAGTACTTACTTTTAAATATTTTTTAGATTTAATGTGTTTAATAGCCAAATGTTCGTCGGCAGCAAAACGTGGAACAGACAGTAACTATTCTTTACTATATCGATTTGAGCACATGCATAGCATACCAGTAATACGAAATTCTTGTAAATGCAAAATTAAAATACAATTATATTACAAGATGAAGCAATACAAATGAGCATTTGCTTGAAAATTATGTTATGATGCCATTAGGCCGTCCTAAACAAATTGTTTGTTTCCTGTAACCCGACCCAGAATTTTAGAAGTGGGTCGGTCGGTAGGCAATTTCTTTTTTTTTCTGTCACATGACATATTGAATTTAAAAATTATTGATATTAAAAAGGTACAATATTTTAACACTTGCATTATATAATATTGCAAGTCTTGCAATAAAAGTATGTCAATTGCTGTATGTGTTGTTGTATGAACATGTATGCCATTTAGGGCCAGAGATTATATTAACCCTTTTAACCCACTGTAGCACTAAATTGAAAAAGAAAAAAAAAGAAAAAATTGTAAAAAAATAAATTGTAAAAAAAAAAAAAAAAAACAATTGTAAACGAAATTGCAATAAAAAAAATCGTTTTTAGCGGGTCGGTCGGGTTACAGGAAACGGAGATATAAATATGGATGGCCTTATCTGAATGTGTTTGTTCAGACTATTCTTTTAAAATAAGTATCTATACTGTATAATACATTGTCTACACAAACTACAAACACAATGAGTATGACATGTTGTGCTGTATTCATGTGCACACATTGTTAATGTTAATAGTGTATATTATGTATAGGCTGTGACAATGAACAGATACTTTAATAACGTGTGTTCATTAATTTGAAAATAAATAAATAACCTGAAACAATAGGTTCCAATTATATATACCTAATTATCCCTACATATGTAATTTATTGAATATACATGTACATGTACATGTATATATAATTGGTTATAAACAAGAAATGAATCAAAATAAGAAAGAGAAATTAACAAAATATTTCAATTGCAATGTCTGAAAGCGTACATACTCATATGCATTCCAAGTGCAATGAGGTTAGCATGAAACAAACAATTTCTTGTTACAATAGAGACACGCCATGTGATTATGTACCTTCGGAAATTTGCGTAATTTTATGAAATACGTTTACAAAATGTACAATATTTTTCCGTAAATGGCGTCAATTTCATAGTACATATTCCGCAGGTAATGTTTGTCAACTTTTAACTTTATTTATGAAAATATTGTAACTTTTGTAAACGTATTTAATGAAATGACGCAGATTTCCGAAGGTACAACATCACATGGCTTGTCTCAATAGATGTTATAACAAATTGTTTAACTTACTATTATATCGAACGTAAATGTCAACAACATTGGCAAAACGTATATCCAAATACAATGCACATACAGTGGGGTCAGCGTGTAAGTGCACACACGAACGAACACGACAGGTTGGTTCCAACCTGTCGTGTTCGTTCGTGTGTGCACTTACACGCTGACCCCACTGTAGTCGAGGTAAATATTCATCATATTCTTTAAGTAACTGTTGGTAATTACAGACAAAGCGTTGCTCCAATGAAGGCACTTGTAAACGCATCGTGGTTGCAATAACAGCGACAAGACTGAAGTCACAAATGGACTACAAGTATACATATAGCATGATACAATGTAACGATAATATGAACATGAATGTGCAACATTGCTTAATTATGTACTCAAAGCGCTCATGATATACACATATATTATTAAGTGAACCAACAACTTTGGAGGAAACCCTATATTGCGTTCACAACCAGTATAAAAAACCTTGTATTTACCCTGAAATTTTGAACACATTTTCAGAATGTTCTGTCTAGACTATTAACATGTTGCTATGTGACGTATCTAGACCACAGGTGGAAGACTCGGACCTATGACACCAAAAAAATGCCTATTAAAAAAAATCCCATTACCCCACCCACTTGGTCTCGTACAGTACTATACGTTAATTCAAGGTGACTATAAATAGCGCTATTATAGAAAGAGCCCTCTTTTTTCCGGCTCGCACAAACACAATAAACATCGATTAAATGTATGAAATATGTCTCTGGCAATCGATAAAGGTATTAGGTGTGTGAATATACTCACTTCAAATCGCTGTTTCAAGTATTTATTGGGTTATTCGCGTTTTGATTACCCCATCCAAAGCGAAAGTTGCGTGTACGAAAGAATCTCACACAGAATCGAAGGCCGTCTGGCGTGGATTATCGGTCATATTTGACCAATAACTGATCGACAGCTCAAACTAAAGTGGTGCACCATGGCCATATACATTAGCAACTCCAACCATACAAAGTTCGTCCAATTGTGATCATTCACCGATCTAAAAAACACCTTTTTTCCACTTTCATTCATGATTCACGTACTATCAGATTATGTCTTCCGCAATCCCGAAATAGGTTGAATGACGTCATACAGTTTAGATTTAGCCAATCAGAGATGTTCTTTACATAGACGCTTCCGGTTGTATTATGGAAGATGGTGCATTGACCCAGTTCCAGATAATGAACGAAATAAGACAAAAAAGTTTGTATGGTTGGAGTCTCTAATGTATATGATCATGGTGTACGACTTTAGTTTGAGCTGGCGATCAGCTATCGGCCAAATATGACCGATAATCCAGCCGGACGGCCTCCGATTCTGTGTGAGATTCTTTCGTACACGCAACTTTCGCTTTGGATGGGGTAATCAAAACGCGAATAACTCAATAAATACTTGAAACAGCGATTTGAAGTGAGTATATTCACACACCTAATACCTTTATCGATTGCCAGAGACATATTTCATACATTTAATCGATGTTTATTGTGTTTGTGCGAGCCGGAAAAAAGAGGGCTCTTTCTATAATAGCGCTATTTATACTCACCTTGAATTAACGTATAGTACTGTACGAGACCAAGTGGGTGGGGTAATGGGATTTTTTTAATAGGCATTTTTTTGGTGTCATAGGTCCGAGTCTTCCACCTGTGATCTAGACTATTAACATGTTGCTATGTGACGTATAATAACAAATCGATGTTTAGTGTGTTTCTCACCATGATCAAGAGTGTTTTGTTGTCTTGAACCCAAGGTCCAAGAGTATCAAATGTTCTGTGCACATTCTTGAAACTTGGACTAAAATATGACATGTTGATTTGTCGACACCGAGCACAGCTCAGCATCGAACGTCAACTTTCCTAATTTCCAGTCTGATATTGCAGTTCATGTGCAGAATGGTTTATACTCTGGTATTCAGGGTTCGTGATTATATATTTTTTCTGAACACATTCCACAAATTTGTTCTCAATATCAGGCACTGTGATATGCCGAGACTGAGCACAGCACAGCCTCGACCAATCAAACTTCCTGTTTTTGAATATGATAATAAAATACATTCTTACAGCGTTTTCTGACCTTGAACCCGGCTTATAAAAGTTTCTGTTCAAGTTATCTGAATTCCTCCGCAAAGGATCAGGCAATTTGATTGGTCGATACTGAGCACAGCTCAGTCTCGACCAATCAAACTTCCAGATTGTTAGCATGCTATTCAGGGACATGCTCAGAACGTTATTTACGTCCTGTAGTCGATTTCATCAACATTGATAAGTACATGAACACTTATCTACCCGAGTATACTTTGTGGGAGTAATTATTTATTTGTACAGGAATGTTTCACATAATACAAACATCTGCTTTTATTTGATGATTAAAATTATGCAACATTCATATACTGTATTTATTACGTTATCACCGTCTTTGTTTTGATTAGAAAATACTGTTTAATTTAAACTTATTTATTAAGTTGTATATCAATTGTATATTTCTCCCTCAAAGTACTCTTAGATGACAAGAGTACTTAGCGATTTTGGTGAAACTGGCTACTGTAGCCAATTTCATCAAAATTGCAAAGTATGCTTTTCTGCAAAGTATACTTTGAGGGAGAAATTTTCAATTTTATGATAAATTTATTACTTTTTATTATACTGAATTTATTACATTATCACAGCCATTTTGGGTGTGATAATGTAATAAATTCAGTATAATTATTCTGCATACTTTTAATCATCCGATATATCCAGTCATTAGTTCTATATGAAATAATGAATTTCGGGAAAAATAAATGATTACTCCCTCAAAGTATACTTTGTTAGATAAGTATACTTTGCAATTTTGGTGAAACTGGCTACTGATCACTGATACTGGTTGTTATTAGCAACTGTAGGAAATCCCCGGATGTTGGTTCAGTTGTCATGGTGATGGCACGATAATGGATGAAGGTTGAACCGGCGACGCTCATTTCTTGTCATGCCCTCTTAATACTTTCTTGACGAAATCTGAAACAAATGACAATAATGTGAAACTTGTAAATTCAGTAGGCGATTTAATCAAAATTGCAAAGTATGCTTATCGAGCAAAGTGTACTTTGAGGGAGTAATCATTTATTTTCCCCCGAAATGCATTATTTCATATAGAACTAACGACTGCATTATTTGATGATTAAAAGTATGCAGAATTATTATACTGAAGTTATTACATTATCACAGCCAAAATGGCTGTGATTATGTAATAAATTCGGTATAATAAAATTAATAAATTTATCCTTATATTTAAAATGTCTCCCTCAAAGTGTACTTAGCAAAATTTGGTGAAATAGGCTACGGGTATTCGATAGTACATGTAGTGAAATAGTAAATACAGTGGACCCCCCCCCCCCCCCCCCCTAAACCGGACATTCGGGAAAATATGGATGTTTAACTTCGATGTGTTTCGCTGTTATGTATCTCTGATTACAATGCCTTGTCATGATTGCAAAACACTAGAATGTGTCATGAAGTGCTAACATGTCAGATTTACAGTGAAACATCTCTAAACCGGACACCCTGGGGACTTCCCAGGGTGTCCGGTTTGGAGAGGTTCCACTGTTTATTCTCACAGCATGACGACATCAGACACGTGCATAGGTAATACAGTGGAACCTCTCTAAGCCGGACACCAAGAAAACACATGTGATGTTTTATTAGTTTCTTGGTCATTTATCTCAGGTGATAATGTCTATTCGTGATCGCACTGCACACATGTATAGCTCACAGGGTGTCCGGTTTAGAGAGGTTTCACTGTACAACAATACTGAAATAAAGTGAAATCTTGACATCTGGGCAAGATTAACGCAGGCGGTGGTTTCACATATTTTGCGCCATGGCCCATGTGAGAGAGAAGGGTGGGCTGACGTTGGTACGGATTTTGTACGAGTTCGCTTGTATTACTGATACCTCCCGTTTTACTATTGGAGAGAATGCTTCTTCAGCTCTTATACCGGTATATACCTTCAAATTTGATATTGCCTTCCAGATCCGGTTGGGTGTCTGTGTCTGTCATAATGGCATCGACTTCTTGATCTGTTAACTTCTCTCCTGAATGTCATATGTAAGCGTTTATATCGGTGTAACTACTGTCTGTTCCACGTTTTGCTGCCGACGAACTATTGGCTATTAAACACATTAAATCTAAAAAATATTTAAAACTAAGTACTTTTTTATCAATAATAAAAAAACACCCTCCCCAAATTGTTTTGATTTTATTGCGAAAAAACTATTTTAACATGGGAATTTAACATGGGGGCTAAAAATAGATATTTTTTAAAATATTTCTTTTATTTGTGGACAGATTTTCAAAATCTAACTTTCGTTTTCTTACTTACATCATTTTCAAGCTATCTCGCCAGGTTTCGGAGTCAATTTCCAAACATTTTCGTTTTGGAAATTGACTCCCCATGTTAAATTACCATAGGAAAAAGCGTTTTTTTTTTCGCAATAAAATCAATATTTGATGGAATTTCATCAAACAAAAAGTTTTGGGAAGGGTGAATTTTTTGTTATTGGTAAAACAGTACTTACATTTCAATATGTTTAAGATTTAATGTGTTTAATAGCCAAAAGTTAGCCGGCAGAAAAACGTGGAACAGACAGTAGTTTATCTGCACATTGCCTGAGTATAGCCCGGATAGTAACAAAGCGTAGCCCTCATGTAATACAGGATGCCTATCATGGTTACTATGTGCAATAGAAAATATGCCCAATCAATAAAATAATCAATTAATTATTCAATAAACCGGAGAGTCAACCAGCTAGCCAGCCAGTCAGTCAGCTGTTCAATCAAATGATCAAACAATCCAAATAATTCAATCAATCAATCAATCAATCAATCAATCACTCACTCACTCATTCACTCACTCACTCACTCACTCACTCACTCACTCACTCACTCACTCACTCACTCACTCACTCAATCAATCAATCAATCAATCAATCAATCAATCAATCAATCAATCAATCAATCAATCAATCAATTAACCAATCAATCAATCAATCAATCAATCAATCAACCAATCAATC
Organism: Conchocele bisecta; assembly: GCA_029237695.1. NCBI lineage: Eukaryota > Metazoa > Mollusca > Bivalvia > Lucinida > Thyasiridae > Conchocele > Conchocele bisecta. The sequence goes on along the minus strand of CM055278.1, from coordinate 44,293,817 downwards.
AATCAATCAATCAATCAATCAATCAATCAATCAATCAATCAATCACTCACTCACTCACTCACTCAATCAATCAATCAATCAATCAATCAATCAATCAATCAATCAACCAACCAACCAACCAACCAACCAACCAACCAACCAACCAACCAACCAATCAATCAACCAACCAACCAATCAATCAATCAATCAATCAATCAATCAATCAATCAGTCAATGCATTTACTGTTCTCATAGCATTCGAGTTAGTATTTAAACTTTCTATGGAACGGACATACCCCCGCCCCCAACCAATCATTCCAGTTATGCCTTACTCATAGCTATGATCATGTTATTAAACTCTCGGGCCGTGATATAGCGTTCTCTCACATAAAATCACTTATAGGCCAGCCTGCAACCCAACAATCAATCAATCAATCAATCAATCTATAAATCGAGTTGGGCCTTACCCATAGCGGTGAGCATGTTGTTACACTCGCCGGCCGTGATATAGCCCTGCCCCTCGCGGTCGAATGATTTGAAGGCTTCACAGAACTCTGCGTAGGTGCCCGTGTCGTCGATCTTCAACATCGACTTCACGATGGGGAGAAACTCCTCGAAACTGTACTGCTTCTCCCCTGTAAATACGAGTACAGTCAAACACGTGAATAAATGCCAGCCGTGGCAAGAGAGAAATCTGGCCTTTGTTCGCAGGTGGTCTTCGTTTGCAGGTACATTTATGTAGTACAGTGCAACCTCTCTACAACAGCCACCCATGGGAAGACGCAAAACTGGCTGTTATAGAGAGGTGGCTGTTGTAGGGAGGTTAATGCTGAATTAAATTTTGTCGTCCGCTGTTTATTCATTTTCTTCGATAATTCTCATCAAAAACATGCTTTGGCAACATTTTAGAATCATTTCCACTGAAAATGATTCTAAAATGCTGTCAAAACATGTTTTTTATTGAGAAAGAAGGCAAAAGCAACAACAGACGACAATTTTCGTGCTCAGCAGTCTAAGGGTTAGATGCAGAGGAAATCATCCATTTGGGATATAAAATAGGGGCTGTTATATAGTGGGTGTTGTTGTAGAGAGGTGGCCGTTCGGGGAGGTTCGACTGTAATTGCATAACTGTGAAAACAAAAGTGTGGCTGCTATTTATCCCGTCAACACAGTGCGTATGTGCCGTGAAACACGGTGCCGTGAAACACGGTGCCGTGAAACATTTTTGATATCCAGTCAATACAATTTTTGCATTTTACAGCCATTTGTAGGTGCTGACCTGATAAATAGAATAGTAGGTTAGTGCCGTGAATGGGAAAACATATCTGGCGCGGCACGGAAACGGGATGTGCTCGGCAGAGCCTCGCCCATCCCGTTTCCTGAGCCTTGCCAAATATTTTTCCCATTCACGGCACTAACCTACTATTCTCTATCTATTTTCCTTATTTCTGAACCAAAGTATATGTTGTGACCACTCATTTGAACCGTCTCGGCGAGACGGTTCAAATGAGTGGTCACAACATATACTTCTGATGAGAAATAAAGAAATTCTTCAGCCTTGCCGGATATTTTTCCCATTCACGGCACTAACCTACTATTCGCTATATACAGGTACAGTAATTGCTATTCGGATGTGCCTTTTAGCACAGGTTCGACTGTAGTATACACAACCGCCTGCGTTAATCTTGTCCAGATTATCAACGTTTCTGAACATACTATTGACAATGCCAGCTCGCAATAAAGCAGTTTGATTGTCCGAGCCTGAGCTGTAGTAGTATTGAGGTATTAGGTCATAGATATGTACACTTGGTTTCAATGATAATTGCTTCATAAGAGTGATGTGATATATGAATATGACATATGTGAATATTGTCTTGTTACTGTATACTATATGGTGCATTGAGTTGCCATCTCCGCCATCTTTGTATCTACAAGCCATCGTACAGTTTCACCACTTCGTGCGTTTGACACATACAGCAAATAATATGACGGTAAACCAAATACAATTTAGTGCAATACATACAAGACACATATGACGGCGTCCTATAAATATGCCAGCAAACTACATATATACAAAAGACGAGATAACTGAGCATTTCTCCCCATCAATCTCAAAATAAAGTTTGACGTGTAAACGTTTCAATCTGATGCACAGCCTATGTTAGTGTACACGTTACGCATAGGTAAAGCCATATTTACTTGCATAGTAGGTGAGTAGACACCAGGGATAATACAACCAGGTGACATGTTTACATGTCACTGGATTTGATAGCTAATAACACGGTACGGTAGTGGGTATGTGTTGTGTGGTTGGTCAGGTAAAAGTGATACACTGTACGACTTTCTATGTATGAGGCTACTTATAATGGTGGTTCATGTTGTTTAAAACACAGGCACAAACCTGTCCAGAAAATTGACATAGAGAATAGTAGGTTAGTGCCGTGAATGGGAAAACATATCTGGCAAGGCTCAGGAAACGGGATGGGCGAGGCTCTGCCGAGCACATCCCGTTTCCGTGCCGCGCCAGATATGTTTTCCCATTCACGGCACTAACCTACTATTCTATTTATCCCGTCAACACCTACAAATGGTTGTAAAATGCAAAAACAGTATTGACTGGATATCAAAAATGTTTCACGGCACCGTGTTTCACGGCACATACGCACTGTGTTGACGGGATAAATGTATTTTACTGTTTGGTGTACTATAATTGTCCGTTATCCTGGCTTTTCTACATGTGATTAGCTACATTATATCATATGTTCTACTTCACATTTTGGGTTCTTTGTCAAACGGCAGATCGGGTGAAACTGGCTGATGGCTGGAACACACAAAGATGGTCGACTTTGCCACTCCACGTGTCGTATAGGATACAGTAACGGGGCAGTGTTCACATATATGTTATACATATATTCTATCACATTTACGAAGCAATTATCCTTGAATCAAACGATGATCAGGAATAGAACGGGGGCCCGTTTCACTAACAAATCTTAGTTTGTTCATAAGTTCGAACTTAAGTTATAACTTATGACAAAAGTACTTGCTTAGTTCGTTAGTGAAACAGGCACCGGTTCCTTAAAGAAAATAATAAGTTGTGGCAAGATTAGCACAGGCGGTATAGTTGGGAATATAGAGAATAGTAGGTTAGTGCCGTGAATGGGAAAAAATATCCGGCAAGGCTCAATAATTTCTTTATTTCTCATCAGAAGTATATGTGGTGACCACTCATTTGAACCGTCTCGCCGAGACGGTTCAAATGAGTGGTCACAACATATACTTTGGTTCAGAAAATTAATAAGGAAAATAGATAGAGAATAGTAGGTTAGTGCAGTGAATGGGAAAATATATCTGGCAAGGCTCAATAATTTCTTTATTTCTCATCAGAAGTATATGTAGTGACCACCATTTGAACCGTCTCGCCGAGACGGTTCAAATGAGTGGTCACAACATATACTTTGGTTAAGAAATAAGGAAAATAGATAGAGAATAGTAGGTTAGTGCCGTGAATGGGAAAAAATATTTGGCAAGGCTCAAGAATTTCTTTATTTCTCATCAGAAGTATATGTAGTGACCACCATTTGAACCGTCTCGCCGTTACGTGACATTTTTGAGAATAGTGTCATCCGTGCCATATTGACATGCGTCTCATCACTGGTCCGGCAGTACACAAGGACAACGAATCGTTCCAGCTTCAGAATGACTTCCTCTGGTATGTTTACTGTGCATGGCAATGACAGGGTAACAAAATTGTCTGTGATCTCTGGCCATGCAAGCCATGTGTTCCATGCGGATTTCTTCCCATGGTTGGCGAAGTAGGACGTTACGTCGCAGCCGGTGAATGCATGAAAAAAGAACAATCCTTTGGTTATCTGAGGACATAGTGCAGAGACAATCTCATGGATCGGGATGTATCTGAAATCCTTGCCAGTTCCGAATGCTATCAATGTTTGGTAAACCCTGGAAATGAGCAACAGCGAGCTCAACGACATCTGTATCAACTGTTATTATCATCACCGACTTGAAACCGCAGTTCATGGCGTCTTTGGCATGAAGAAGCATCCGGGTATCTGCCTCTTCATGTGAACATGGTTAAAGTCCGTCTGTGTTCTGACCATCTCTAGAGCGAACGACAGAGTCCAATATGGTGGATACGATGACATTGTCTCCTGTGTCCTTGGAAACACACTCCTGCCCCAGGAACTGGAAGAGTTCATCCTTATTGTCATCATTTCGTAAGAAGTTTGTCCAGTTCCCTGGAAGCTTGGCTTGGCTAGAAACTCGCTTGCGTGTTCCTGTTCCTCTGTTTGCCCTCGTTGAAAGTTTCAGACTGTCCTTTAGGTATACATCCCAGTTCCAAAATCACACGTGGGATGAATACGTCCTTTGCATATTCGGCGAAGGTTTTTGATTCCCTAATTGGAAGAAAATGCACAACAGCTGCACCATCCAGGACTGTTACTTCTACAGACGGGGTATTTGCGATAGCTGAATCTTTCTTAGTCTCGAGGCATCGAACTAGATCTGATTTCTTTCCCTGTTTCAGTTTTCCAGATGAAGACGGTGATGGAAGATATTTCTGGTTTTCATGGTTGAAGAACTTCTGGATGTCACCTTCTCTGGTCTGGCTAGCAATGTAGAGTCGGGAAAACAATGCACAGTCACTCTTCAGTTCCGTGATTTTCTGCTTATCCTTGGATTGATCCGCATGCTTTGGTTTGCGGAAAAGCGGAAATGAATTCCGTGGAATCGTTGCACTGATTGGTGTCTCGTTTTTCAGAAGGCGTTCCTCGATGAAGGTTCGGTACTTGCTCTCTCCTAGAATGTGAATTTGCTCCAGACTTTCCACCATACTCTGCGGCATGACATCCTGCGAATCATTTGTTAACAAGTCCTTAGTGCGACCAAGGAATGGATTCCATCCATCACTGCAACGAGGGAACGCACATCATCGGCACATGCTTTTTGCTGAGTTGTGCTCTGTTCATGATGTTTTGGGTTGGTGTCCACATGTGAGTTGTCAATACTGGAAATGACTGGATCTTCTGTCAACCCGATGGCTCCACCATCACCATTGACTTCAGCATTAATCTGCTCATGCGCATGATCCAGACCAATCGCGGAGTAGAGATTTTCAGTCTTATTTGATGTGAATGCACCACGCATGAAGTGTTATGAACATCTGGGCACTGCTGAGCAAGGCTTGTCATGTCCCTTATGTGTACTAAGATCCAACGGGCATAGTGGGCATGGTCCAAAGCAAAGAACCATGGGGCTAGTTGAGACAATGTCACGTACAAGTCAAAGTCCGATGTCCGAATGGCTCGTACAAATGCCAACAATGTCAACTCCAGATCAAGCACTGTGCTCCAAAATCGAAACATAGGGTGAGCCTTGCTTCTCTGTTCACACCATTCTGTGAAGCTCTTCTCGGAGACGGGAACCTCATGATCGGCTGATTCTTTATCTCTTTCGAAAGCTTGTCTTTGGAGAATATAGAGCGCGGAAGCTGTAACCTGATGGGCTCTCCTTGTCCTGGCTACGTGTGACGCATGAATGAAACTATCCGCTGTCCCTTTCGTAGCGACTTCTGCCTGGGCAATGGCTATAGTCCAACCAGTTCCATCGAGCAAATCACCAATCATTTTCAAGCCAGCCATTTCAATATGAAGGGGACCCAACATCATAACGTACTTGTCTTCGCCGTAGACATCTGGGAATTTCCACTGAATATGTTTTCCGAGGGCATACAGAGGTTGGTCCATCGTCAATACGGGTTTTTGTCCTGGATTTAACAACTGTGTTGCTTCTTGGTTGGTTTTCATACAATGTATTATCGTGGCAAAGAAGTGTGATACTTCACGAAACAACGGCATCAGGGCAATTGTAGTCGGCGGCTTACTATGTTGCACCTGCACACTTTCATGGTATACAACCCAAGACACAAAGTCACCAACAGCAAGGTCTCCCCCTTTCATCAATGACATTTGTTTGTTAAGCCACTTGTACTCATTTTTGCGGTCGTCTTCAAACTTGTTTCTCTCTGGTCGCATTGGCCCGTTGATCACTGGTGCTTTGATTTCATTTGGCATGGATGGTGCAGGCAAAATATTTATGTATGCCAAAGGAAGAGGAGGGATTCGCTTTTCTGTCTCCGTGTCAACGGGCACTACCGGGTCAGGATCTGTTCCTTGATTGTCCTCAGTAGGGTGCTGACACAAGGAATGGGCAGTTCCATGAAAAGAGTCAACTGCAGTTGTAGCACTAGGATTGTGGTCAATAATGTGGCGGCCATCTTGAATTACAATATGGCGGCCCTATGATGACAATTTTCACATATTGAAAATGGTCCTAGGTATCAAGAACATGGGTATAGAGTCTTGATTTTTCTTCCTATGTGCTATAGCAAGGGAGATACGAAGTAATGTAAAACATATGGCGGCCATCTTGAAATTCAATATGGCGACCCTCTGACTTAAATTCTGACACTGCCAAAATGTTCCCAGACATCGAAAACATAGGTATAGACATTTGAATGTTGGTGCTAAGTGCAATAGAACAGGAGATATGGGCAAACTATGGTAATTTTGGCGGCCATATTTGAATTCAATATGGCGGCCACCAGAGGCGCGAATTTTTGGGGTCCATTTTTTAAAACGATCCTTAGTTACCATAGACCCCTTGTGCATGCTTTCTTTAAGAAGTGAACGATTCTGGTGAAAAAACTACCTTAGCCGCTCTACTATTAGCTGTTGACAGGCCGTCACATTAATACACGTGCATATACAAACCTGTTTTTTTAGTGCCGCCATGTTTGAGTGTGATGGCTATTGTCGGGTTGAGCCCGAGACATCGGAGTAAATCGCCAACCTTTTCCGCGCCTATCAATCCGTCTCGCCCGTCCCAAAAGTCGAAAAGGTCAAACACTTCCCGCACGTCTGAAAATAGAGATACATAACCGTCTGCGTTAATCTTGCCCAGATTATCAACGTATTTGAACATCTACTGTCAATGTCAACTCGCATTTTAAAAATCAAGCAATTTGACTGTTAACCTGGGATGCGTTTCACTAAACTTCGTAAGTAAAATTTAGGATCTTCTGTAAATTTCAATTGATGGATTTACATTTATTGAGCATAGGCTGCATATGCTACTAACTGTTTCCTCGCATATCTCTGATGGTATGCTTTCATGCTGTGACAAATCCACGCTTCTCTGGACCTCTGTGTTTTCAATTGTGCCTCGTTTTCTTTGGATGCCATCGTAAAATGGCCGTAGATACCATACGTCTTGTTTTTGCACATGTAGAAATACTATAGGGTTTTATTTCTATACATTTACGTTAATCATTTCTAACCAAATCAAATAAAGATGAACTTATATTAAGTACAGTAGAAAATTGATCTCTCGACTGAGAATATATATTTGTATTTTAATTTTGTTCTCACAATTTGTATCATTTTTTATCGAAATAGCTATTTACTGAATAACACTTTATACCAACAATAAAACTGTGCGTATTTTTTATAATACATGTATATACTGGAGAAACGGGACTTCTAACAAGCGTTATTATGCTACAGGATCGTGCTATTTGATCAGGATCTACAATGGTCACAAATACCATAAGCCCCATTTTCCCAGTAACATGACACATAAGTATACCAAGCAAGTCAATTTGACTTCCAAAAGTTGTAAGTTCCCTTTTGTTTACCAGTGTCCAACATAGCCAGTCAAAACAACAAGTAGCGCATGCACATGAAAACCAACATGGTTGGCATGTTGACTTCCTGACCCATCAGTTAACTAATACTGGTCGGTGTTTAGAATGTTTCAATTTCATCAACATATATATGGATAAATGACGAACAACATCGATGGTATCCCAAGGATTTTAATTTTAACGTTGAAATAAAACATTAATAGGTAAACATATTTTATGTGGTATTTGCAAAACAGGGCATATTTTCTCGTGCACCTGTCCCCATTTGGAAAAGCGTAATATTGATATTTTTAGCTGACAATATACAAGGCTGTACACAGGCCAAAAATTGGACGCTGATGTGTAAGTGTGATTTACCTCAAGATAAACTGGATTAGTTTTTACTGATATTCATGCGCAATCGAGAGAACTTAATGGTCTCTCGATTGCACATGATATTAAGTTCTCTCGATTGCGCATGAATATCAGTAAAAACTATCCCAGTTTATCTTGAGGTTTATCTTGAGGTATAACATTTAAAATATACAAATATTATTTAAAGGTGTATCGATATGATGTATTTAAATCCTGTTAATATTGACCTGAATTTAACGTAATAAAACAATATAGGATAGTTTATCAAAAGAAACGAGCGATATGCAGATTTTCAACCAGCATAGATAATTTCATACTGCATAGTTAATACATTTATAACGTAGACAAACAAAATAATTATAATTACCATGTTACCGATAATTTTATAGCTCTATACTGAACACAGAATAACAAGTGAAAATTATATAAATTACTTCTAGCTGCAATATTGACAATTACATAATTGCGAAAAATATTTTATTATGCTCCATAAAGGTACACAATGAGCTGTAATAAATCAACAAAAAATGTATGAACACGAGTCTGATGAGGGTTTGCACTGTTCGTTGTGAAGTCTTGACTACTTACACAGCTGCGAGTGGGGCGGTAGCAGAATCCTGGGACAAATTATACAATACTGTGTCCCAGTACAATCTGATCAGGGCTTGTACTGTACGTTATTTAGTCTGTACTGGGACTCAATATTCTATAATTTGTCACAGTCTGTACTACTAGTGTACAGATTAAAGTATGATTAGACCGGATGAATGTCAACCACAACATAATCTCCTTCATTTAGAATTTTGCAGCTAACATTAGAACGTGGTCTGAGAGATGAAGCCATGCCTGCTACCATAGATCGTATGTCTGTATGAAGATACAGACGTGTGAAGAATTGTCTCTTAATTGAGTAGTCTTGTCTAAAAAAAGACAAATCGCAGTTTGCACTGCAGTTACTAATTAACTGCTTTTAATTGGCAACCATGACGTTAGTTTCGGATTAACGGTGTAATTTGTTAGATAATCAGCAGTGTTTAAAATGAGCGATTAATATTTCGGTGACACACACACTCGTCTCCAATTATTAGCTTCAAAGTACGTGAAAATCAAAGTCTAATTTTGTTACTTTGTTCACAAATACTTTCACCGACAACACGGTCATGCCTCGGGTAACATACAATCGTCCCACCGCCGCTAAGCACCGTAAGCAGGTGCCCGTTTCAACGAATATCACGGGTATTGCCGAAGATTTCCGTGATACGCTAACTGGAAAATGAAAACAGATGGTGTCATTATTATTATCTAAAAAGGACCAAAATAATATTAACTTAGAAACATAATTTTTATATCAATAGATAGAAAAATGAATGAGCTAATTGAAAATACCTGTGCATCTTTTGTCACTATTCTTATAAAAAGAGATTTTGCAATTTTCCCAACGAAAATCGAGAAGAAAAATCACAATTTGCTATATAAATCATATAAAAACTACCGACTATGTTTAAAACTAAAAAGGACCAAACTATTTTTATTTTAAAAACACGATCGTAACATCATCATAAATTACAATAATTGAAGTTTAAAATGTGACTTGTGCATTTATAATCGGTTGTGTAGTTTAAAAGTTACGTAAGAAATGGTAATAGTCCTATATATAATTACATATAAAACTCGCCGCTACTGATGCAGACTTTCTACAGGTAAGGTGGCCGCGAAAGTTGGATATGAAACTTTACATTATTAGACGAGCCACACATGCCATAAGCCCTATTTCTTTAGTCCTGTGCTAGGACGTAGACAGACTCACAGTCACAGACTCCATAAGCACAATGTCCAAAATCACAGCGACGATCTATTAACCCTTTGAACCCTAAGGAACTGGAATGGACTGTGATATGCTAATGTTCCGACCAATCCAATGGTCACAAAATGATTTTCAGAATCGTCCATTTATGAAAAGGGGGTGTTTTTGTTCTAAGAAATATGAAAATTACTTTCAAAAAGTGCAGATCCTGATGAGACGGCTCGTTACGAGCCGGCTCATCTGGATCTGCACTTTTTGCATAAACCGATATAGCGGGATTTCGGGTTCAAAGGGTTAAGAGCTAGGCTGGCCACAAGTGCCATAAGCTCCATGTCTCAAACCACCGTTAGAGACCATGCCATAAGCTTAATTTCCCCAGCGACATATGTGGCTGTCACTGGAGAAATGCAGCTTCATTGTAGACCCAGATCTGATCAGGATCTGTACGATTCGCCATTCCATCAATACAACACCAATTACAGATCAGAAGCTAGACGGGCAACACATGTCATAAACCGCATTTCTCCATTCGCAATCACATATCAAAAGCTAACCCGAATTTGATCAAATAATACATTTGGTAATATGCGGTCCATAAAACAAAAAAAAAATAAAAAACACACAAATCACATCTGAAACCCAGCTACTTTAAAGAAAATATGGAAATAAAATGTTGCTACATGTACTTGGTCGATATATGTCGTTTACAGTCCATAACATTGCAAACAAAATTAAAATCAAAGATTGAGACATCATCAGACACGATGCATTTAAGAACACCAATCGTCTGGCGGAAGAGAAGAACCAGACGTGTATACAGTTTATTGAGTCTTAATTGAGATATAATTACCCAAGTCTCTCCCCTCCACCTGTGTTACGCTTTTCCCTTTCATGTGGCAAATATCGTACTCACATATGTGGCGGTGACTGGAGAAATTAAACTGGGCTTATTCGTTTTGCGATCAGTGTAGATCCTGATCAGCCTGTGCGTCCGCACAGGCTGATCAGGATCTGCACTGTTCGCCATGCCATCCATAAAACACCCGTTATGCTGTTAACTAGGTAAACATATCGTTATCTGGCTACACGAATGTGATATTTAATCGGGAACTGAACTGGTCGCAAATTCAATGAGCCCTAGTCACAGCCACTTGTGAGAGGATGTAATTCTCCATCATTGCGTGATGGAGTCTATACTATGTTATGTCTATCCATGTTTGTATATGTCATAGTTACTGTTACCATATTGGATGATTAACCCTTTGACCCCTAAGTAACTAGAATGGATTTTGATACGTTAATTTCGCATCCACTTCAACCGTCACGAATGCTGTTCAGATTGGTTCATTCATGAAAAGGGGGTGTTTGTGCTCTAAAAATATGAAATTTACTCGCAAAAAGTGCAGATCCTGATGAGACGGCTCGTTACGAGCCGGCTCATGTGGATCTGCACTGTTTGCATAAACCGCTATAGCGAGCGAGCTTTCGGGTTCAAAGGGTTAATCAATTAATTTCGCGCGAGCGAGAAATTAGTTTATTGAAAATACAATATGTGAATATATAACTGGACACAATTATATAGTTAGTGCCGTAACCAGGAAGTCAAAAACGAGAAGGCAAAAAATCGACTGAGCGGAGCGAGGAAGTAAACTATATCGGTTGGTCAGAGGGCACCAGCATTTAGTGGCAGGTGGGAGCATGTGATGGGTAATTTAACGATCGGTGTTCATCCTTACCGGAATTCCAACTGGAGATCTGGTTTGGCTCTCACATACGACTTTGGCATTTTGTATGTGACAGTTGAATCTGGCTATATATTATGTGAGTATTGCGATTATTCGTAATCCTATTTTAGGGGAAGGGGCCAAGTGACTTTGTGTGGAATGCACCTGGCACCTCGATGTAAATATTCCGTTCTGATTTTGGGATCCCCCTCCCCGCCCCCATGCAGCAGGTTAAAACTGGATCGAACCCGTTTGTCCGGCCTGACATGACCTTAGCTGTTGATATGCCGTTAACCACCAATAAACAAACAAACTAACCAACCCAGAATCAAAATCATACCACCGGAAACAGTAAACAACTAATTACCATGGCGATGATTTCTGACTTTCCTCCGAGGCACCAGCTGTTGAATGAAACTTCACATTTTGTTTGTTTTACAGATCATTACCATGGGTATATTTACTATTCTCATTACGCGGCTTATCATGCGGCGAGAAAAAATAAAGAAGTGCGAGTTCCGTACTTAGCAGGCTAACGATAGCTTGAATGAAATAATTTTATATAATATACAAGGTGCATGATCACGTGGTTATAACAATAACAACAGTGGCTGAAAGTGTTGAAATCTTGAAAGTATTATTTGATATTTTCCTTAATATGAAACGGATTTTGATGAAATATGGCGCAGCAAACGCGTTTTCGTGAGCTGCATTTAGTCGTCCAGTTAGTTCGGCACAGACTTATGTCGTTTTTGCGAAGAATCCATTTCCGTGTCTACCGACGCGGAAATCGATTCTTCGCAAAAACCACAGAAGTTTGGGCCGAGTGGTCAGTGTGACTGCAATTTAATGAACACACTTTCCGTGGCCGAGTGGCCAGTGTGACTGCAATTTAATGAACACACTTTCCGTGGCCGAGTGGTCAGTGTGACTGCAATTTAATTAACACTCTTTCCTTGACCGAGTGGCTAGTGTGGCTATAGCTTAATGAACATACTTTCCGTGGCCAGTGTGACTGCAATTTAATGAACACACTTTCCGTGGCCGAGTGATCAGTGTGACTGCAATTTAATGAACACACTTTCCGTGGCCGAGTGGTCAGTGTGACTGCAATCTAATGAACACTCTTTCTGTGGCCGAGTGGTCAGTGTGACTGCAATTTAATTAACACTCTTTCCGTGACCGAGTGGCTAGTGTGGCTATAGCTTAATGAACATACTTTCCGTGGCCAGTGTGACTGCAATTTAATGAACACACTTTCCGTGGCCGAGTGGCCAGTGTGACTGCAATTTAATGAACACACTTTCCGTGGCCGAGTGGTCAGTGTGACTGCAATTTAATTAACACTCTTTCCGTGACCGAGTGGCTAGTGTGGCTATAGCTTAATGAACATACTTTCCGTGGCCAGTGTGACTGCAATTTAATGAACACACTTTCCGTGGCCGAGTGATCAGTGTGACTGCAATTTAATGAACACACTTTCCGTGGCCGAGTGGTCAGTGTGACTGCAATTTAATGAACACTCTTTCCGTGGCCGAGTGGTCAGTGTGACTGCAATTTAATTAACACTCTTTCCGTGACCGAGTGGCTAGTGTGGCTATAGCTTAATGAACATACTTTCCGTGGCCAGTGTGACTGCAATTTAATGAACACACTTTCCGTGGCCGAGTGGTCAGTGTGGCTGCAATTTAATGAACACACTTTCCGTGGCCGAGTGGTCAGTGTGACTGCAATTTAATTAACACTCTTTCCGTGACCGAGTGGCTAGTGTGGCTATAGCTTAATGAACATACTTTCCGTGGCCAGTGTGACTGCAATTTAATGAACACACTTTCCGTGGCCGAGTGGTCAGTGTGACTGCAATTTAATGAACACACTTTCCGTGGCCGAGTGGTCAGTGTGACTGCAATTTAATTAACACTCTTTCCGTGACCGAGTGGTCAGTGTGACTGCAATTTAATTAACACTCTTTCCGTGACCGAGTGGCTAGTGTGGCTATAGCTTAATGAACATACTTTCCGTGGCCAGTGTGACTGCAATTTAATGAACACACTTTCCGTGGACGAGTGGCTAGTCTGGCTACAGTTTAATTAACACACTTTCCGTGCCGAGTGACCAGTGTGACTGCAATTTAATTAACACACTTTCCGTGGTCGAGTGGCTAGTGTCACTATAGTTTAATTAACACACTTTCCGTGGATAGTGTGACCATAGTTTAATGAACACACTTTCCGTGCCCGAGGGGCCAGTACGTGTGACTACAATTTAGTTAACGTATTTCCATGACCGAGTGACATGTGTGACTGAAATTTAATAAATATGTTTTCTGTGGCCGAGGGGCCAGTGTGATTCCAATTGTAGAACTCAATTTATTTAGTAGTCGACTGACCAGTGTGAATGTCTAAAGATTTTAAGTAGTAAACCAGGAGCAAGTTTCACTAAACTAAGTGCAAATTTAAGATCGTCTGTAAATTTCAATTTATGGATTTACATTTATTGAGCATAGGCTGCATATGCAGCCTATGCTCAATAAATGTAAATCCAATAATTATTTACAAGAAAACAATGTTAATGTGAAATTTACAGACTATCATAATTTTGCACTTACGAACATTTTAGTCGTACGAAGTTTAGTGAAACGGCCCCCTGATATTGTACATCCTTGTGTTCTCAAGTAAATACAGGTACAACTAATGATTGAAGTATGATTCAATATGATACTAACTAAACGGGCATCGCCTATGAACTCAGTTAAAAACTTAATAAATACCGTATTTAACTTTGTATTACATAAACACACAAGTATACGTTTTAGATGTACTGATCATCTAATATATTTTCTGTAGCGGCTTAATGTGCTTATTTATTACACTAGTGTATTATATGGGATAGTCTGCCATTTTATGCCATGCTTAGTCTTATACGTTACCGACGAGGAGGGTTCATAATAGTCAGAAATTGCCAGTTACAGAACATAGTTATGGGTACACATGTACACTACAGTGCTGTTAGTCCTCACTTACTGTCTGTTTCACGAAAGCTGCCCAAATTTTACGGCTATATAAACAATTCAAAAACAAGATTTCTTTTGATAATATTAAATTAAAGGAAAATTTAAGAATGAGCCTTCTTTTTATTTCGTGAAATTTTGTCAAATATTGATTTTATTGCGAAAACAAAATTTCCCCATGTTAAATCCCCATAGACATCTTCGCGGAGTGAAGATGTCTATGGGGATTTAACATAGGGACATTTTTCAGAATTTCAGAAATACTGGACCGATTTTTAAAATTTAACTTTTTTTTTCTTAGTTAGATCATTTCCAAGCTATCTAACTAGGTTTCGGAGCCAATTTCCATTTTTTTTCGTTTTTTAACGCCTCCCACACTTTTTTCCCCCATGTTAAATTCCCATAGACAAATAATTTTTTCGTAATAAAATCAATATTTGACCGAATTTCACGAAATAAAAAGAAATTCTTAAATTTTCCTTTAATTTAATATTATCAAAAAAAATTCCCATAATAAAATCGTTTTTTACGCAATTAAATCAATATTTGATGGAATTTCATCAAATATTTTATTTTTGGAAGGATGACTTTTTTGTTATTGATGAAAAAGTACTTACTTTTAAATATTTTTTAGATTTAATGTGTTTAATGGCCAAATGTTCGTCGGCAGCAAAACGTGGAACAGACAGTAGTTGCTTTCCAACGTTCTGTCTGACATAGGTCAAGGTACACGTTGCCCTGTTAATTGACCTCTAGCATTCACATACGCTCATATTGCACCCCCCCCCCCCGTTCTAAAAAATAGGACAACACCCTAGTTGCGAAAGGTAACTCTTGCAATTACTCCCGTACCGTCCGTAGCTAGAGTTACCTTCGCAACTAGACAACCCCCCGTTCCTCAAATGCTGGATCCGCCCCTGACACTGGTCGCAAAACGCACAAGTCTCATTTTTCTAGTCACAGCCACAACTACCATAACCCTCAGAAACACCTACTAATTATGAGTGTAGGACATAATCCCCCCCGGACAAAATCCCCCCCGTGCTTTTTGACACAGGCGGACAAAATCCCCCCCGAACAAAATCCCCCCCGCTCAGATGCAGGGTAGGACAAAATCCCCCCCGCTCAGATGCAGGGTAGGACAAAATCCCCCCCGCTCAGATGCAGGGTAGGACAAAATCCCCCCCGCTCAGATGCAGGGTAGGACAAAATCCCCCCGGTCATATACAATATTCCTAGCTATAATTTTGTCAATTTTATATAACTTGATTGAGCTCTCAAGTATCCGTAGCGAAGATGTACGAGAGAGCCAAACCATGTAGTTATTGGTAAGGAATTATGTAATTGAAAAACAAATCTTGTGTCAGGTACCTTTATTGGCACAACAAGTTCATATTAAGCAGATGACGATTTAGACTCTTTCTTCTTGGTATAAGAAAACCCATTGAAACACAACTTAACAGAACCTTTGTTACTGGTAATAAACTCCATAATGGAAGATTGTGATTCCCATTCGTCATTCGGCTCATATTTAAGGGTGGGAATTGGCTCGAACACCTTCCATACCCGGGATATATAGCCCAGTAAAGAAGCAGGCCGATGGTCGTCGGTCTGGTTTATATTTCCGAATTTTGATAAATGTTGCATTTATAATTCAGGCTCCAAAAATGTGCGTCAAATATAGGAGAATCTATGCAGGTATGGTAACCTATAATTTGAGGCCTCCTATAGCACCCATCAGCTTATATGTGTGTGATATAGTATGGCTGGGTATCGATTATAGATGATTGAGGGGAACCCATACTAGTTTACGTGATTTGTGCGTTTTGAGTGGCACACGGACTGGTCAAATGAAATTAAGTGGCGAGTATACTATCTGAGTCACTAATGTCTAGCAAGTGTGCTCTACGTAATTAACTTATTGTCACATTTAGTCCAATCCACCTAATCACCATCGAGAAGAGAAGAGAAGAGAAGAAGAAAGTGATTTCTGACGGTATGGTATTTGACGTGTCATCCTCACCCTATGTTAGTGTGCTGTATCAGAATGCTATATTAACCTATCATGATAACCGTGGTTGCTGATTTTGGGTTGTTAATTGGGTTTTATATATATATTTGTCTTTGTTATTTACTAGCATTTATTTTTAATTTTAGTTTAGTTTTGAGTCACCTACCACACCGTCAGATTTTGGCCGAAATAGACTAATACACATTAAAATCGTTTTATTTTTGTCTATATGGAGTAATGCAGATTGTCAATTTCGACATAAAAAGCAATTACTCCTGGTGGAGGAAACCTCCAGTTTCCCGGTAGCTCCGGAGTCCCTGTAGTAAAGCTCCAAAAAAAAAACCTCAAAAGGAGGCGATTTTGCACAACTACTCTCAACCAGCTGACTACCTCACCCCACTGACTCACTCAATCACTTAGCCCAATTCCATTGAATTAGTGGACCACATCAACCCATCCATACACCCGCCAACCACACACCACATCACTTAGCCCAGCCCCCATTTAATCAATCAATCACACACACACACACGCACGCACGCACGCACGCACGCACACACACTCACGCACGCAGGCACACACAGACGTACATACACATATACATATGTACACACACATATATACCCATACACACAAAATATACACACAATAAACATAATATACTATACAAAACACACACACCCACACACACACACTACATTACATATATATATATAAAAAATATATATACACCCCCATTTAAAAATCCCCCCACTCACACAAACCCCACACACACGCATATATATACATATATATACTATATCTACACATATACATACACACATACATACACATACATACACATACAACACACATACACATATATATACGTACCACCTCAAAGACCCCTCGGCATCACGGCGTTCCATTGTTCTGTAAAGTGACGGGAGATGGACATGCATGGTTAGTGACAAAATGGGTCCCCCCCAGTCAGTATCGGGGTCATTTGTAAGTTGTCACTGGTCATGTCGTTTACGTCTACGAGTCGTGTTGCCCTGTCAATATTTCTGTGGTTGGCCACTGTTATTGGTCTTTATTATTAAAAGTAGATTTAGGAAGATGCAAATAAAAATATGGTAAATCATTTGTGCAGATTTGCATGTATGGTTATCCCCACCCGCTAAAATAAAATACCGGCCCCCGCATGTAAGCAGTCACTACTTTATAATTTAATAGATAGAGCACTATGTGTCCGGTGGTGAGCAGACCGGATCGTTCGTTTCCCAGCGGGGGTCCCCGATTGGGCATTCCCTACCTGAAAGATCCCTTGGGTTAGTACCAGTCAAGCCCACCCGCCCGGACATTTCATAACGCTATAGATTTCGTAACTGCTCTACTTTAGACCTGATCACGAGCAGACTGTAATGCGCAATGCTGTTAACTTCATGAGTGCTCATCATTGGAGGCCGGACGTTAATAGTTGTTAGCTGATTATAGGCTTAATTGTGCATATACAAATTTGTATATGCTAGGATATGACTACGGGCTGGCAATATGTTCGTTAGGGTGCACTCTGGGCCTGCTCGGGAGAAGAACCCGCCAAATATATTGGAACTCGGGTAATTCGGACATTCCCCGTTGAAGTTATATATTGCCAGCATTTCGCCACACCCCGCATATACTTTATGATTGTATTATGTTTGATATGATTTGATATTTATCTTATTATGTTGTTAGTAATGGTCAGTCAGTGTGGGTACTCTCCCCATACGCCGTTCACCATGTAATCACCGTAAGTCGTTACGATACAACATATGTACACCTATCGTGATATTACTTAATTAATTATATCTGGACGAAGCCTACATGGTCCAATGTAACCTCTGTCACTTAGTTGGCCCACTTCGTTGACTGTATACCCTCTGCCATCCTCAGTTACTACCTCTATATCTTGGTCTTTAGGTTATCAGTTTGAATTTAAAACTATAACTCGTTGTTTTTGGAGCAGCGGTATTTACATTTTACCCCCAGTATCCTGTTTCCTTTATGTACTCTAATAAAGCTAGATTGCATTTCGGCTTCATTCATTCCGTTAGGAGGGAATACTATATGATAATGTGAAGGTGTAATGTTGTGTTTAAGGCAAGACGCTTTTAGATCTTCTCGCGATGTGCTATGGGCGGGGCAATTGAAGAAATAATGCCAAGGATCTTCAATTTCGTCCTCGTCACAATTTGAATCAATTCATTTTATCTTCACTACTATTATCATGATGGTATAAATTAGATTTTATGCCATTTCTGCCTAGCCTTAGTCTGGATATAATTATGTCTGCTCTCCTATCTTTACTATACAATTTACATTTTGTAGGGATGGTGGGGCACATTGCTTGCAAAATATGTCCACCATTTTTGCCTAAGTGTTCATTATTCCACCTTGTTTGCCACTTTGACCTACATTTTTGTTTGATGAGAGAACATATTTCATGATGTGTTGGTAATGTTGCTTCATTGTTTCCTATTAAATGCGCTGTGCCTGCAGCCCTATCAGCGTCTTCGTTACCGGGTATTCCAATATGGAAGGGACCCAATCTATGTTTATTAGCTTGCCTTTAGATATTGTATTGCTTATTAATGTTTTGATGAGATGTATTTTGTCAGGTCTTGTTTTAGAAGTACCTGAGTTGATTGCTTGGACGGAGCTTAGTGAATCAGTTAAGATGACTGTATCCTTATAATTATCTAATGTTAGGTTATAAATGAGGGCCTTCTCGATTGCTATTAATTCTGATGTGAATACTGTTAGTGTGGAAGTCAGCTTGTATTGTTCTACGTAATTTAAATGTGGTATCACGAAAGCTGCGGATGTGATGCCTTGTTCGATATTTTTGCTACCGTCCGTGTAAATTTGCAGGCTATCTTTCCATTTTTTAGTTTATGTGGTCTGTTGCTAGTTTTAGGTTAATAATTGGATCCATTGTCTTATTTTTTTATTATTTCTGTTAGATCTGATTGTGCAGTTATTTCGAAAGGATAGTAAGGTATATGGGTCTGATACGGCTGCATTTCACAATCATTCAGTCCATATTCTTGAGTTAGTATTTGTGCATTCATAGCGTAACATGTTTGTAATTTCTACCTGTGGATTTTGCTTTTTTAATTTTGTTTGCTTCTTTATCGTTATGTTTGTTTTTATACTTTTGATTATTTTCTTTTATGGTTGCTTCTTTTTTTAAGTCTTATTCTGTTATAATTTGTATACCCGCCTAGGTCGTATTTGTTCGTTAACTGGCAGGTTTACACCATGTGGCTGGGTGCGCGCCCAATTATTTGATTAGATTTCCTTCACGCCTCATATCTAATGGTTCTACTACGGTTTCTACCTCGATTGCAGCGGCTCTAGTTGATTTATATGCACCTGTTGCCACTTTGAGGGCCGTTCTTTGAATTAGTTCTAGTTTAGCTAAGTGTTCCGCTGCAGCGTCTTTATACAGCATGCTGCCATAGTCCATTTTTGATAATAATAGAGCTTTGTACAACAATAGAAGGGATAGTTTATCCGCTCCATATGACGTACCCGATACTAGTTTCATTAAGTTGAGATCTTTTCTACAGCGTTGGACTATGTTATTTATATGTGTTCCCCAGGTAAGTCGATCGTCCAAATACATACCCAGGAATTTTACACATTTTGTGTATGGTATTGCTTGATTGTTTACCATTAGATCTTTAATTTTATAAGTTTGTTCTCTTATGTATGCATACCGCTGCTCCTCATTTTTATATAGCAGAGTAATCCACCGCCATGAAATATGACTGCCTCAGTTTTAAGCGGGAGATTTTAAAGCCCCATTTGTTTTGCCAAATTGTTATTTTATCTAGTGCTGTCTGTATTACCCCCAGGGCTACTCTGAGATCTGTATGCTCTTTCCAGATCGCGCCGTCGTCGGCAAATTGTGACAGGCCTGGTTTTGTGTTTGTACTCATACTGTTTAATTCTGTATATAATGTATCATCATGACATTAAATAGTGTCGGGCTTATGACACTACCCTGGGGGCTGCCATTATCAATACTTTGAAATTCTGAATGCTCTGTGCCTATTCTTACTCTAATTTTTCTGCCCGTCAGAAAGTTATCTAACCATAGCAACATTCTGTTGTTTACGCCCTTCCGATTAGTTGTTCTATTGCTCCCTTTGTCCACATTAGGTCAAAGGCTTTTTCTAAGTCTAGAAATACAGCTACGACTAGTTTTTTTTCCATTTGTGCTGTTTTAATGATTGTTTCTAATCGAGCTAGTTGATCCATCGTGGATCTATGATTTCTAAATCCTGACTGGGTTGGGCCAATTTTCTGATTAGATTCAAAATGATGTTTTTAGTCTGATGGCCACCATAGTTTCCATTAGTTTACATATTACAGATGTTAGTGAAATGGGTCTGTATGAGGCTGGTAGAGTTCATCCTTGTTTGGTTTGATTATTGGGATAATGGTAGCCTCTTTCCAAGCGTCAGGCAGGGAGCCTTCGGCCCAGGATTTATTTATTAGCAGGAGCAGTTGTTCCATTGATTCATGTGGTAATTGTTTAAGTATATAATATGTATTTTATCGCTCCTGGTGCTGTACTTTTTTTAGTTTTAAGGGCAGCTTTAAGTTCCGACATTATAAATGACCTATTGAGGCAGTCAGTATTCAGGTCTGGTGTCAGAGTATGGTTGTCTATCTTAGCTTGTATTTTCGGGTCTCTTTTATCTTTTTCTATTCTGAATTCTGATGTTAAATTATTGTTGCTAGACATATTATTGTAATGATCTGTGAGCACCTCTGCTTTTTGTTTTTCATCGCATATTAATGTATTATCATGTGATAATGGGGGCATTTGTTGTGTTGGTTTACCTCTTACTCGATTAAATAAATTCCAGACTTCTTTACTTGTTTTATCTTTCGTAATTGCTGATATAAAATTCGCCCAACCTTTCTCTTTTGCTGTTTTATAATGGTTTCAGACGCCAGGCTCTTGGCTTCCAAGTATTCCTCTCGCCTTCTTTGTTTTAGTTGTACATGATATTTATAGGCTTGTTTCCATCTTCGAAGACAGTTTTCCCTGTTTTTAATGGCTTCTGTGCAAGCGGGTGTCCACCAGGGATTGGTAGGGCGATTATGTGCTTTACCACTTGTCTGTGGTATGCTTTCTTTACTTATTCCGTAGAGTGTGCTCACAAATTCATCGTGATAGTCTTTTGTATCTAAATTTCGCATCGATATGTAACCTAGTGGTGCATAGTTGATGGAAGAGTTCCCAGTTTGCATGACCTAACTTCCATTTGGGAATTGTTGCGGGAGTTCTCTTGTGATAATGGGTACAGACTTTAGTAATAATCGGATAGTGATCGCTGCCTAGTGTTGAGTTGTGGATGGTCCACGAGGCCAAGGAAGCTAGAGCTGGTGTAGCTAATGTGATGTCTGGTGCAGATCCTATACTTTTAGCCCTTGGTAGATGGTATGAGTCGTATGTTCTGAGCCATTATTTAGTATAACGTAATTAGTATTATCTAGGAATGTTATAATTTCATCACCTATTTTGTTTACTTTATTAAAATAATGAATGTCCCAAAGTGGATTATGTCCGTTAAAGTCACCCAATATCAGTGTTTTGTTACTAACTTGTTTTATTACCTTGTATAAGTTTTGTAGAAGGTTTTCGGTTTCATGAATACTCGGACTTATGTAGATATTCAGAATGTCAATGTTGCCTTTACTGCTTAATATCTTAACTCCCGAGTATAGGATATTATTATTTTCTTTAGATGACTTGTTTTAAATTCTATGCTTGATATACCATTTTTTCACGAATATGCCTACACCGCTTCCTTTGGTTGAGTTCGTTGAGTGAGATTTCAGATTATACCCTGGCAATGTTGTAGGTTTTGGCATTTCCTGTAGACATAATACATTGGGTGACATGATGTCGTTTTCTATTGCATTCACCAGCTCACTTTTTGTTTTGACAAATCCCCGGCAGTTCCATTGAAGGACTGTCAGGGGTCTGGTTGGTTTTAGTTCCGTTTCTACCCATACTATTCTTTTTTTTTATTAAATATGTTTATGTTTTATTGTATATCAGGAAGTCTTAGTCCGTGACGCTTAGTCGCTATTATTTCACTTAGCGGTGTCATATTTGATTCCATTTCTGGCTCATTTAGTTGCACTGGTCTCCTATTTGGTGATATTTTGTCTTGTCTTATAAGAGTTATTTTTGGTATATTGTTCTTGTTTTGTTTCTGCTGCGAGTCTTTGCCTGTCTTTATTATTGGTCCATGTTTTTGTTGCCATACGTTTGCCTTTTTTATTTTTATTGCTTCGTCTCTACCTTTAGACGCTTTATTGGTCTTTGGAAGATTCACAGTGTTAGGGGCTAACTTTTGTCTATTAAGTGTTATTTTGTGTACTGTTTTTACTGGACTTGCCGCTGGGCTAACATTGGGTGTGGATGTTGTGACCTTATTGTTTGTTTCATTTTTGTTTTTAGCAGTGATCGTCTGGCAATTTTGAACGTCGCTCATATTTTAGGGTTAATGTTATCGCTTGAACTATTGTTAGATATGTCAGACAGTCCAAGCCCAGAACCCGGTGAGTCGGGGGTATCCGGCATGGGCTGTGACGATTTTGGTGATTTGGTTGTCAGGAGTGAGTCCATACTTGGAGGATTAGAAGGCATCTCTTCTTCACAGATACCTATGCCTAAGTCTATTATCTCATCCACACTATCTATAATTTTATTTGATTTTCCACTACTGTTTGCTATTGCTGGATGCGGGTGGTTGTTATCTGATATGTAAGTGCTAAATAGGCTTTTCGCCGCTGTTGTGTCGCAACTATTCTTTCTTATTTTTTGTGGGTGGGTAGTAGGTAGATATATCCTTCCTTACTGTTTCAATGATTATGTCATCACCGGTATCGGTGGCAACATTATTATGTACGTTGGAGGGCTCTGTATTTAAATGTGAGCTGGTTATCTGACCTATAATTCCATCAGTTTGGATACCTAATTGTCTTTCGAGTGCTAGTTCGATTGCTGTCACGAGATCAAAAACTTGCTGTTTAGTAATATAGTCCTTCATTGATTGTTTGTTAATGTTTTTTTTGGGAGTTTGGTAATCTTTGTAAGATGTTTCATGGGCTCTCTTTCGTTTATTAGTTTTAGGTGTAGCTGGTATATGAGTTTTCTCTGGCGTTCGCTTGTTATAGTCTGTTTGCGGAAACTTATTCTTAATTTGTTCCTGATTCACGTTAATATTTGGGGTTTGAAGTTGTTCTTTTAGTGCGTTTCTAGTGAGCTGTCTAGTGTTGTTTTTTTGGGCGAGTTGTTCTTTGTATCTGAGAAACATAGGACAGTACGAATCACTAGCCCTATGTCCACATTCATGTTGTTGAGCCACGTAGCAGTTGTTGCAAAATTCTTGAGCTCGTGTATTTTTGTATGTGCACGCCGTGTAAGTGTGTGAGTAGCCACAGATGGGACATACTGTTTTATTATTTTTGCAATTGTTTTGCTTATGACCGAATTGTTGGCATTTGTTACATCTAATGGGACGTGATATCGTGATGCCTATGTTGATGTCATTTCCGCAATTGATGTAGCTAGCAGGTGTTATGGTGAATGGTAGAGGTGGGTGAGTTAAATTTAATTAGAAGTGTTGACTTGTTTTTGCCTATGTGATGTGCTTCAGTTATTTTGTTTTTTCCAGCGTCTAGTGCTGTCATTAGTTCTTTCTTTTTGTTAAGTCGCGTGAAGTCTGGATGATCTGCAATCCCCAGAGTGACTGTTTGGTTTGGTTGTTGTTTAGTGGATGGGTGTTGTCTGTTTGTGTTTTGGTGCGACAAGTGTCTGAACTCAACTCCGGTCATGCCAACTGGGGTTGTGAAGCTTTTTCCTTTGTTAGTGTAGCGATTCGGTAGTTTAATTTTGAAGATGTCTGGTGCATCCATGCCACAGCTGATTTCGGCTTGACTTATATTGCCTCCTACATAGGACAGGAAAGCCAGAACAAATTGTGGAATAGTTACTGACCTACGCCTGGGGCCCTCTATTTTGAAATGTAGAGTGTCCGTCCAGGTTCCTAATTGGTTTGCCTGTCTGCTCTGTGTGTATTGCTGTGTCTGCCGGGGTGGTGGTGTGGGTGAATTATGTGCTCGTCTGTTGTTGGCTAATTTAGCTTCGGGTGATTTGCTATCAGGTGACAATGTCGAGTTGTCTTTCCCTGGCGCGTTTTCTTGTGCTTTTGGAGATGGGAGTAGACATTTCAGCCATGTTTAAGTTTTTGTTTTGGTTGTTGGTTTGTTTAGTTGTTGTTGTTGTTGTTGGTTTTGGTTTTTTTAGTTTATATTTACTGAGGAAGGGAAACAGAAACAGTCAACAATATTATATTTATAGTATATCTTATTTTTATTTTTATTTTTTATTATGTTTTATCTCCGTTTTCTATTTTAAGTGCTATAACAAGTGTTAAATATTACCTGATTTGTTACTGTCAACAAAAAATTCTATGTTCTGTAGCTGTATGCTGCTGGCTTCACCGTTCTTTACCGTTGTCTTTACCGTTTGTCACGAAAATATCACGAAAATGTCCGTATATGGAAAACTGATTTAATGGTTAACTTAACTTAACTTAAGGCATGTGACGTAACGTAATGAAGTTATAAATTTAATTTAGAGTATTGTTTGTTACGACTGTATCTTAAATCGGTTGATTATGAGATGATATAGCCGGTTTCGGTGTAAGATTTCCAAGTGATTTATGTTTAGAAGGCTTTGGAAGGAAGACTTTTTTGTTTTACTTTTTACTTTCTTTTTTTTTACAACAGACCCTAGTCTAAGTCAAGATGCGATATATTGTGTAAAGTTTATTTTCAATACAGCATACAACACTACACACACCAGATCGAGAGTACGAGTTTATTGAATGCTTTACACAAATACATATACTCGTTGAATCAATCTATACATCCCGTGACTGACCAATAATTATTTGTATTGTACTCTGCAGGAGGTGTGATAATTCTGTATAATACGTCTATTCAAATGTTTGTACAGTACATTAAGTCGCTAATAAGAATGAGTTTAATGGTATTCTACACCAGTATAGAGAGTTGTTTTCCAACTTTGACTTCTTTTGATCTGCACTGTCTGGTCTCTCTTTGATGGGAACTGGAATAATACTAGTACAGTGTAGTATAGAGTGTGATAAGCTATCAACCTAATATACAGGATATATTAGCTTAAATGTAATGTAACGCAACGCTTGCATAACAATGGAAATCCTAATTTTCGACGAAAAACAATGCAGAAATTTCAGTTATTTTAGATGATATATAGCAAAATGTTTACCTGGTTTTCCAGTGGACTCCGGTAGACTCAGCTCGTTGTCAGTATCTTCCCATCATGTTTAATGAACTTATATACATATGTTAATTACCACCTCAAATGCGTGATAACGGCTTGAGTGAGATATCTCATAATTATCAACTCATTATTAACAAATATTCATAAATAATTAAATTAGCCTGACTAACATGACGTGTGAAAGAGCATCAAAGAAACCAATTTGAAAACCAAACATACTTTAATTAGCTTGAATAATATGATTAAAGTGATCAGAGAAACCAGTTTGAAAAATAATTAAGTGATCATAATATCATAATACCATCATCAATTATTCAAGAAACCAAAGATGCTAAGAATTATTAACAAAATTAAATGTTCTATGTAACTGGTTGTGGGGGGGATTTTGTCCTACCCTGCATCTGAGCGGGGGGATTTTGTCCTAGCTGCATTTTCTTCGGGGGGGGGGGGGGGGGATTTTGTCCTACCCTACATTTGAGCGGGGGGGGGGGGGATTTTGTCCTACCCTGCATCTGAGCGGGGGGGATTTTGTCCTACCCTGCATCTGAGCCCTGTGTCAAAAAGCACGGGGGGGGGGGATTTTGTCCGGGGGGGGGATTATGTCCGGCTCCCACTAATTATATTAACCCTTTGAACCCGAAAGCCCGCTATAGCGGTTTATGCAAACAGTGCAGATCCAGATGAGTCGGCTCGTAACGAGCCGTCTCATCAGGATCTGCACTTTTTGCAAGTAATTTTATATTTCTTAGAACAAAAAACACCCCCTTTTCATAAATGGACGAATCTGAAAATCATTTTGTGACCATTGGATTGGTCGGAACATTAGCATATCACAGTCCATTCCAGTTCCTTAGGGTTGAACGGGTTAAGCCTCCTTTGTCCAGTCATAGCCACAAATACCACGGTCCCCATTTCTCCAGTCAAAACAACAAATAATATAACATAACAAATTTCACAAGCCCCATTTCTGCAGTCACAGTCACAGTCACACATATCTTGAGCCCCATTTCTCCAGTCACAGCCACCAATACGCCCGGTTTTGTAGTAAATTGTTCGTATGTCCTATATCTTTCACTGGCAACGGTTATTGGCAAGCGAATTGATCATGTTTCTACGACGTTTGCCAGAATAGCAGTTCCAACTATTTGCCATGCCAACGTGTATATATATTTTGTTTGTTTGCTGATTGAAAATAGTATTGGTTACACTGAAAAGGATTTTAGCCAACATTCAGTACTGACTGCAAGGTGGCGGGGATAATATTTCGTACACACTTGCACTTTTAAAGACTCTGTGTGTCGGTTATGTGCGGAAAATGATGGATCAGATTAGTAAAATAAAGAGCAAAATATGCACACATCAACCCTCGCGAAGACACATATATTGTATTGTATTGTAATTGTTTAGTCTTGCTGAACCATACTCACATTATATTCTGCAGCCTAATAAGGATCTGGGGCCCGTTTCACTAAACTTCTTACGACTAAAATGTTCCTAAGTGCAAATTTAAGATCGTCTGTAAATTTCAATTGATGTATTTACATTTATTGAGCATAGGCTGCACATGCAGCCTATGCTCAATAAATGTAAGTCCAATAATTTTTTACAAAAAAAGCATTGTTAATGTGAAATTGACAGACTATCATACTTTTGCACTTACGAACATTTAGTCGTACGAAGTTTAGTGAAACGGCACCCCGTACTGTTTGTTAGTAATGTCACATATGTTCACTGACTAGCGAACAGCGCAGTCTGATCTGGGTCTACACTGTCGAAAATTCCACAAACCTCCTTCTCCAGTCACATTCACATATAGGTTCAAACATAAGTGGAAACTGACGTGTATTGCGAATTTTGAGATGGTGATTTGTGGTTTATAACTAAACAAGAGTCAAATCTATGTAAATGTATGTATATCGTCTTCGAAAACAAAAATCATAATTATGTGCCCGATCTAAATTAGTATCTGCCTTAGTCACCTCGCAGATTAAAAACAAATTGTCCAGGGGTCCGTTTCACTAAACTTCGTACGACTAAAATGTTCGTAAGTGCACAATTATGATTGTCTGTAAAGTTGACATTAACATTGTTTTCTTGTAAACAATTAATGGAGCTACATTTATTGAGCATGCAGCCTATGCTCAATACATGTAAATCCATACATTGATATTTCCAGACGATCCTAAATTTGCACTTACGAACATTTTAGTCGTAAGAAGTTTAGTGAAACGGCCCCCAGGAGAAGAATGAGAAACGACAACATAAAAATGTAAAAAAATCATGTTACATATACCAATTACATGTGTATCTTTCATGACATATACATGTACACTGTTTAAACCAACATGATTTCTTGTGTTCAAAGCTTCCACTACACGTATGTCTCTCATCCTTCAGTTCATATAATTTGCTTGAATGTGGATGTGACTGAATAAATGGGGCTTATGGGTTTTGCGACCAGTGTAGATCCAGATCAGCATGTGCACCCGCACAGTCTGATCAGGATCTACACTGATCGCCATTCCATCATTGAAACACCCGGCATGATACTAACCAGAAACATAGTTCGTTATTAGGCTACAGGGACATTCTATTTGATCAGGAGCTACACTGATCACACATCCCTAACCCTCATTTCTCCAGTCAAAGCCACAAATCAACATCATTTCCCGTGCTAAAATCATCCACTTCTACTTCATGTCAAAATGTATTTCATCTGTTAGCCAAAGGAACAATGTACTAGAAAATGGAATGATACCAACATGACGTTTGGTGTCAGTTGATGTCAGGTTCGACGTTTACATTTATGTTCTGGACGATTAAAGTCACATCGTGTATGTAACTGCTAAGAGATATAGAATGTGACGCATTACAACAAAAGGGGGCCTATCCGGTTATTGGCCAGGGTAGCTTCCGATCAGCTATCACACTCGTGGTAAGAGGTCTGTTAGTGTTACGGATCAGCTTTCATTAATGAGACAATGTACACCATACACGGGATGGGTTGTGGCCTAGGATTTAGAACACCTGTAGCCTATTTCATCAACATTGCAAAGTATACTTTACTAGCAAAGTATACTTTGAGGGAGAAATTTTCAATTTTTTGAAAAATTTATTAATTTTTATTATACTGAATTTATTACATTATCACAGCCATTTAATGGCTGTGATAATGTAATAAATTCAGTATAATAATTCTGCATACTTTTAATCATGATATATATGCATTTGTTAGTTCTATATGAAATAATGCATTTCAGGAAAAATAAATGATTTCTCCCTCAAAGTATACTCTGCTAGTAAAGTATACTTGGCAATGTTGATGAAATAGGCTACTGACTTCCAATGCGGAGGTTGTGGGTTCAAACCTCGCCTCGCCAAGTACTTATAAATAAAAAATAAATTCAAATATTGGCAATCAGTTTGAGCAATCGCATGATGACGGGTGGGGCAAGTGAGTGGAGGGGATGTCACAGGTTGGCGTGGGGGTAAATAATCTGTAAATATCTACGAGCTAAATGACGGGATATACCGACCGGTCACCCCCCACAACACCCACCCACATCTCGATAACAACTACTTACACGCCAATTTGATATTTGCCAAGAGATATACTTAATCTTCTACAAAAGCCACCACACAACAGACAGTGTGTCGTCTTCCCGTGCGTGGTTGTTGTGGAGAGTTTGTTTTCAAATGTTCGGTTTGAAAGCGTGAAAAAGCAAACAACAAAAAAACAACAAAAAAGTAACACCTCAGCCGACACTCGATATACAGAGTTCACGTCTGTGCGTATTTTATTCCGCCGCATCAGCTCGAGAACCAGACTGCATGCAATAATTTCCCAGCATGCCAAGTGCAAACCAGTCAACCGGAAGTCGTCTGGAGATGATTGTTTAATGATATAATCACGGTATCAAAATATTCATCAAAAACGCACGTCTTTTTTATGGCTGTGACTGGAGAAACGGGGCTCATAGGTTTTGCAACCAGTGTAGATCCAGATCAGCCTGTGCGTCCGCACAGTCTGACCAGGATATGCATTATTCGCCATTCCATCAATGAAATACCCATCATGCTACTAACAAGCAATGTGGATCGCTATCAGGCTACAGAAGTGTCTCTTTGATAGGTAGCTACATTGGTCACAAATCCCATAAGCCCCGTTTCTCCAGTCACAGCCAAAATTACGGAACCAAAATCTGATAAATAATTGCCAATTTCGAGCTAACTCTCTGCGGACCAAACTAGGGTAACATATTCGCTGACGGCTTCATAAGACGCAGACGATCGTATCGTTTGGCATAGCAATTGTCTGTGACGTGAAATATTCTGCATATTTCATGTTTACGCATGATTGATGAGATCAGATAACTTCAGGTGCATATTCATGGAACATGCATTGCGTCACGGATATATGCAAGTAACGTATGTATAGGTTATTTGATTTGTATGTGGATATGTGCACGAGTTTCGCAGCGTGTGATATTGCGCGCAATATCGTTGCGCGGCATACAAATCAAATAACCTTTTTATTATATATTTATTATATATCATTCACAATTGATATGCGCCTGAAAATATACAAAATATAAATAAAATAAAGAGATTAGTGATGATTTAGAAGGAACTATTTTACGAGGTGAAACGTAGTTCCGGCACTGACCAATATGAACTCACGAGACGTCAATATGGACAAATATGAACGGCTTGCGTTCAATGTGTTTCAATGGCAAACGAAAGTACATATATAGAGAATAGTAGGTTAGTGCCGTAAATGGGAAAAAATATCTGGCGCGGCTCAGGAAACGGGATGGGCGAGGCTCTGCCGAGCACATCCCGTTTCCGTGCCACTATTTGAATTTATTTTTTATTTCAAAATAGATGAATATCGTGGTGGAAATCAAGCAGCTTGATTTTCCGAGCCTGGGCTGTGCTACAGCTCAGACTCAGTCAATCGAAATGCTTGATTTCGAGTTGAGATTGCTAATACATGTTCAGAAACGTTGACATCTTGGCAATATTAACGCAGGCGGCTGTGTAACATATGCTAACACATTGGCAGCATAGGACAGCAGCGAACAATACCGATGCATATATATGGAGCCGCGCAGGGGACGTACAATTCTTTTTTTATTATTTCGTTCCTACGAAATAACATTCCGTTCCCTCAATTTAACAATTCGTTCCCACGAATTAACAATTCCTTCCCTCAATTTAACACGAATTAACAGAATTAAAAATTCGTTTCCTCAATTTAACAATTCGTTCCCACGAAATAACAATTCGTTCCCACGGGAAAACATTGTTAATTCGTGGGAACGAATTGTTATATCATGGGAACGAATTGTTAATTCAAGTGAACGAATTGTTAACTTAATTGAACGAATTGTAATTTCTTGGGAACGAATTGTTAATAAGAGGGAACGAATTGTTAATTCGAGGGAACGAATTGTTAAATTGAGGGAACGAATTGTTATATCGTGGGAACGAATTAATAAAAAAAAGAATTTGTCCATCACCAATGGTCATGCTTATGGTGTATTTTATCTAGTGTGGTAATATTCCGAGCGGTAATATGCTAATTGAAGCAAACTTATCGAATTTAATTGTTCAATGTCAAAATTTCAAGTTTAAGCTACCACTTTCAATCCGTTATCATACAGAAATATAAACTAGAGATGTTGATCAGTTCACAAAATATATGTCCCGTTTTGTCCCTTAGAGTGGTACCGATAGGTCCAAAACTTAGGTCCTACATCATAGACTATTTTAGCATATAAATGAAAAACCCCACCTGCCAAAACGAGTCAATACCTTCTACATATATTATAGTGGGAATGTACGGAGCCCCGCAGGGGACATTTATTTTTTTGTATTAATTCGTTCCCATGAAATAACAATTCGTTCCCTCGATTTAACAATTCGTTCCCACGATATAACAATTCGTTCCCACGAATTAACAATTCGTTCCCAAGAAATAACAATTCGTTCCTTCATTAACAATTCGGTCCCTCAATTTAACAATTCGTTCCCTCGAATTAACAATTAACAATTTGTTCCCACGAATTGTTAATTGTTAATTCGAGGGAACGAATTGTTATTTCGTGGGAACGAATTGCTACATTGAGGGAACACATTGTTAAATTGAGGGAACGAATTGTTAATTCATGGGAACGAATTGCTAAATTGAGGGAATGAATGGTTATTTCGTGGGAACGAATTAATAAAAGCCATTGCTCCTATCAAATGTTGTATGTTTTTAACATGTTACCATATTTCATTCATTGGGTTTTGTACTTCCTGCGAGTGAGTTGTAAATCTTTATAATCACCATGGCAACAGATAAACACTAAAAGCAAACTAACACAGACTGATACAAAATATGAGATACGGATTTTTTGCATAGATACTCAGTCTATGTCCAATGATAAGCCGCGTATCTAGGTTACATAGACTATTCACACATGTATTTGTTTGCTTAGAAAACATGCAACTTGGAGGTTCTTTAGAATCGTCTCGCTGAGACGATTCTAAAGAACCTCCAAGTTGCATGAATTTGCAACGAAATCAGAGAAATACAGGAAAATAGTTTACGTGTCTAGGGCTATAATAAAGCTGATGTTTCTTCCAGAACTGGTAAGATGATAAGCACAATGAAACCTAATCGTCCACATACACCTGTTAGTATTAAGCGATGCCTAGACGCCTGTTTATGCGAGAATTTTTGTTTACATCCTATTTATTATTCCAGTGAAATGCAATTTACGATTTTCTATATAAGATATAAAATGCACGTATAACATGTGCAGCTGTTTAGATGTGCAATTTAGTTGTTGTGTTTTATTTATTTATTGCGGCAATTGCAATTCTATATATATAGATGAGCGTACGTGAGTTTTAATATTACATTTTTATTACATACCTACCCATGAAATACATAGTTATACATGTAAATAAAAGTCATATGTTCTCATCGATGAAATAAACATCTTCCGGTGAAAATACGACTACTTCCGCTATCTATATTCATAACGCGCACCTGCAGTGCCGGACTGCAAATAGGCTGCAAATACACATTCATTACCGTATACAGTGTAAAAAACTGTTAATTTCCATGGAGCGGTATATAATAAATAGAATATTCATATTTTTTGCAACGAATATGACATATATGTTCATCTCGTGGTGTGAAATGTCCATATTTCACTCGTGAAATATGGACATTCCACACCACTCGATGAACATATATGTCATATTCATTGCAAAAATATGAATATCCTCTATATATATGTTTTAATATGACATTTATTAAACGAGTGTACTCGTTTTATCAGAACAGAACATACTTTTATTTGATGTCAGGTTACAATGTAACAACATGACTGAACTTGGTGAGCTATGCATGTGGGTAGACATGGTTGGCAATGCAACTTATTTATGACAGATATAACCTTTGAGGGGAAGGCAGAATGTAGACTATGCTGAGTGCCTTATGCAATCAGTCATCGTGTTTAATAACTATCATATTACATGAACACACTGTTGGATTATATGTATTGTATATGCACAGTGTAATACATTGAAGCAGTACTGATCACCTAACGTGGTTTCCGAAACGGTCTCATTTTTATATTGATTATAATAGTGTATTATATTTTAATATAGTCTTACTACAATGCGAAGCCAGTGTTATGTCTTAAATGTACTTAGAATGTCAACCTACATATTATGGTACATAACTCGGGTCAACTGTCATACCCCACTGACCAGATGTTGTGATTTTTCATCTGTATGCACGGTCTGCAACAAATGTGGCGCTGGTGCTCTCGGTGACGAGTTTCATTTCCTTTTCGAGTGCCGCTTCTATGATGAAGTTCGAAAACAGTATATCAAGCCATTTTATTTTAGAAGACCAAATATTTTAAAATTCGCACAGCTATTTGAGAAAAAATCTGGAAAGCAATTAAGAAATTTTGCTATTTTTATAAGAAATGCTTTATGGTTATAATGACTAGTGAGCTTATACATATGCATTTTGTATTTGTACACATCGTTGTATTATGTAATCTATTGTATACCTCGTGTGTCACGTATGTGGCTTAGAGTGAATAAAATGTATTATTATTATTATCGTCCACTAATATTTGATGATAAGATCACAGAGCTCCAGATAAGCTGCGTATTTGCTTAAATACCAAATTAAAATTGCCAAAAACCCAATTGAAATCAGAAGTAGCGAGTATCAAAAAGCAATAACAAATGTATGGTACATTTATCATGCTGCAGAAAACAATAAACATACCACAACTATAGCATATTTTTCTTATTTTCCAAGAAAACACACCTTGGTATTTCATTAGAATTGTCTGCAATGAGACAATTCTAACGTAATACCAAGATGTGTTTTCATTTAGAAGCAAACTATTCCACCCAATTACAATTTTGAAATACTCAATTGCTTCAGAAATGATGGAGTGACAATACTCAATTACTAACTCCTTATCTGGAGCCCTGGATCACCCGCTTTCTGCTGGGCAATGCGAATAAGTCCTTGCATACAAGGGCGTCGTCGGCGGAGGTTATATTTGTTCATACGAACCCCCTTTTTGTAGCCAGCATGATTTTTGTTATATCTAAATGAGGTCTGTGATAGTAATTTTCAGTGCATTAATGAGGAGACATTCTATTATGCAAATGTCATACTAACAAAACGCAGTCAAGCGTTCCAAGCGTATCAGAAGATGCTAATTTTCAGAAATACGCTTCTTAAATTTACCTAAAACTCTTTACACAGGAGCTAATTGTTGTTCAAACATACACGAATGCATCATTTGACTTCTGTAGCCGATTTCACCGACATTGCAAAGTATACTTTTCTAGCAAAGTATACTTTGAGGGAGTAATCATTTATTTTTCCTGAAATACATTATTTCATATAAAACTAACAACTGCATGTAGTTGACGATTACAAGTACGCAGAATTATTATACTGAATTTATTACATTATCACAGCCATTTTGGCTGTGATAATGTAATAAATTCAGTATAATAAAAATTAATAAATTGATCATAAAATTGAAAATTTCTCCCTCAAAGTATACTTTGTTAGAAAAGTATACTTTGCAATGTTGGTGAAATAGGCTACTGGAAATAGAGACCTTTCCGGGGCTGTGAAGCAATCTAACTATGTAAGGGGGCAACCCCTGGACCCCTTACAGATTTCGGTTGCATCACAGCTGAAAGTCGGACCCCCTTTTCAAAAAATACAGGTGACGAAAATTGCATATAACGTAAGCATAACTGTATAATTCAATTAATAGAAATTGGCGAACAGATAACACAAATATGCTGTAAATCATCAATGAAAAAACAAATAATGGCCAAAAACTATCTGATATCGATATGATAACTAGCTAACAAGCCGTTAGCAGTTTTATATCTATTTTTTCTTGCACACTTACGATACGCCTATCCTAGTTTTTAAGTTCTCTCGACGTCCACAGAGACGTAACTATAGAGTGGAGAAATGGGGCTTGTGTGATCAGTGACCAGTCTAGCTCCTGATCAAATAGCACACTCCCATAGCCTGGCAACGATGTATATCGCTTGTTAGAAGCATTATGGGTGTTTCATTGGTGGAATGGCGAACAGTGAAGATTCTGATCAGACTGTGCGGATTAACTCATTGACTGATTTCATAAGCATCGTTTCTTATGAAATCAGTAAACTAAATTAATACATATTATATTAAATCGTCTCTTATGTACGATCCTATATATAAACTGCATATACTGTATTACAGGTGCTTCGGAATCATCATGGGATTGGTCCGGCGAAGGTAAGGGATGCCTCCCGCGCCTTCACCCAAAGTATATGTTGTTAACACTCAGTTGAACCGTCTCGTCGAGACGGTTCAACTGAGTGGTAACAACATAAACTTTTGAAGAGAAATGAGAAAAATTGCAGAAAACATATTTAGAAATGTGTGCATCGCCTGATAAATTAAGCGATATTTAACCGAGACGAAACACAAAACCGAAATCTCATGTTGAAGTCAACAGTATGAGAAAAGCATATAATTCATGTTTATATATTATTACGAATAATAATTACATTCCTGACCGTTATATTATATATATATGAATTTTAAATATTTTAATAAAAAAACATGTTTTTGTCCAAAGTATTGGTCAGGCGGTCGCCGGACCTGCCGGACCTGTTCCGACGCCCCTGTATTAGTGCGCATGTGCCTTTGTGTCGAAGACTGCGTTAGCAATCAGTTCCATATTTTTTATATTTTGCCGTGAAATACTCATACTATGTTTTTTAAATAAGAGCCATATTTAGAATGATGTTACGATTATAAACACAGATGGTAAAGTAGTCACTATGTCGTAGAATCAATTTAAAGGTACATGCCTACTCAGTAGGCACAATATTTTTCACTAAACTTCGTACGACTAAAATGTTCGTAAGTGTAAACCTAGGATCGTCTGGAAATTTCAAATGATGTATTCACATTTATTGAGCCTATGCTGCCTATGCTATGCTGCCTATGCTCAATAAATGTAAATTAAATACTCGTTTACAAGAAAACGTTGTTAATGTGAAATTTACAGACTATCATAAGTTTGCACTTACGCACATTTTAATCGTACGAAGTTTAGTGAAACGGCCCCCAGTACTATAAACATTTTAACAATCCAAAATTGGTTTCCCAATAGACCTGTAGGTTACATATGGAGTCAAAAATACGGGTTGAAGTAACGGACCGAGGTCTATAAATACACTAAATATACATAAAAGCATCAATAAATGAAAACAAATAAGCTAAATATTTGTTGTACTCCTCCATATAGACTTATACCTGTTTAAGTCTATATGGAGGGAGTAAAAACAATTGTTTAGCTTATTTTATTTCATTTAGTGATGCTTTTAGGCATATTTAATGAATTTATAGACCTCGGTCCGTTACTTCAACCTGTCTGATTAACCTACGTTATACGACAGTGAAACCTCTCTAAACCGGACACCCTGGGGACCCCCCAGGGTGTCCGGTTTAGAGAGGTTTCACTGTATCTGCAGTTTATATATAGGATCGTACATACGTGATGATTTAATATGATATTTATTAAACGAGCTTACTGATTTCATAAGAACCTCTCTAAACCGGACACCCTGGGGGGATCCCCAGGGTGTCCGGTTTAGAGAGGTTCCATTGTGATTAGTTTGAACAATATTTCTTTCAGACTGCATACATGTACGTATACGTCAACATACACGGGCAGAAATTGTGAAAAAGGATGAGAAAACAAGCTTAATGTGAGCTTATGCGAATTCTTCTCCTGCAGTTAAGCACTCGATGACCTTTTTGTCATTTTCAGTCATAAACGGACAGGACAATGAAATCAATAACATTGAAACCCATCTAAATTAAGCACAATGGGGTGTCCGATTCAGAGGGGTCCCACTGGATATGTTTTATCGCATTCTGTCGGTCGACTATACCATACACCGCCCCAAACAGCAACTGTCTGTTCTCGGTTCTCGCTACATGTCCACGACTGGCATGAATTAGGTTCGCCGTCAGAGATAGCCATCATTTGGAACATGCTCCCGACATGCATCCAAACACAATTCATTAGTGCCACATCAAGGTGCATTAACATGAGCGGATAATATCTCTGACGCAATTGTATGGAACTCAAAATATACATAAACTCAAATAATTAATGTTAGCTCTGAATAATTAGAGCTAGGATTACATATTTAGAGCTAGCTTCAAATCATTTGACGAGTTGAAGAGCTATCTAAATCATTTGGAGCTAGCTCTAAATAGTTAATTCTAGCCCCAATTTACATACACTCAAATAACTGATACGAGCTCTAAATATTTAACGCCAGCTCTAAATATTTAATTCCAGCTCTAATTATTTAGAGCTAGCAATAATCATTTGTGTTTATGTAGATTCGGCGTTCCAAGAACGCCAAATCTACATAAACTCAAATAATTGATACGAGCTCTAAATATTTAATACCAGCTCTAAATATTTAATGCTATCTCTTATTATTTAGTGCTAGCAATAATTATTTGAGTTTATGTAGATTGGCGTTCCATACAACTGAAGGATCAGGGGAAAACTAGGGTTACACCACCGCCTGCACTAATCTTGTCAATATTTGAATTTATTTTTATTTCAAGCTACTTAAATATTGTTCTCGTGATGAAGCAGCTTGATTGGCTGAGCCTGAGCTGTGTCACAGCTCAGGCCCAGCCAATCTAACTGCTTGATTGCGAGTTGAGATTGCCAGTATATGTTCAGAAACGTTTACATGTAGGCTTAACGCAGTCTTATCTGCATTTACACTGTTTGCAAACACTGCTAAATGGCATGTTGCATGATGCTTAACCCTTTGAACCCGAAATCCCGCTATATCGGTTTATGCAAAAAGTGCAGATCCAGATGAGCCGGCTCGTAACGAGCCGTCTCACCAGTACCTGCACTTTTTTTAAAGTAATTTTAATATTGTTGAGAACAAAAACACCCCCTTTTCATAAATGGACGAATCTGAAAATCATTTTGTGACCATTGGATTGGTCGGAACATTAGCATATCACAGTCTATTCCAGTTCCTTAGGGTAGAAAGGGTTAATAAACAACAAACCAACTTTTAAAAAGTTTTAAAGTGGGCTATGATGCATCATACAACATAATTGAGACACCCCATTTGATTTTGTAACTAATTTGCATAGCAAATGCGAAATAGCATTCCGCATATGCTATGAAAAGTTCGTCAACTTTGAACGTCATTTACGGAAAATATCGTATTTTTTTGCAAATATTTTTCATGAGATTACGATGGCCTAAACGGAACACTGTAATATATCGCCAATGTTCTTAGGTGCAAAATCACATGGTGTCACTTTATTATGGATACCGTGTTTTCAATTTGCTTCTTACATCATGTTCTGTCAAACATAAGACTCAACGTCTTTCTGAAACTAGTCTATGATTGTATTACAATGTTGCGACAAGACAGAGCTAAACCTGCACACCTGGTGGAAATATGTTGAAACCCTTGATGTGTTTTTGAATGGTGATATGTATCCAAGCTGCCGAGTGCTTTAAGGTCGGAAGGGCATACCATACACCATTCAGCCGCGACGTTTCGGTATTCCATTCATATTGCCGCCAGTCGTTGTTAGCAATGCCGTTCGAACGTGCACGTAAATCGCAGCTGTTATGCTATTCATCAGCACAGTCACATTATGTAGCAACAAATACAGTGAAACCACTCTAAACCGGACATCAATAAAACACATATGATTATATATTTTCGATGAGTTCCTGTACCATTTATCTCAGGTGATAATGTCTGTTCATGATCGCATAGCACACATCTATGGCTCAGGATGTTCGAATGCTCGATTTACAGTGAAACCTCTCTAAGCCGGACACCCTGGGGTCCGGTTTGGAGAGGTTTCACTATAAGTTATTGTGATTCTACACAGGCTATATGGTGTAATATTGCCCGTCTGGAGGTATGTTACCTTCAGACTGGCAATATTACACCATATAGCCTGTGTAGAATCACAATAACGTATTTGTCATACCGCAGATCCTGTATTTGGCCGTATAAACATATCTCTTATTTTGATCTTTGCGTTTTTTTTCAGGAAGAAAAATAATCCGAGATTCGATTTTCTACCGTCAGTCTTAATATAAAGGCGTAAATGAACATTTTGTTTTTTTCTTAAACGAAAACAAACTTAATATGGAGTAAGAAATCCATCGAAAACGACTTTATGACAGTTTTTTTATATCGTGTAATTTAATTTATATTCTACTGCTCTATCGATCTGCTCTCCCTTTGGCGCCTCTAGAATAATGCGACTGGTTCCCAAACATTCGCTGTCATTGCTACGCCGCGGTTTCGTGCGTGGAACCCATAGTTTGTGACCTAAATATAGCCGTGTCACGAAGGCAAGCGCGTTGAGATTTGAAAAGCAATTTTCGTTATTTTGGCTAATTTTTCGCTCATATTTTGATAAGCGAAGAATATTTATGGAAAAATAAACAATATAGACTGGTTTTTAGTGTACAATTTGTTACTTGTATCGATAAATTCGGGGTTTTATTGTGTTTAGTGAGGAATACAATTCGCAATCGGTAGACGCTTGCAAAATGTTCTTCATTGGACGCGAGGCGCCGGAGGGGAATCGCAATTCCTGTATGTCCGACGGCCTTGGCAGGTCATATAATATATATGACCAGGCAAGCTAGCCAATCAAAAGCCGAGAAACTTATCTGCGGTATGACAATGTATGTTATGAAACGATCAATATTTTATGTAACAGCACATATGTAATGTTGCCGCGCATATTTCAATGTAGCTGCTGACAGAGCTCCAGATAAGCTGCGTATTTGCTTAAATATCCGATTAGAATTGCCAAAAAACCCAATTGAAATCAGAAGTAGCGTGTATCAAAAAGCAATACAAATTGTATGGTACCTTTATCATGCCGCAGAAAACAATAAACAGACCAGAAATATAGCATATTTTTCTTATTTTCTAAGAAAACAGATTTTGGTATTTCATTAGAATTGTCTCCAAGGAGACAATTCTAATGAAATGCCATGACTTGTTTTCATTTCGAAGCAAAATATTCAATAGTTGCTGTATGTTGATGTGTAAACAGTAGTTTAATTTTAATTTACCCAATTAAAATTTTGAAATACCCAGTTGATGGAGTGACACTACTCAATTACTAATTCCTTATCTGGAGCACTGCTACTAGCAGCACCCATTTGATGTAGCAGCACATAATAATAATAAAATTTCGTACGACTAAAATGTTCGTAAGTGCACATTTAGGATCGTCTGGAAATTTCAATTGATGGATTTACATTTATTGAGCATAGGCTGCATATGCAGCCTATGCTCAATAAATATAAATCCAATAATTGTTTACAAGAATACATTGTTATTGTGACATTTAGATACTATCATAAGTTTGCACTTACGAACATTTTAGTCGTAATACGTTTAGTGAAACGGACCCCTGAAACATAGAATGTGTTTATTCAGGAATATATGTACCGAACCCAGCCGTAATTGACAAATATATAAATAACAGTTTGAAATAAATTGTCTCTATTACAGGTTTTATATCACGTGGTATATTGTTTTGTTGTTATTGCGTCTGGAGTGATGGCGGCCTCAGGTAAATCTTATTGTTTCATCCCGGCCGCCAATACCAAATTTAGCAGCATTACTTATGTAGTTAGTCTGGACATTCTGCAGAGAAACTTGAATCGGACAAAATCGAACGTTGTTTAAACTTGTTAAAGGCCCACGCAGTAGGCATAAAATGTTCTTTATAGGAATTAAATAAGTGTATAATTATGTCACCATTCCACCAGTTCTAAACATTACGAGTGCCCGCTATACAAATATAATCATTTATTAATTATCAATTTACTGTTAGCGACGCGCGGCGGTAACAGTCTATTTTGATAATGTGCGGGGACGACGACTTTCACATCACGGCTTGCGGTGCGCATGCGCAGTATGCTACGCGCACCAGTAGGCTTCCCAATATGTAAACAAGAATATAACATGTCGAAACGTCCAGGACGGAAATTGTATGAAACGGAGTCGGCCAAAAAAAGGCGAAATGTCTGAGGGACAGGCAGTACAGAGAGAGAGATATAGTGGTTAATATTGGCGACCAAATCACCAAATGGAAAGAGTTACGTGGAGATTTAGATTTGAACTCGAACAGAGATTTTTCTTCTCAACTTCCGATACTTCACTGCGCATGTCAAATATGTGATATGATTGACCGTGTCACGTGACGCGTATTGGTAAAAATAGCACGAGGTTGGAAAATACCCTTTCTGGTCGCGGCATATAAAATGCGATTTAACACAAATTAGCACGCGCCGTAATTAAAAAATAACTCGTTAGTGGGTAGACAAATGGCTCATATAAGGCATGACAGAAAATGAAAAGTAGTAGTACAGTGTAACCTGCTGCGTGGGCATGTACCTTTAAATACGGCTGGGTTCATCAGTGCCGTATACACAATCCATTGTTGACGTATTTCCACGACAACCAATTAGTTACCTGTAACCACATTCAGTTTGATATCATCCTTACGCACACCACCCTCCACGTTGGAGCGATAAAACAAATAAATACCATTTTCAAGAATGTCATAATATGTTAATTACATGAATTAACCCCGTTGAGAGAACCAGTAAACGCTTCTGCGCATCACATGAATGCAACTCGTGTTATACGTGGGTGGAGATGCCTGGAATACCACCAGCTACCGGGCCTATTCCATTTCTTCACCAGAGTGCACCATGATCACAACACGCACCCAAACATCCCAAAATAAAGACCACACATCCCGCTGAGCGGGAGATTAATTTGTGTTCCGCTGACCCGAATGGCGACCAGTGTAGACCCAGACCAGACTGCGCGAACGCACAGGCTGGTCTGGGTCTACACTGGTCGTTAAAGCAACACTTCCGGATTGGTTCAGTATTTTATGCAATTATATATCAACTAAAGTGCGCCGCTGCTGAGAAATACCTTAAATCTGGTACCTGGATAATTCATTAGGAATATGCGTTTCGATAGTTTTCATGCGCTGCCTGCTATTTTACGCCAACAGTCAAGGATACCTATTGTGTATTACGCCGTGTTTACGATTCCGCCGAGTTTCGGTATGTGCCGAATAAACGGGTCTGGGTGAAATGTGATGGGCTTTACCTGTACCAAGGACACGTCATACGCATGCTCATCATACGATTCAAACATAATTGCTTCCTAACTGTGATAGGATGTATGTATGTATAACATACCAGAGCTCCAGATAAGCTGATTATTTGCGTAAATACCCAATTAAAATTGCCAAAACCTCAATTGAAATCAGAAGTAGTGAGTATCAAAAAGCAATGAGAACAATTGCGGTACCTTTATCATGCTGCAGAAAACAATAAACA
The DNA here is from genome assembly GCA_029237695.1 of Conchocele bisecta. Classification (NCBI taxonomy): domain Eukaryota; kingdom Metazoa; phylum Mollusca; class Bivalvia; order Lucinida; family Thyasiridae; genus Conchocele; species Conchocele bisecta. Next base: position 44,250,809 of record CM055278.1, on the reverse strand, counting down.
GACCACCAATATAGCATATTTTTCTCTTTTTTTTCCATGAAAACACATCTTGGTATTTCATTAGAATTGTCTCCAAGGAGACAATTCTAATGAAATGCCAAGATATGTTTTCATTTCGAAACAAACTATTCAATAATTGCTGTCTGTTGATGTGTAAACAGTAGTGTGATTTAATTTTAACCCAATTAAAATTTTTAAATACCCAATTGCTTCAGAAATGATGGAGTAACAATACTCAATTACTAATAACTTATCTGGAGCCCTGAATTTTCAAGTTCTTTTCTTGAATTTTCAAGATCTTTTCTTCAATTTTCAAGATCTTTTCTTCAATTTAAACATTGAATTTTCAAGTTCTTTTCTTGAATTTTCAAGATCTTTTCTTGAAAATTCAAGAAAATATCTTGAAAATTCAAGAAAAGAACTTGAAAATTCAAGAAAACAACAATAAATGGAAAATAAAAAGAAGTGAAGTGGCCCGAATGGGCTTCCGTATAATCGTTATGAATAGTATTTCAAAATTTGCTTTTGAAGAGTTCTTTCTGCTACGTGGAGAGTGACCTAACAATACACACTTTATTATGTAAGTGTATGATACTGTTTTGCCTCACACTGTAGAATGTTCTCTTAATGACCCGTGGGGCCCCTGCTCATCTAATCATTCAGGCATAATTGCTTCATAAATGTGATGGAATACATGCATAACTTAACATACATGTGAACATTCTTTTCTTAATATATCCCACACATTGCATGGAGTTGCCATGTCGGCCATCTTAGTGTGTATAGGTCATCAGCCAGTTTTACCTCTTTTCGCGTTTGACACATACCACTAATAATATGACAAACACATGAATACAATTTGGTGCTATATGATGGGAGGGGGGGGGTATATGACTACAGCGTGCTATGCCTTGTTTTCATCAAATTTATATACACAGTCTGATATCTGAAGGGTTTGTTGATCCTTTGTTAAAATATTTGAGAATACAGAAAAGACTGTGTAACAGTAACAACAATACACCGTGCTGTAGATATATAAAGGATATTCATATTTTTGCAACGAATATGACATATGTGTTCATCGAGTGGTGTGAAATGTCAATATTTCACGAGTGACTTTAGGCACTCGTGAAATATGGACATTTCACACCACGAGATGAACATATATGTCATATTCGTTGTAAAAATATGAATATTCTGTTTATTATATACCGCTCCATGGAAATTAGCAGTTTTTTAGACTGTACTATACGGTAATGAATGTGTATTTGCAGCCTATTTGCGCTGTTTTCTTTCAGGTGCGCGTTATGAATATATATAGCGGAAGTAATCGTATTTTCACCGGAAGTTGTTTATTTCATCGATGAGAACATATGACTTTTATTTACATCGTATAACTATGTATTTCATGGGTAGGTATATAATAAATTCCTGTATTACCATACATACTGTATCGAATCCAGTGACTTGTAGCTTTTTGTGTAGTCTGGTGAAATAATATTTATAGGACGTTGTCGTTCTGCATATCTGGGATGTATTGTACCGAATTGTATTAGATTTACTGCCATATTATTTGCTGTAGGTGTCAAACCATCCAAGTGGTGAAACTGTCCAATAACACGTACAAACTAAAATGGCGGAGGTGGCAACTCGGTGCTCTGTATAATATATTCTAAGAAGAACAAGGCAGATATACTTTATATAGATATTCAGTCAAATATTTATCATGTCATCTGATGCCAGGTGCGTTATAACGTGATCCAATCTCAGGATGGATTCATGTTTGCATCCCAAGAAGGATGCATCCATAGTTAGCGTACGCTTTCTCTCCCAGCTTCCAAACCATGAAATATTCACATCACCCAACTACTTCGATCTACATCAGGACTCCAGATAAGGAATTAGTAATTGAGTATTTTCACTCCATCATATCTGAAGCAATTGGGTAGTTCAATATTTTAATTGGGTAAAATAAAATCACACTACTGTTTACACATCATCAGACAGCAATTATTGAATAGTTTGCGGCGAAACGAAAACATGTCTTGGCATTTCATTAGAATTGTCTCCTTGGAGACAATTCTAATGAAATACCAAGATGTGTTTTCATGGAAACTGAGAAAAATATGCTATATCTGTGGTCTGGTTATTGTTTTCTGTAGCATGATAAACGTACCACAAATTTGTTATTACTTTTTGATACTCGCTACCTCTGATTTCAATTGGGTTTTTGACAATTTTAATTGGGTATTTACTCAAACACGCAGATTATCTGGAGCTCTGCTACATAATTGAAGTAATTGTAGGTCGCCACAGATCACCATCCGCCATCTAATTTTAAATCTGCCAAGAAGTGACTGATGTCTGAACTTACGAACATTTTAGTCGTACGAAGTTAAGGGAAAATACAAGATAGTCTGGAAATTTCAATTGACGGGATTTGCATGTATTGAGCACAGGCTGCATAGCCTATGTTCAATACATTTAAATCCAATAATTGTTTACAAGAAAACGGTGTTAATGTGACATTTACAGATTATCATAATTATGCACTTACGAACATTTGAGTCGTACGAAGTTTAGTGAAACGGCCCCCTGATACGCGTATCTAGTGGATACAGGATACGATCGCGAACAGTCTAACTGAAATTAATTCGCCGGTTTATGCTGAGTGTGCAACCATTAACCAGGCATTTCAGACTGTAGATAACCAGATACTGTTACAATTCGTGGCAATCATGCTATCTCGTTACATAAAACGCCAATAAACTGTATTGTTTCCTTGTAATATACGTGTTTATAACGGTGTTAGTTAATTTCAGTAAATCTCCACAGCCTGTGCATTCGATTCATATCACGTGTAGGATTTAATGCATATTACGGGCTTTCGCAGTGCAATACAACTGTTTATTGTTTATCCTAGTTTCTCGACCAATGAAAGAACGGTATTTCGTCTCAATTAATCGCATTTTGCGACACTTCCATCAATATGTATTAAATTAATCATTAAATGTTCAGCCGCTATATTTAGAACTGATTGTATGCCTTGTTGTCATCAGTTCACGAGACGCGAAGCATATTACCACCCACACACGCGCTCACACCGCCGATCATATACTAGTATAGCGATTCGAATTCACTGTTAGGGGTGGAGCTTCGCGACTGGTCTGGTAAACAATAAGTACGTTATAGTTCACATATTGATTTTTAATAGATTAATTTCTCGCTCGCTCGCGCTCGCTACGACATTAATTTATTATATATGAACTATAACTATTACGTAATGCGGTGTATTAAATAATGATATTATACTAGTGTACCATAATAAATGTGTAAATGAAACCGCTCCACAACAAACATAGCGTAGTTCCAATGCATGATGACGTGCTTATGCGATTTCTCTTAAAAACAAAATGCCTGTGGAAACAGGCATTTTGTTGTATTTTTCATTATATATATATATACATTAGAAAACTTGGAAAATCACGAGTAACTTCCCTTCTAGAGCATCATTGACGTTATAAGCGGCTGATCTTTTGGTGTGACGTGGGTGACATACAGGTGCGCTCGTTTATTAAAGGAGCTGCTTGACAATTAATACAAGCCCCGTTAGAGCGTAGAATTGTGCACGTTGACACATTATATCAAGTAAACAATTAGTATTTCAATCCATGCTTCGAACAGAACAAAACAAAAAATGTGTTTTAATGCAACTTTTGAAAGTGAAAGTAGCATAGTTGTTGAATGTTACTGGACGCCATGTCTAAAAACAGCCGCGTGACGTCACATAATACAACAACACACTAACATGAATAATTAGATGACGTACAGTGTTACTGAGGTATGGTATTACGTCAATAGCGGTTGGTTGCCACAGATACCGTCGCGTGAGTTGTGATGTCACATTTTTGCGCCAAATGTCTCTGTTCTACATATAAACTTAGTTAACACTTTGAACCGGAAATCCCGCTATAGCGGTTTATGCAAAAAGTGCAGATCCAGATGAGCCGGCTCGTAACGAGCCGTCTCATCAGGATCTGCACGTTTTGCAAGTAATTTTCATATTTCTTAGAACAAAAACACCCCCTTTTCATAAATGGACGAATCTGAAAATCATTTTGTGACCATTGGATTGGTGGGAACATTAGCATATCACAGTCCATTCCAGTTCCTTAGGGTTGAAAGGGTTAAAACGTGCCGCAGGTTTTCATATGTATATGCTAGCATTTACTGCCATGAAGAGTGCAAACCAACCATTATTCAACACTACCGAAATGAGAAGAATTACAAAAACGTTTCAATTATCTCTCATTGTTTACCATCTGTCACTTAGCAACTGCTTTTACATAGCAACGTGTTGATGAAACATTCCCCGGTTACCTGTCATTATAATCACGATTTTAACGACGCACTTCACTCAGATAATTAAACCGTTAATAAATCAGCGAATTGTATGTGTTTTGGCAACATTTTGTGCGGTGACTAACAGTATGTTATACGTCACTATTTTACAGGTTCGTCACTCAAAATGTTGAGTTGTAAATGAAACGTGACTACGGCTTCTCACATGTGACTCTGACTGGAGAAATGGGATTTGTGAACAGTGTAGCTTCTGATCAAATAGCACACCTATATGGCTTGGTAACGATCTGTATTGCATGTTGGAAGCATGCCGAGGTTTCATTGATGAAATGGCGAAACGTGCAGATCCTGATCAGACTGTGCATAAGCTGATCTGGATCTACACTGGTCGCTCAATCCATAAGCCCCAATTCGCCAGTCGCAGCCATATATGAGAGTAGTTTTCCATTACTAAATGAACTTCGATTTCATCAACATTGCAAAGTATACTTATCTTGCTAAGTATATTTTGAGGGAGTAATAATTTATTTTTCAGGAAATGCATAATGTCATATCGAACTAACGACTGCATAAAGTTGATGAATAAAAGTATACATACTTACATGTATGTATTATACTGAATGTATTACATTATCACAGCTAAAATGGCTGTGTTAATGTAATAAATTCAGCATAATAAAAATTAATAAATTTATCCTTAAATGGAAAATTTCTCTCTCAAAATGTACTTAGCAAGATAAGTATACTTTGCAATGTTGATAAAAATAGGCTACTGACGTATTCAGTACATCAGCTAATCGATTTACTTGAGACACTTACACATTACAAAAAATGACATTACTAATATTGACAATTGTTTCCATACTGAGTAGCGTTTTGTCGTTAATCAAGGTGATACAGATACCGCACGTTTTGTTCCGTCCAGACTGAATGTTCCGGCACGAAATCTGTAGCATATTTCACCAACATTGCAAAGTATACTTTTCTAGCAAAGCATACATGGAGGGAGAAATTTTCAATTTTATGATAAATTTATTAATTTTTATTATACTGAATGTATTCCATTATCACAGCCATTTTGGCTGTGATAATGTAATAAATTCAGTATATAATTCAGCATACTTTTAATCATCAAATATATGCAGTTGTTAGTTTTATATGAAATGTATTTCTGGAAAAATAAATGATTACTCCCTCAAAGTATACTTTGCTACTGGTTCCGCATGGATTTCCATTGAACAGTCAAATAGCATTGGTGTAAACTCACCAAATTATTAATCCTAACGTGTTTGCACTTTTCAGACTACCATTGTGAAAAATATACTGGCAGTTAATGAAAAGTTCTTATAGTGTCAACACCAGTAGCCGATTTCACCAACATTGCAAAGTATACTTTTCTAGCCAAGTATACTTTGGGGGAGTAATCATTGATTTTTCCGAAATGCATTATTTCATACAGAAGTAACGATTGCATATATTTGATGATTAAAAGTATGCAGAATTATTATACTGAATTTATTACATTATCACAGCCAAAATGCCTGTGATAATGTAATAAATTCAGTATAATAAAAATTAATAAATTTATCCTAAAATTGAAAATTTCTCCCTCAAAGTATACTTTGCTCGGAAAGTAAACTTTGCAATGTTGGTGAAATATGCTACTGGATTGTCATTGAACAGTCAAATATCATTGGTGGAAACTTACGAAATTATTAATCCTAACATGTTTGCAGTTTCCAGACTAACATTGGGAAAAATGTACTGGCAGTTAATGAACATTTCTTATAGTGTCAACACCTAGAGTTGCCAGTGTTTATACGGAATTTCCGTCAATATAATTGTAGAAACCGTGCTTTATTGGTGTTATTTTAGAAGATAAGAACACCATGACTGCAATGGTGTAATAAGTATCGCCGAATTCGTAATACATGCGTTAGGAAATGAACCACAGCCGACGAGTTCACGCAAATTCACGGTACGACGTTACATGGACTGAGTTCATGTGGCATGACTTGATAAGACACCGCTCACTCCAAAATCGTCTGACAGCTTGTTAGAATTGCAGACGCGCAACATCCGGTGTGAACCTATCAACCGGGAGTGCAAATAATTTTAAACCTTGAAGTACCGAAACAAATATTTCTATGTCTGCGATTTGACATGTTTTATTTGCTTCTATTGATAAACGTCGTTTTGAAACATGTGTGGCTTTCAAACGCCGATACCAAGGTGCATGATCACGTGGTTACAACAACAACAACGTCGCCCACTCCAAATTAAGTATTATTTGATATTTTCCTTAATATGCAACGGATTTTGATGAAATATGGCGCAGTAAACGCGTCTTCTAGAGCTGAATTGGTGGTCCATGGAGTTAGGCACAGACTTATGTCGTTTTTGCGAAGAATCGATTATTCGCAAAAACGACAGAAGCAAATGCTGCGTTGATGCGTCATAGTTCATCAAAATCCGATACGTAATAAGGACACTATAAAATAATACGTACTTTGCATCAAATGGATTCTGGATGTTTTAGTACTTGTTGTTGTTGTTAGTATCACGTGATCATACAACTTGGATACTAGCTGTTGCATGTACGTAGGCATGCTCGGTACAACATTATAACAATATCTCCGTAGAGACGAACATTAAGACCGTTAAATTTCCTCACTTCATTTCCAGACCGCATATAGACTGAAGTTCAGAACGTTACATTTCGTTACTTCGTTTCACAAAAATAACATACAAAAATCACATAATTCAGTTTCTTCACATACAAGTACTAAATACGTTTATTGTATTATTTCAATGTATAAATATATGATACAGGAGAAAACCGTGTTACAGTTTTCATACTGTAATATTTAATCGCTACGTACACATGAATGTATTACATATGGCGAACATGCACTGCTCATATATCTTAAACTAACTATTCCAACATTGGACTATTGCATACATACCGTGTAACTGCTATATTCATGATATCCACAAAATATAAATGTGGCTGTGACTGGAGAAATGGGGATTTGTGACCAGTGTAGTTCCTGATCAAATATCACACTTCTGTAGCCCATATCGATCTATATGGCATGTTAGTAGCATGACGGGTGTTTCATTGATGGAATGGAGAACAGTGTAGATGCTGATCAGACTGTGCGGATGCACAGGCTGGTCTGGATCTACACTGGTAAAAAAAAACCATAAGCCCCATTTCTCCAGTCACAGCGACACTTGCACGTTCTAGGATATGTCTGATAGCGTTCACTGCCTTTATCTCATACAGTTCATGGTCGCAAAGCAGACAAACATGCAGGGATTCCGCTGGCGATCGCCACTTTCGCAATTGGCGATAACAATAAACAATTGGCGATACAAAATTACAATTTTCGAAATTCAAAAATAATCCTTTTTTTATCGCCAATTGTTTATTTTTATCCTATTGGTTATTAAATAATTTTTTTTTTGATTTTTTTGATTTTTTTTTTTAAGTTGCGATTTTTTTATTTTCCCCAGCGGAATCCCTGAACATGCTTTGAAGTCTTTACATATGATTGCTGAACTACAAAGGTACCTCTCTAAACCACATGTTGAAGTAACGGACCAAGATAAATACATTAAATACACATAAAACCAACAATGATTGATAGCAAAATAAGTTAAAATATTTCTTTACTCCCTGTTTCTGCACATTACCAGTAATGTATCCTAACAGGGAGTGCAAACAATAGTTAACTTATTGTTTGTCTTCACTTATTGATGCTTTTATGTATATGTAATGTTGTTATAGACTTCAACTTGTGTGCTCTAAAACAGACATACTGTGGACCTCCCAGGGTGTTCGACTCCGATAGATCTCACTGCATGAATTTGCAATGCTTTTCATCACACTTTCGTAACACGTTCGCGAAAGCAATAGTGGTGAACATTTTAATATCATAAAATATGTGTGTTTTACAAAATTGAATGTGAGTTGCATTTACAGTGGTACCTGTCTAAACCGGACACCATATGAGCATCCCAGGATGTCTAGATAGGTTCCACTGCACTGCGTTCCATCACATATTCGTTCACAAAAACAATACAATTGGTTTAAACAGTATTTTATTTCATTTGAATAAGAACATGTGATATATACACATTAATATTGAAGGATTGCCTGTACAGTGGGGTCAACGTGTAAGTGCACACACGAACGAACACGACAGGTTGGTTCCAACCTGTTGTGTTCGTTCGTGTGTGCACTTACACGCTGACCCCACTGTATGATACCTCTTTCATATAATGACCTTGAAATTATTATTTACTTGTAGTTTGAGCCGACTCAGTTGGATATACACTTTGCAACTTTTCTAACTAATTTTCAGCATGGTATAATTCAGCACGTATTGCACTTGATTCGAATGCTTAGTTGATTACAATTGGCGACGAACTTCATTACTAGTAAGTCTCTTTATTGCCAGATGCATTAAATATTTACCGCGTATACCGCCATTTAGACTAACACGCCATGCCTCTCAATCGCTGTTCACTTTTATTTTTTAATAACATTGTTTTTTTTCTGTGTTGCGTTAATAGAATATAGAGACTGACTCTAAACCAGTGAATCAATGAGGCAATTTTCGGGCGTGGAAAACACGGCGTTAAAACCACAGGCTTTTGTGGACATTTTTTATAAATCACAGCAAATATTTAACATATTTAAGAAACATATTTACATTTATTGCACAAAATTAGCGCTCGCAGTTTAATAAGACAGTGTAATAAAAATCATAATACGCTAGTGTAATAAATATTGAAATTAGCTCTCGTTACTGTGAACACGTTAGTGACCAGTACAGCTTCAATATCTGATTATATGCTTATGCAACAAATATAAGAGTTGTGATATGGTATTTATTAAACTTGATGACTAATGTAGATCCAGTTCAGCCTGTGCATCCGCACAGTCTGATCAGGATCTGCACTGTTCGCCATTCCATCAATGAAGAACCCGTCACGCCTCTAACAAACAATATAGATTGTTATCAGTCTGTAGGAATGTGCTAATTGATCAGGAGCTACACTACTGTCTGTTCCTCCACGTTTTGCTGCCGACGAACTTTTGGCTATTAAATACATTAAATCTAAACAAATATTTAAAAGTAAGTACTTTTTTATCAATAACAAAAAAGTCTCCCTCCCCAAAAATTATTATTTGATAAAATTCCATCAAATATTGATTTTATTACGAAAAAACTATTTTTCTATGGGAATTTAACATGGGGGCTAAAAATAGATTGTTTTTAAAATATTTTTTTATTTGTGGACCGATTTTCAAAATCTAACTTGTTTTCTTAATTACACCATTTTCCAATTTTTTTCGTTTTTTGATCCTTTAGGATCAAAAAGCGATACAATTTGGAAATTGACTCCCCATGTTAAATTCTTATAGGAAAATCGTTTTTTCGCAATAATATCAATATTTGATGGAATTTCATTAAACAAATTTTTTTTGTTATTGATGAAAAAGTACTTACTTTTAAATATTTTTTAGATTTAATGTGTTTAATAGCCAAAAGTTCGTCGGCAGAAAAACGTGGAACAGAGTAGTCACAAATCCCATAAGCCCAGTTTCTCCAGTCACAGCCACATATTAGCTTGGATTCATCAGAACCTGGGCACCCCAAATTTTGGCGGGAATTTCAACGACGCCCATAATCATAATAAGGCTGCCAAATTGTGACTGTCTGGAGAAATGAGCCGTATTGCATTTGAGACCAGTGCAGACTCAGACCAGCACTGCGCTGTCTGATCAGGGTATGCACTGTTCGCGAATCAGTCAATGAAACACGAATCACGCTACTAACAAACTGTATAGATCATTACCGCGCCGTAAGATGTGTTTGCATAGCTGGGGATAGACTGGTAAAAATGCAATAATCCCCATTCGTCCCATTGTAACCACACTGATGGCTGGGAGGGTAGATTTTGCACTCTTCTAGACACAATGGACTGGTGCCTTCAATTGTAAACTATGTAATTTAGATTGTGGCTAGAAAAATGGGGATTATGACATTTGTGACCAGTGCACGGCCACATCTGTCGCTATGACTGGAGATATTTGACCCTTATTTGGGTCGCCATTGATCGCAGAGGTCAATAAGCCCCAATTCCACAGTCACTGTCACAAATATCTTCGGCCGGCCCAGAATTGTCAGTAATTATAATATGACGTGTAATTCTGTTGAAATGTTTATAAAAGATGCGAGATGCGAGATAAGCGATTACTGATTCATTGCCTGTCCCAGCAGCGGAGTCGTATTATATAATTATATAGGGTGCGATATGAGAAATATCAATATCAATAGCAGTTAGAAGAAATTAAGTGATCTTGAGTAATATCACCTTTAAATTATACTTCCGTCAATATATTACATTATTTAATGAACATGTTCTGTTATCGTGTTAGCATTTGTTATGTATATGTATTTATATGTCTGTGCTACAAATAATATACAGTGGAACCGCTCTATATCGGACCCCATGGAAGGTCCCTAGTCCAGTGGAACCTATCTAGACCCGGACACCTGGGGGGTTTCCTACAGTTGGAACCTTTCTAGGACCGGGACACCTCGGATGGTCCCTAGTCCAGTTGAACTATCTAGACCCGGACACGCTGGGAGGTAGGTCCCTAGTCAGTGGAACCTCTAGAGGGACACCCTGGGGGGTCCCCTAGTCCTGTGGAACCTATTTAGGACGGACACCCCTGGGGGGAGGTCCCTTATACAGTGGAACCTTTTCTAGGACCGGACACCCTCGGAGGTCCTAGTCCAGTTGAACCTATCATAGGACCCGGACAACGCTGGGAGGTAGGTCCTAGTCCAGGGACCCTATCCTAAAAAGCGGGGGGACACCCCTGGGGAGGTTCTAGTCCAGTGGAACCTATTAGGGGGACGGACCACCCTAGGAGGCGGGGGAAAAGGTAGTCCCTAGTCCTGTGGAACCAATCTAGACCGGACACCCGGGGAGGTCCCTAGTCCAGGGTGAACCTCTCTAGTCCCGGACACCCTGGGGAGGGTCCCTAGTCCAGTGGAACCTCTCTAGATAAGGACACCCTGGGGAGGTCCCTAGTCCAGTGGAACCTATCTAGACCGGACACCCTGGGAGGTCCCTAGTCCAGTGGAACCTCTCTAGATCGGACACCCTGGGGAGGTCCCTAGTCCAGTGGAACCTCTCTAGACCGGACATCCTGGGGAGGTCCCTAGTCCAGTGGAACCTATCTAGACCGGACACCCTGAGAGGTCCCTAGTCCAGTGGAACCTCTCTAGACCGGACACCCTGGGAGGTCCCTAGTCCAGTGGAACCTCTCTAGATCGGACACCCTGGGGAGGTCCCTAGTCCAGTGGAACCTCTCTAGACCGGATACCCTGGGAGGTCCCTAGTCCAGTGGAACCTTACTAGAACGGACACCTTGGGGAGGTCTCCAGGGTGTCCGGTCTAGAGAGAATCCACAGTAATTCAGTTACACCAATACTCCAAATACACTTCAAACTGATGTTTTAAGGTGTCCGCTTGATAAAGGTTTCACTGTATTATACCTACCCAGGAAATACATAGTTATACGATGTAAATAAAAGTCATATGTTCTCATCGATGAAAATACGACTACTTCCGCTATCTATATTCAAATTCTGTATTTAGAAAAAGAAAACAGCGCAAATTTGCTGCAAATACACATTCATTACCGTATACCGTCTACAAAACTGCTAATTTCCATGGAGAGGTATATAATAAACAGAATATTCATATTTTTACAACGAATATGTCATATATGTTCATCTCGTGGTGTAAAATGTCCACATTTCACGAGTGCCTAACGGCACTCGTGAAATATCGACATTTCACACCACTCGATGAACATATATGTCATATTCGTTGCAAAAATATAAATATCCTCTATGTATTCACAATATTCACCGCAAACAAGACAGACATGTGCAGTGAAGCATGACCACAGCACAACATGTTCTAGCAGCCGCACAACCATCATAGAATAGTTCTACACATTTCACAGAGCTGCAGGTATGTTTCTGTCTAATGGGTGTTACAACACCTGATTTCAAATTCAATACGTATTTTACTTTTGCAAATGGATTATTGAATTTATCAAATATTTTCCCGATATAAAAGTGGTAATACATGAGCAAATCAAGTTCAACATTCATTTATTTGAGCTGAAAAAAAGCAAACATTAGTGAATTTTCCAATTTTTTTTTAAAGCATCCTTACTCCTGAATTTGAAAATCAGTCATTTTTTTTCAAATTATTGAGTTTTTTGTACTCCCAGTTTGAAAATCAATGCGTATTCAGCTAAATTAAATACGTAATATACACAAATTAATATTAATAATAATAATAATAATAGTAATGGTGTACCAGACCTTACTATATATCGGAGCGTTGCTCGCAACATAAGATATACATGTTTGGGTGAGAATGTTTGGGTCAGATGAGAATAATACCAAACAATTCGTTTTTGTTTAAATGCAAACTAAAACCATCAAACCTGTGTGAATTTTGCCACATGACTATAGATTCTAAAATATTTTATTTTCAGATGCAAATAGTGTGAATCACAACCAACATTGGAACACTTTAACGCATATCTTAAACAAACAATAACAATTGAAGAAACTATTGACACTATGAGAGATAAACTGGAAAAATTTCAATTAAAATGGAATGACTTTATTCAGTAAGCAAACACATTTTAACAACACTGCCTTTATCTTACCATATCAATATTCCCAAACCACTATACGTTACCATATAAGAGAGTTTTGACCTTTCTCACCTTCCGATATAAATAAACCTCCTACCCCAATCCAATAATCCAATAGCCTATATACATGTAGACCCTTTAACAAATTAAAACTCATTGTTACATGCATATCTGCACAATTAAGGAATGTGACCATGCTCTGACAAATATATGTACGTATTTGTTTTTCTGTTTGTCAGATCACGGTCTGTTTTATTCTTTACGCATACATGTGTACACTATATTATGTTGAGCATGTTAACTATGTGTATGATTGTATGTTATGTATTATATACATGTAACAAAGAGCATTAAAGATTAATAACAAAAAAAAGAAAGAAAAAGATATACATGTTTGGCGTTATTGAATACACATCCATAACCGCCTGCGCTAATCTTGCCAATATTTGTTAATTTCTTTGCTTCGAAATACATACTAGAATATTGCGCTTGAAATCTAGCAGTTTGATTGACTGAGCATGAGCTGTTCTACAGCTCAGGCTCAGACAATCAAACAGCTTGATTGTGTCACTGTTGGCAGTGCCAAAATATGCTCAGAAACGACGATAGATTGGCAAGATTAACGCAGGCGGTTGTGTAGCGAATTGTTTTACATTTAATTGCAACAAAACGTGCAGGCTTGGAATAAATAACTGTACTATCAATATTATTGAACTCGGCAAAAATAAGAGAAACATTCACTCAACCAGTTAATCGAATAAACAGGAAGATAAAACGTTTATTTATAGCCACTTCACGGAACTATTGTAGTTAAAACGTTTATTTATAGCCAAATTGTGTTATTTCGCTATATTTCAATTCGCGCTTGTAGATTACCGAATATAGGAGAAAAGAGTGGTTACAAACTTTTCCACAAACCAATGGATAACCAATATATAGCCGATCTATAAATAGATCGGCTAATAATAATAATAATAATAATAATAATAATAATAGTAATGGTGTACCAGACTTTACTGTATACCGGAGCGTTGCTCGCAACATAAGATATACATGTTTGGCGTTATTGAATACACATCCGCAACCGCCTGCGCTAATCTTGCCAATATTTGTTAATTTCTTTCTTCGAAATACATACTCGAATATTGCGCTTGCAATCTAGCAGTTTGATTGACTGAGCCTGAGCTGTGCTACAGCTCAGGCTCAGACAATCAAACTGCTTGATTGTGTCACTGTTGGCAGTGCCAAAATATGCTCAGAAACGACAATAGATTGGCAAGAGTAACGCAGGCGGTTGTGTAGCGAATTGTTCTACCTTTAATTGCAACAAAACGTGCAGGCTTGGAATAGATAACTGTGTACTATCAATATTATTGAACTCGACAAAAATAAGAGAAACATTCACTCAACCAGTTAATCGAATAAACAGGAAGGTAAAACATACTGGAGATATTTATAATGCACTTTCCAATAATACGGTTAGTAATTTGTACTTATAACGGATTGCATCACCTTAAGTCTTACAACGAAACACTGTGCGCTTATAAAGTGTGTAGATTCAGATATTCGAGCTCGTAAAAAACACTGTCGGTCTGGATGAGGCGGCTTGTAACGAGCCGTCTCATCTAGATCTGCAGTGTGTTTTTGGTCATTGTCTGGCTTTAAAAAACACACCGATTTTATCATTATGGTGAAGTCGAAAAAGTAGAATAGCTCATTGGCGTGCGACTAGCCTAGCCCCAAAAACAGCATGTGCACCCGCATAGCATGATCAGCGATCAGAGTCTACAGTGTTTGCCATTCCATGAATTGAACATTCAATGATTGTACCACTCACAGACATATATAGTATACAACAAAATCCTTGGGGCCGTTTCACTAAACTTCTTACGACTAAAATGTTCTTAAGTCCAAAATTATGATAGTCTGTAAATTTTACATTAACACTATTTTCTTTTAGACAATTATTGGATTTAAATTTATTGAGCATAGGCTGCATAGCAGCATATGCTCAATAAATGTAAATCCATCAATTCTGATTATGACGATTCTAAGTTTGCACTTACGAACATTTTAGTCGTACGAAGTTTAGTGAAACGGGCCCCAGGTATCACTGAATAACAATTTGCATCACATTTATGAGCAGCAAACATGATGACCATTATTATTTTTATGCTTATATTTAACGGCGGCACTGGCTCTAGGACCTTGCATGCCGTCTCCCAAGAATGGGAGAAAGAACGGAGGTAGAGGTAGAGATTTTTGAGAGAAGCCGGTAATTCGTATTTACAGAGCAACTACGAATTATCGGTACCCATTTACAGCTGGGTGAACTGGAGCAGTGTGGATAAAGTGTCTTGCTCAAGGATACAACACACGCCGCTAGTCAGGCTCGAACCCACGACCCTTGGATCAGTAGTCCGACACACTAACCATTACGCCACGGCGCTCCACTCACATGATGACCAAGGTTTGAAATGACTTTAAATGCCTTTACGTCCATTTTCTCCGCCGACTGCCCATTGCGTGTGAAAGGACCGTAACCACAGTACACAACCGCCTACGTTAAGGACCTGGGGCGCGTTTCACTAAACTACGTACGACTAAAATGTTCGCAAGTGAACAATTATTATAGTCTGTAAATTTCACATTAACGATGTATTCTTGTAAACAATTATTGTATTTACATGCTCAATAAATGTAAATCCACCAATTGAAATTTCAAGACGATCCTAAATTAGCACTTACGAACATTTTAGTCGTACACCGTTTAGTGAAACTTCCTCCCGTTCTATACCTGTAGCCGATTTCATCAAAATTGCAAAGTATACTTTCCTAGCAAAGTATACTTTGAGGGAGCAATCAATGATTTTTCCGAAATGCATTATTTCATGCAGAACTAACGATTGCATATATTTGATGATTAAAACTATGCAGAATTATTATACTGAATTTATTACATTATCACAGCCAAAATTGGCTGTGATAATGTAATAAATTCAGTATAATAAAAATTAATAAATTTATTCTAAAATTGAAAATTTCTCCCTCAAAGTATACTTTGCTAGGAAAGTATACTTTGCAATGTTGATGAAATAGGCCCCTGGTCATCCTTTGATTCAAAGATAATTGCTTCGCAAACGTGATGGGTTATACGTATAAGCCAGTTTCATCTGTTATGGCGTTTGACAAAGAGCTGACAACGCGAAGCATATATAACATAATTATGATATACTTTAACGTTTCTGAACATACATGTATATTGGCAATCCCAACCAGCAATCATGTACTTTGAATGACTGAGCCTGAGCTGTAGCACAGCTCAGGTTCCGTCAATCAAGCTGCTTAATTCCAAGCACAGTATTCAAGCAATTTGAAATAATTCCAGCACAAAAATATTTACACAATTCCTTAACATTTGATTGGCCAGTAGCAAGTCTCTGTCCAAAATTTATATCCCAGTAAACTCCCACGCCGAACTACTTTCCAAATGCTGGAATTAAAAGGAATGAATGGCCTTTTTGTGGAATTTATCGGGGATATAAACTTGGAAAAGTCGCGGGAATACTGGACGAGGCCTTCCGGCCTTCGTCCAGTATTCCCGCGACTTTTCCAAGTGTATACCCCGATAAATTCCACAAAAAGGCCATTCATTCCAATAGTAAAAACAAATTCAAGATCAGCGCAGGCGGTGGTGTATCAACGATGTTCTACGCTAAACTGGTGGACACATCTGACGATGCGGATAGCCGTAGAAAAGCCTTAGTTTCCCCACGAGTATTTGTTCCTAAACGGAAACAAACTTAGATAAGATGGGAAGAAAATCTGGCATTCTTGCTATTTTCGCCAAAGATTGTGAAGTGTATCTAGAGCCACATGCTTACTTCCATAGTGGTAGATTACGGGAGTTGGAGCTTGTGAAAGTATGCTAGTTACAATCGTAGCCAGAGGAGACTCGGCTACAGTAAAGCCATCGCTCTGTCTCTTCTCTCTGTCTCTGTATAGAGAGGAGGTAGCTAGAGGAAGATTGATTGATTGAGTGAGAGAGAGAGAGAGAGAGAGAGAGAGAGAGAGAGAGAGAGAGAGAGAGAGAGAGAGAGAGAGAGAATCGATCAATCAATCAACCAATCTTCCTCTAGCTACCTTAATTCTCATACTCCCCGTGTCCACTTTCTTCTATGATACAATATATATATATTTAGCCCTTTATCCATTTACCATCCACTCGCTCTAGTCAATCTCCCCTCCCCAGTTCCGACTTTCTCTCCATTCCCATATCTCTCTTCCTCATCACATCAGGTCAATACTATCAGTTTTAATCGGCTTATTTGAACTAAACTCATGTTTCTCACTGTGGGAACGAAGCCGTGCTGGGAAAACCTTACGCAAAGTCCGATTTGGTGCAAAGGCGTCTTTTGAAAATACGCCTCTGTGCCCAATCGGATCTTCCGTACGTTTGTCTCAAAACACGTCCGTGAATCAAATCGGACTTTAGTCAATCGGACTTTATTCAATCGAATTTTCTCTACGTTTATCTCGTCTAAAAAGACGCCCGTGAATTCATTGCATTGGTTGATCTTGGTGGACACTGGTCCCAAGCCATGTTGGCGGGAGGACGTGGTACCGACAGATACGCAATTTTATCCCGTCAACACAGTGTGTATGTGCCGTGAAACACGGTGCCGTGAAACATTTTTGATATCCTGTCAATACGACCTAATCACTGCGTATAAATATGTGCGGTGGCTGGGGTTATTGTATTGTGAAGCTAGTTGTAGGTTTTGACGGGATAAATAGAATAGTAGGTTAGTGCCGTGAATGGGAAAAATATCTGGCGCGGCACGGAAACGGGATGTGCTCGGCAGAGCCTCGCCCATCCCGTTTCCTAAGCCTTGCCAGATATTTTTTCCCATTCACGGCACTAACCTAGTATTCTTTACATGTATGTACACCCGCGCTAGAAACGCGGTTTTCTCATCGAACAACACAAGTGGGTCGATTGCGCGTGTTAGAGATGGATCAGCGATTACGTAACGTGATACGACACAATAAGTCATGTAATCTAATGTACCGCCTCGGTCGGCTACTCAGTCAGACATTTGTAATAATTTAACGAAATAAAGGCGTTTTTTATTAATATTTTGACGTATGTAGCTCATGCTCAGCTTGCAGACTTATGCGCCCTGAGAATGATTTAAATTTGTTGCTACAAGTGTCCATAGCTGATCCTCCATAATTGTTATAGCTAGGCGAATAGGCACTAATCATACTGCGCGGATGCGCAGGCTGATTTGAGCATAGACTGGTCGCACACTTGGTACGCGCCGTCCTGTTGTGGCTAGTCCGACACACAAGTGGTTTTGCAATTTATTTTGAACTTGAAATATTACAGACCTGTCTCGAACATTCATGTTGCAGATTATCACAGATACAGCTCTTTGCGTTTAAACATCCCAGATCACTAATGATACCGTTCACTATGTATAAATGCCGTATGTTACTGCAGATACTATGGTGGCATATATTTGTCATCGAGATGGCAAGATGTTGACATGATTTATCGCAACATGTCGACTGTATCATGACATGTCGACATAACGTAAGACTATGTCGACATGTTGAGATAAAAATAGCACATTATGTCGGCATGTTGCGCTAAACTATCACGTTATGTCGACTTGTCCCGATAACTTATCACATTGTGTCGACATATTGTGTTGATTTATCACGTTATGTCAACATGTTGTGCCAGGCTATCACGGTATGTCGTCTTGTTGTGATAACTTATCACATTATGTTGACTTATTGTGATAAATTATCACGTTATGTCAGCATAATTGATCTCAACATGTCCACATAGTTTCACGTTATCTCCACATGTCGTGATATTTAAGTCGACATTTTGAGATAAGGTATGTCAACATCTCGACATCTCGATGGCAAACATATGCCACCATAAGATACAGTTCATCGTATCTAACTGTCGCGGATTACTAAATACTGAGCTCATTGTGTTTAAATGTTGCAGACCAGTAACAATATACAGTGGAACCTCTCTAACCGGATACCCTGGGAGATTCCCAGGGTGTCCGGTTTAGAGAGGTTCCACTGTAATTAAGCACTCGCTGGCCAATTTTGTCATTTTCTGTTATGAACAGACAGGACAATGACATAAAATTCATTGAAACCCATCTAAATTAGACACAATGGGGTCCCTATGGTGTTCGGTTTGGAGGGGTTCCACTGTATAAAATGCAGCTGTGTGTGTCCATATGTTGCAGATTACTAGATGAACTGTTATTTCTCTATTCAGTTTGCAGATTACTATAAAACGGCAAACACTTTTGCTTCTCAGTTTTGCATATTACTAATTGTATGGATCTAAATGTTGAGATTATTAAACATACGGTACTCGACGGAGCCCCGCTGGGGACGTAGAATTCTATATTTTATTAATTCGTTCCCAAACGAACAATTAATTCCCACGAATTAACAATTCGTTCCCTCAATTTAGCAATTCGTTCCCACGAAACAACAATTCGTTCCCACGGGAACGAATTTTTAATTCGTGGGAACAAATCGTTATATCATAGGAACGAATTGTTAATTCGAGGTAACGAATTGTTAAATTGAAGGAACGAATTGTCAATTCGTGGGAACGAATTTTTAATTCTAGGGAATGATTTGTTATATCATGGGAACGAATTGTTAATTCGAGGGAACGAATTGTTAAATCGAGGAAACGAATTGTTATATCGTGGGAACGAATTGTTAATTCGAGGGAACGAATTGATAAAATAAATCCATGTCCCCTGCGGGTCTCCGTAGTACTCTCTGTCAAATGTTGCAACGCGTTGTTTCTAAATGAAACAGCTCAGTAAAGGTACAGCGAATCCTGACTATATGCTGCAGATTACTAAATATACATCTCTCTGCATATACATAGCAGCTTACTAACGATGCAACAGTTTGTTTGTAAATGTTTCAACTTACGTAAGTTACACCGCTGTGTCTAAATTGTTAGATTATTTAAGATTACGGATTGCTAAGGTGCGGCGTAAAACTGGGCCACAACAAGTTAACGGTAAAATGTTGTTAAAATAATAGTTAAAAGGGAGCAACAGACAGCTTTAATCCATGATCCAGAGCCTTCAATTATGTGCATCAAAGTTTTACATATTTCCGTACAAGTAGGTATACTAAAATGTAAGCTCTATTGCGCCGATCAGCGATCATTCAATTGGACAATGACGTATTCAATGTGTGTGATCACGTGGTACTACTAACAGCAACAAGTACCGATTCAAAGTACGTATTCTTTTATAGTGTCCTTATTACGTAACGGATTTTGATGAAATACGGCGCATCAAACGCGTCTTGTTAAGCTGCATTTGGTGGTTTCTGTGTTTTCGCCCAGACTTCTGTCGTTTTTGCGAAGAATCGATTCTTCGCAAAAATTCATCGCAAAAACGACATAAGTCTGTGCCGAACTCCCTGGACGACCAAATGCAGCTCATGAAGACGCTTTTGCTGCGCCATATTTCATCAAAATCGTAAATGTATATATGCTCCGAATATCATGGAGACGGACTCTGGGTGATATGGGAGACAGCATGTTATGTCGTGAACTGACACACGTGCACCCTGACTTAATTGCTAAATCTTTATTAATGCAATTGCATTAACAGTCTGTGCTGTGGATATAGTGTTTTATGTGCGCAATAAAGAGCAATCCCTCCTTTCAGATATTACATGTACACGTAATAAAAGATCATTCATAAGTGATGATTTAAAGTTTATGATCAGGAAATACACTGTAATTTAATAGAATATAGTGTACAAATGTGCTAAGTTAACTTTAGTAAGTTATAGCTGATCATGATCTACATAATACAAATTGTGACGTTTTTGTTTCCTGCTTGATTTAATCATTCATTACATGTACATATTTAAAGTATGGGTTCCTCCTTATAGGAATCACGATTTGCCTGGTTTGACCCTCAGGTACGTTTTTATCTTTGGCTCTTTAGTTACCTGGGAGTTGAATTGGGTTATTGCCCATTATGAAAGTAGTAAGATTATTACTGGTCCTACTGCTTTTGGGAGGGGCCAAGTGATTCTGGTGTGGCGAGGACCTGGCATCAGATCAGGATTATTCTCATTTCAGGGCTGAATATATAGTTTTGTCATTGTAAATATTCAGTTCTGATTTTCGGATTTCCGCCCCATTTGTACATGTACTTGAACATGTAGATGTACTTGTACAGGTAATATATGGGATTTAGTACTAAACCCATTAAATGTTCTTAGCTGTTGATAGGCCGTTAAACCCCAACAAACAAACAAACAAACAAACAAACAAAACATATTTAAAACATTTAATAGCTAATAAAGTCATGTTTAATACACACGTTTACTTTAACCCAAATTGTGTTATGTAACTTTCTGCTGTGCAGAATAGCAATTTTGACCAATTATCTCCAATTAAGTCCATTGTTAAGCATAACAATAGTGTCTCACTTTCCCAACATGCAAAAGCGCCAAATTTCTACCTGAAATACAGAATGTTGGGAAAGTGAGAACACCCCATGTTAGATTCAGTTAAGGGCATAAGCATAGCATACATGTACATACAATGAAGCGATACTGATCACCTGACTTGCTGTCCGTAATTGTCATTTACATATTTAAAAAAAGTGTACACTAGAGTATTTCGTGTATACCGTGTATTTATGGCATTGGAGACCAGTCTAACCATTCCTGGCAGCCTGATAACGGTCCAT
Source organism: Conchocele bisecta (assembly GCA_029237695.1). Taxonomy (NCBI): domain Eukaryota; kingdom Metazoa; phylum Mollusca; class Bivalvia; order Lucinida; family Thyasiridae; genus Conchocele; species Conchocele bisecta. The sequence continues at coordinate 44,228,897 of CM055278.1, read as the reverse complement.
TCTGCTTGTTCGAGCCATGCTGATCTTTCATTGGATGACGAACGGCGCAGACCCTGATGAGACTGCGTGAGTTACACTGGTTGTAAAGGCTCACTCCTCATTTATTCAGTCAAGTCACGTAATAGTGTTCCAAGGTAGTTGTCTATTAATTTATTTCGGAATTGGCACAGAACAGCAACTATCATACGCCGTTTGATCTGTTCCGCAATTCAAATAGCATTATACCCAGTCATCCGCCCATTTCCATTAAGTGCTTTCGCTTATCTCAATATATAAAGTGTATATCACTTGTCTAATGCATTTCATAATTAATAAGCTCGGCACAGTGGTTATAAGTGTTTATTTCATCATATTGACAACTTTTCTGCTCTTAGATACTGATTTGAGCTTCGGCTTTGTTACATACTGATATGTGGCTGTGATTGGGGAAATAGTGCTTAAGGACCCGTTCTATACATGAACATACTTTGATTCAAAGATAATTGCTTCGTAAATGTGATGCAATATATGTATAACATATATGTGAACACTGCCTCGTTACTGTATCATACGGCACATGGAGTTGCCAACTCGGCCATCTTTGTGTGTTCAAGCCATCAGCCACATTCACAAACCGCAAAATGTGGGGTAGAACATATGATATAATGTAGTTAATCACATGTGGAAAAGCCAGGAAAACGCACTCCTATCAATTATATTACACCAAACAGTAAAATATGTCACTTTTCTAGACAGGTTGTGCCTGTGTTTTTAACAACATGAAGCACCATTGTGAATAGCATCGTCCACACAAAATTTACCAAATAAACCGACTACCGTACTATTATTAGCTATCAAATACAGTGACATGATATCAGTTACCTGAGTATGGGTAACGTGCACACTAACAATAGGCTGTGCATCAGATTGAAACGTTTACACATCATCAACTTATGTTGAGTTTGAGAAATGCTCAGATATCTCGTCTTTCGTATAGTTTGCTGGTATAACATTTATAGCACACCGTTTTCATATCTGTCTGTGATGTAGTATTGCACCAAATATTATTTGCTGCATGTGTCAAACGCACGAAGTGGTGAACATGTACGATGGCTTGTACATACAAAGATGGCGGAGATGACAGCTCAATGTACTATATAGTATACAATAACAAGACAATATTCACATATGTTATATGCATATATCACATCACTCTTATGAAGCAATTATCATTGAAGCCAAATGTATCTATCTATGACCCAATACCTTAATGGATTTGTGACCGATGTGGCTTCTAACATCAATTGTTACATGGTTTCCGTTAATAGCGCGTGCTGTTTGAACATGGCTTTAGCCAATGCTCATCCCGGGGCAGCGCGTAATGGAAGTGCCTTCATGACGTCACTACGCGGAAGTGCCTTCATGACGTCACTACTTCATGACGTTCATGACGTTCATGACGCGGCCCGGGAATATGCATACCGAAAATTATCTACGTGAATGGGACGATTTTATAAAAGTACTGAAAATACTGAATATAATGCTCAAATTACATCAGTTTTTTGTTGGAAATGTAACAATAAGGTTTGATCATGTCCAGCCGTGTGCAAACGTTTGCTGTGGCCCTCGGGAACTGTTTGAACCCGCGGCCTGCGCCTTGGGTTCAAACAGTTCCCTCAGGCCACAGCAAACGTTTGCACACGGCTGGACATGATCAAACCTTATAATGACACTCTTTTTGAACATACATGTATATATATTATTTTTGAGAAACGAACACTATCCATTGCTGTTTTGTGAAATGTTTTTTCATGATACCATCTGAGACACAGCCACTTTAAATTGGACGAGGCCGCACAACCAATCAAATTTCCTGATTTAGAGCACGATAGCGGGTTCGTGGTCAGAACGTTAACAAATAAAACAACTGGCTCTGTATTAATGTGGTCATTCGTGACTGAAGAAATGGGGCTTATATGTTTTGCGACCAGTGTAGATCCAGATCAGCATGTGCATGCCCACAGTCTGCTCAGGATCTACACTGCTCGCAATTACATGAATGAAACACCCGTCATTCTTGTAACAAGCAAAACATTTTTCAGCAAATTAAACATTTATTTACCATTAGCGGACGTGCTTATTGGCAATATTATGTTTTTACACCAAACATGAAATGCCACTGTTAATGTCAAGAGCGATAACCGCGATTTCGTAAAAGCTTAACGGGTAGAACTGTTTATATTATTTTTTCTATTTATGCTTGATGTGCAATATACTGTAATATACTGTAAAATATGTCGATACAAATATTATTTTCAGTTGACGCTTTTAATTGATACCTATACTTTTAAGAATGTCCTGCCCCATTTGCATACCAAAAAAGCCTGAGACAATCGCGCGTCAATAAGTAATCAAACTATACATAAATTAATAATTCCAGCACAAAAATATTTACACAATTCCCTAACATTTGATTGGCCCGTAGCAAGTCTCTGTCCAAAATTTATATCCCAGTAAACTCCCACGCCGAACTACTTTCCGTAACTTGAGGCGCAGTTAAAATAATTGTTAAGAAAACGGAAAATAAACACATTTTCTTGATGAATTGATTTCAAATGCTGGAATTATAACGAATGATGGCCTTTTTGTGGAATTTATCGGGGATATAAACTTGGAAAAGTCAAGGAAATACTGGACGAGGCCTTCCGGCCTTCGTCCAGTATTCCCGCGACTTTTCCAAGTTTATACCCCGATAAATTCCACAAAAAGGCCATTCATTCCTATATTGTACAATCTTTATTGCGGTCACTCGTAATGTTTAAATGGTATAATAGCTATACAATTATACACTTATTCATATAAAGATCATTTTGTGCATAATAGATTGGACCCCATTGTCAAAGAATAGTGGCGGAATTTGAAATTATCTTCCGTTTTTTATGGGCATATTTAACCGACAATGATTCCTAAAATCAGTCACATTTTCCGTAAATGACGTAAAAAATTGACATTCCGTATGAGTTCTGCATTTTATATCAATTTTCAACATCATTTACAGAAAATAGTACATGTTTTCGAAAACAGAATCGGCGTAAAACGGCGATGATTATGTAGACAGCTGATATCAGAGACTGACTCAATTTATTTAAAATCCAAGCATTTGCCGAGAAAACGATACAATACAAGGTGTAATGTATCACTGTCCGATTTAGTTAATTGAGATTAATGCATATCTAATCGTATATCACAGTATAATTAAGGTTTATATTTGAAGTTTGGTTTCAAGTTTAAAATGCATCCAAGCACGCACGTAGTTCGACGGGACATTAATAAAGTATAACTCCCAGAAACAACGCTGAATGTTGTTGTTTTTAGGTTCTTTCTTTGTAACGGATTCGCAAATGACATAATGTCTCATATTATCCCGTCAACACAGTGCGTATGTGCCGTGAAACACTGTGCCGTGAAACATTTTTGATATCCAGTCAATGCTATTTTTGCATTTTACAGCCATTTGTAGGTGTTGACGGGATAAATAGAATAGTAGGTTAGTGCCGTGAATGGGAAACAATATCTGGCGCGGCACTGAAACGGGATGTGCTCGGCAGAGCCTCGCCCATCCCGTTTCCTGAGCCTTGCCAGATATTTTTTCCCATTCACGACACTAATCTACTATTCTCTATCTATTTTCCTTATTTCTGAACCAAAGTATATGTGGTGAGCACTCATTTGAACCGTCTCGACGAGACGGTTCAAATGAGTGTTCACAACATATACTTCTGATGAGAAATAAAGAAATGCTTGAGCCTTGCCGGATATTTTTTCCCATTCACGGCACTAACCTATTATTCTCTATGTACGCCATGGTCAAAGCTAGATATTTGCATAAGCGCATCACCATACAGTGAATATGTACTGAGCACCTAATATGCAGTGTAACTATTACACTGCAAACCCAATTTATACATAAATATAATATATTATATTATTCAAATATAATTCAATCAAATCCAGCTGCGAATGTTGTGTTTCCAAAAAAAAACAAAAAAACACAACAAAACAGAAAATATTTTTTTTTGAAGAATATCATGTTGAAATAAGTTATATTTTATATGTCCGAGGCCCTGTGCATGCTCATTAAAATCGTGTACATACCTTCAATATCTATCCCAGCACCTATCATTTCCGACATGTCGCCGCTGTATTAATTTCCCAGAATTTGTATCAAATACGTTTTCTTCCACCTATGAAAATCTCGTAAAATCCCGTATTTTCTCGGCGGTTCCGCGTCTCAATCTAGAAGGCGGTTGGAACGAAACGCTTAGAACTCTGATCCAACTGGCGGAAAATTAAGAATTTGGACGATTCCAATCAGGCGCTTTAAAAGGGGTGATAGGTATATCAGAATTGGATACGGTTTATCTACAGGAACATTGCAGGATGCTCTTAGTATCATATACTTGCTGGAAACATTGAGATACTATCTGGGTGTATATGTGTAGATTGGCGCAACTGTACGAGAACTCCCGCCAATAATATATGTGGCTGTGACTGGTGAAATGGGGGTTATGGGATTTGCGACCAGTGTAGGTACATATCTAATAGAACACTCCTGTAGCCTGATAACGACAAATAGTGCTTGTTAGAAGCATGCCCGGTGTTTCATTGACGGAATAGCGACCAGTGCATATCCTGATCAGACTGTGCGGATGCACAGGCTGATCTGGATCTACACTGGTCGCAAATCTCATAAGCCCCATTTCCCCAGTGACAGCCACATATATGACTTTGGTATGTCGGAGATTACGAGGCTGTTTCTGTTCGTTGAAATAGAACAGGCCAACTACTAAATTGGACCTGAAAATCACCTGTTAATGCCATTTCTATACTCGCAAAAATTGCTAGCGTACACTTAATAAATTTTACTACCGAGTATTTACAGGTTTTGACTAAAATATAGCCTTTTACTCGACAACAAAATTAATTTCTTGGTGTAGAAAGATCAGGTTTTACTATCAAAAGCCAATTGATGAATACCAAGTTAGCATTTAAGTATATAGAGGATATTCATATTTTTGCAACGAATATGACATACATGTATATGTTCATCGAGTGGTGTGAAATGTCCATATTTCACACTCGTGAAATATGGACATTTCACACCACTCGATGAACATGTATGTCATATTCGTTGCAAAAATATGAATATTCTATTTATTATATACCGCTCCATGGAAATTAGCAGTTTTTTAGACTGTATACGGTAATGAATGTGTATTTGCAGCCTATTTGCGCCGTTTTCCCGAACATAGATTTTATGAATATAGATAGCGGAAGTAATCGTATTTTTGCCAGGAAGTTGTATATTTCATCGATGAGAACATACTGACTTTTATTTACATTGTATAACTATGTATTTCATGGGTAGGTATATAATAAATATGTTTCGTTAATTTTAACGGAATTTATTGGCTTTTATCTTCGATGATAATGTCTGTTCATGATCGCAAAACAATCAAACATGTCTTGGAGTGTTCATACTGTATTGCATCTGGATTAAAGAGGAAACCCTCTAAACCGGACACTCCGGGCATCTCCAAGTGTGTCCGGTTTAGATAGATTCCACTGTATAAGATATATTTATATACAACATAATTTGACACAATCAAATAGTATAGTTTTGCTTTTTCAAGTTTGATTTGTTTGAAAGCAAGTTGTGTCTATGTTTACATAAAGTTAATTTGGATTACAATGCACATATTTTGAGATATATTCGGACGTTTTAGCTACCCGATGCAAAACATGATTCTAGTTAGATCCGTTCAAACCACCTGACGGATATAAAATTAAAAGTGATATGTTTCACAACAGCTAGTGTTTCATGACTCAGTATTAACGGATTCCTAAATTTAGATATTTCGAATGTGTCTTCCCTTTTCATCACATACTTCGTTGTATATAGTATAATAAAACACAAATTACTTGAAATTTTATCAAATGGTGCGTTTCGTTGATATTTGCAATTTGCTGTCCATTTAAGGGAAAGCACACAGTACACACAGTACACACATACACACATACGGACACATCATTTTATTTCATTTAAAATGACTGTATCTCAGATGATGTGTCAGATATACGATCTGGGGGCCGTTTCACTAAACTTCGTACGACTAAAATGTTCGTAAGTGCAAAATTATGATAATCTGTAAATTTCACATTAATAATGTTTTCGTGTCAACACTTATCGGATTTACATTTATTGAGCATAGGCTGCATATGCAGCCTATGCTCAATAAATGTAAATCCATCAATTAAATATTCCAGCCGATTCTAAATTTTCATTTACGAACATTTTAGTCGTATGAAGTTTAGTGAAACGGGCGCCTGTTGTTTTTCGTTTCATGCAATGTCAGTGAATTATATCCAGCAATCGCACCATTTTATTTGATGAAATTTCCAATCAAATGCGTTATATTCGAGAGCATACGATAAGAAACTGAGTTAAACAGGGGAGATAATTTGAATTCGCATCATTTGACAGTTTTCGTTGTGAAATGATCATACACTACCACAATTAGAAATAAATATCCATTATAGACGCTTTTGGAATTAAGTGAAATAAATAAATTAGTAACTATCAATTGCGAAACATTTTTTGCAATACTGAAAAATAGCTATCGTTGCGAACGCTAGTTACATTTCAGTATTATAAACATTTTTTTTTACCAATTCCCGTTTTTTTTCCATTCGACTTATAGGTAAATTTGGGTTCATAAATCATACAAATCTACAATTAAACCATTTTTATATGTTATCTCCCTTGAGTGTGTCACGCAAATTTCTACGGGGGCAGCCATTGATCGTGCTACGCCTAAACGGCGAGCACGACCAAGAAAATAGTGCCCTGTGCCAGCTTATCCTATGGAGTTTTGGTCTGTCTTGCTTCAAGTGTATCTAAAACTCTACACACACTATTCTCTATAGTTTTCACAGTTGTCTGCTCAGTTTATCAGTTAAATTCTGAACAATTCAAGACAGTTCGTGCGTATGAATTCAGGAGCTATTATCTTTAGTTCTCACAGTTAGGTAGCAGTGAACAGTTAACCGCCAGTTTCGTACAAGTTTTTTTCTGGCAGTTTCCAATAGTAATTTATTCTAGAGAAAACGTATGTATAGGAATGGGTTTGCACAATCACAGTCCATTTGCCTCTGGATGATGATTGAGAAAATATGCAACTTTCAGTCTCTAATTCCGCAAGTGATCAGTTTTTCTGGAGATAACATATTTCAGTACTTTCATTACTTTGATTCCAAATCTGTTTCATCACATTCTATGCATATGCGAGACCCGGTGTCTTTAGCGGGACGCATATATAATACAGTCAATGTTCTAGTTTAACCCTCACTACGCGGGAGACGAAAATTGTCGTCTGCTGTTTTTCATTTTTTCCTTAATTCTTAACAAAAAACCGGTATTGACAGCACATGAGAATCGTCTCCAGTGGAGACGATTCTCATGCGCTGTCAAAACAGGTTTTTGTCGAGAAATATTGAAAATAAAATATTTCCGGCAGACGACAAAATTTAATTCAGCGTAGTAAGGGTACATTGTTTATTGCATATAAGTACAATGGACTGAGACGTCACTTTATTTCCACAGTATACCCCCCATGTAGGATTATCGGCGTAATCGGAAGAGATTATCATTTATATGATTATAGCCGATAGTAATGCACGTTGGGATGTCTCACCACAAAACCGGTCTTGTGACAGAATATTTAAAACATGTTCAAAACATCACAGAACCCCGTGATAACGTGTCTGCAACATATACTCGGTTCTCATGCTAGATATCAAAGAGTTTGATTGGTCGAGGCTGAGCTGCGCTCAGTCTCGACCAATCAAACTGCTTGATTTCGAAGCTCAAACGCCGACAACATGCTGAGAACGTTTTATTTCATAATCAACGGCCCAGAATTTTGGTTAACCTAACATGACCTGTCAGCGTGACAATAACCATAGGAGACATATATCATTAAATACTTGAAACCATATTGCATGGACAATAATAATAATAATAATAATAATAATAATAATAAACTAACGTAATGACCGTTTGACACACGTTTTTCAAACATAAATGCACCTACAATCGAATCTGCGCCGGTTGGTTTATAAAAAGCTAAAATAATCCCTCGAATAGAAACATGAACGGATTCCGTTTTTATCCCGTCAACACAGTGCGTATGTGCCGTGAAACACGGTGCCATGAAACATTTTTGATACCCTGTCAATACGACCTAATCACAGCGTATGAATATGTGCGGTGGCTGTGGTTATTTTTCTTGCATTTTAAAGCTATTTGTAGGTGTTGACGGGATAAATAGAATACATGTAGTATGTTAGTGCCGTGAATGAGAACAAATATCTGGCGCGGCACGGAAACGGGATGTGCTCGGCAGAGCCTCGCCCATGTTTTCCCATTCACGGCACTAACCTACTATTCTCTATAACCCTCCCATACCTGGGCAAATGCAATGGACTATTCCAATTTAAGTTACAAACTTCCAATGTAAACGTTGCTGCACCGGCCTTAGTTTTTCTATACACCAGCGTAGATATGAAACCTCACTGAAATGTGGCTGTGACTGGATAAATCAAGGTGTATGATCACATGGTACTAACAACAACAACACGTACCGATTCAAAGTACGTATTGTTTTATAGTGTCCTTATTACGTAACGGATTTTGATGAAATATGGCGCATCAAACGCGTCTTGTTAAGCTGCATTTGGTGGTCTCTGTATTTTCGCCCAAACTTCTGACGTTTTTGCGAAGAATTGATTTCCGTGTCTCTCCGACACGGAAATCGATTCTTCGCAAAAACGACATACGTCTGTGACAAACTCCATAGACCACCAAATGCAGCTCATGAAGACACGCTTGCTGCGCCATATTTCATCAAAATCCGTTGCATATTAAGGAAAATATCAAATGATACTTACTTTGGAGTGGGCGACATTGTTGTTGTTGTAACCACGTGATCATGCACCTTGTAAATGAAGCTTATGGAATTTTGACCAGGGTATCACCTGCTCAAATAACATACACTAGTGTAGCCTGATAACGATCTATATTCCTCGTCAAAATCATGACGGGTGCTTCATTGATGGAACAGTGAACAGTGCAGATCCTGATCAGACTGTGCGGATGCATGCCGTACAGCATGTGTGTGTACCGTGAAACCTCTCTAAACCGGACACCCTGGGAGGTCCCCAGGGTGTCCGGCTTAGAGGGGTTTCACTGTAAATATGCATGCGATCATTCTGAGCCATAGCTGTGTTCCATGCGATCACGAACAGACGTACATGTGTATGTACAGTGAAATCTCTCTAAACCGGACACCCTGTGAGGTCCCCAGGGTGTCCGGTTTAGAGGGGTTTCACTGTAAATAGACATGTGATCATTCTGAGCCATAGCTGTGTTCCATGCGATCCCGAACGGACATTATCGCATGAGATAAAGTACAAAACTCATCAACAATAAGATCACAGGTGTTTTCTTGGTGTCCGGTTAAGAGGGGTTCCTCTGTATATGCGCAGTCAGCCGCTCTATAAGATAACTGCGCAGTTTAAACAACGTAGGAAGTACCAGCCAGTATTTGCGGGCTAAAGCGTCGCGTCTCAATTATAATTTATACCAGGAAAATATCGAACGCCAAATCTACATAATTTCCAACAATTAATGCTAGCTCTAAATATTTAATGCTACCGGTAAATATTTAATGCTAGCTCTAATTGTTTAAAGCTAGCAATACTTATTTGAGCTTATATAGATGTGCCGTTCCATAGGGAAAAGCATTCTATCTGTAGTAAACCCCAATCAAACACTCCCAGTACATGATCATTCCCGCTGCAGTGCTAGCCTGGACAGGCGCATTCTATCTGTAGTAAACCCCAATCAAACACGCCCAGTACATGATCATTCCCACTGCAGTGCTAGCCTGGACAGGCGCATTCTATGTGTAGTAAACCCCAATCAAACACGCCCAGTACATGATCATTCCCACTGCAGAGCTAGCCTCGACAGGCGCATTCTATGTGTAGTAAACCCCAATCAAACACGCCCAGTACATGATCATTCCCACTGCAGTGCTAGCCTGGACATGCGCATTCTATGTGTAGTAAACCCCAATCAAACACGCCCAGTACATGATCATTCCCGCTGCAGTGCTAGTCTGGACATGCGCATTCTGTCTGTAGTAAACCCTAATCAAACACGCCCAGTACATGATCATTCCCGCTGCAGTGCTAGTCTGGACATGCGCATTCTATGTGTAGTAAACCCCAATCGAACACGCCCAGTACATAATCATTCCCGCTGCAGTGCTAGTCTGGACATGCGCATTCTATGTGTAGTAAACTCCAATCAAACACGCCCAGTACATAATCATTCCCGCTGCAGTGCTAGCCTCGACATGCGCATTCTATGTGTAGTAAACCCCAATCAAACACGCCCAGTACATAATCATTCCCGCTGCAGTGCTAGCCTCGACAGTCGCATTCTGTCTGTAGTAAACCCCAATCAAACACGCCCAGTACATGATCATTCCTGCTGCAGTGCTAGCCTCGACAGGCGCATTCTATCTGTGTTACACCGCCGCCTGCGCTAATCATACCAATATTTGCAATTATTTTTATTTCAAAATTGTGCTTGAAACAGATTGATTGCCTGAGCATGAGGTCTGATACAGCTCAGGTTCAGTCAATAAACCTGCTTGATTGCTAATTGAGATTGCCAAAAGATGTTTAGAAACGTTGAAATATGGGCAAGATTAAATTAACGCAGGCGGTTGTGTATGCCATTACTGTTGAAATGGCGTAAAACACCAATAAATAAATAAATAAATAAATAAATAAATCAATAAATCAATCAATCAATCAATCAATCAATCAATCAATCAATCAACCATTCAATCAACCATTCAATCAATCAACAATTCAATCAATCAATGGATCGAATCCAGATCCAGGTGCAAATTGCACATTCCGCACGTTGCACCAGATGAGTTTCTTCAAACCGCAATTCTGCGGAGTGTAGAAAAACATTCCCCAAGTTTCTTCATCGGTTTAATGAGGCATTTAAATATGTTTATACTCAATTTACAACCTTGTGGCTTTCGAAAAAGATAACATTCCAACGTGTGCGATCAACGTAGCCCCAGATCAGCATCCGCGCAGTCTGATCAGGGGCTACGTTGTTCGCTATACAGGTCTTGAAGTAGATTTCGCTTTGTCCGCAAAACGATTTAATCATAAAAAATCCAACTGCGTTGCCCGTGCATGATGTTCTTGATATGCAACTGTTGCATTATTGTACATTTTCTCAGCGGGTGGTGCATTTACAACGTTCAGGCCTTAGAGGTGTGGTATTAGAACAGGGATTGGAATGGAATCATGAGAAAACTCGCCAGCGAAATCTGTATCCAATATAGAGATTCACACAGTCTAAACAGTAGTATATTCAGACAGTAGATAGCAGATTCACACTGTCTAAACAGTAGCAGATTCACACAGTCTAAACAGTAGCAGATTCACACTGTCTAAACAGTAGCAGATTCACACTGTCTAAACAGTAGCAGATTCACACTGTCTAAACAGTAGCAGATTCACACTGTCTAAGCAGTAGCATTATTCACACTGTCTAAGCAGTAGCATATTCACACTGTCTAAGCAGTAGCATATTCACACTGTCTAAACAGTAGCAGATTCACATAGTCTAAACAGTAGCAGATTCACACAGTCTAAACAGTAGCAGATTCACACAGTCTAAACGGTAGCAGATTCACACAGTATAAACAGTTGCAGACACACACAGTTTAAACAGTAGCAGATTCACACAGTCTAAACAGTAGCAGATTCACATAGTCTAAACAGTAGCAGATTCACACTGTCTAAACAATAGCAGATTCACACAGTCTAAACAATAGCAGATTCACACAGTAGATTCAGACGTTTCACACAGTCTAAGCAGTAGCAGATTCACACAGTCTAAACAGTAGCAGATTCACACAGTCCAAACAGTAGCAGATTCACACAGTCTAAACAATAGCAGATTCACACAGTATAAACAGTAGCAGATTCACACAGTCTAAACAGTAGCAGATTCACACTGTCTAAACAGTAGCAGATTCACACAGTCTAAACAGTAGCAGATTAACACTGTCGAATCAGTAGCAGATTCAGACGTTTCACACAGTCTAAGTAGTAGCAGATTCACACAGTCTAAACAGTAGCAGATTCACACAGTCTAAACAGTAGCAGATTCACACAGTCTAAACAGTAGCAGATTCACACAGTATAAACAGTAGCAGATTTACACAGTCTAAACAGTAGCAGATTCACACAGTCTAAACAGTAGCAGATTAACACTGTCGAATCAGTAGCAGATTCAGACGATTCACACAGTCTAAGCAGTAGCAGATTCACACAGTCTAAACAGTAGCAGATTCACACAGTGTAAACTGTAGCAGATTCACACCGTCTAAACTGTAGCAGATTCACACAGTATAAACAGTAGCAGATTCACACAGTCTAAACACTGTCTAAACAGTAGTAGATTCACACAGTCTAAACAGTAGCAGATTCATACAGTCTAAACAGTAGCAGATTCACACAGTCTAAACAGTAGCAGATTCACACAGTCTAAACAGTAGCAGATTCACACAGTCTAAACAGTAGTAGATTCACACAGTCTAAACAGAAGCAGATTCACACAGTCTAAACAGCAGCAGATTCACACAGTCTAAACTGTAGCAGATTTACACAGTCTAAACAGTAGCAGATTCACACAGTGTAAACTGTAGCAGATTCACACAGTCGAAACTGTAGCAGATTCACACAGTCTAAACTGTAGCAGATTCACACAGTATAAACAGTAGCAGATTCACACAGTATAAACTGTAGCAGATTCACACAGTCTAAACAGTAGCAGATTCACACAGTCTAAACAGTAGTAGATTCACACAGTCTAAACTGTAGCAGATTCACACAGTCTAAACAGTAGCAGATTCACACAGTCTAAACTGTAGCAGATTTAAACAGTCTAAACAGTAGCAGACTCACACAGTCTAAACAGTAGTAGATTCACACAGTCTAAACAGTATCAGATTCACACAGTCTAAACTGTAGCAGATTCACTCAGTCTAAACAGTAGCAGATTCACATATAGTATAAACAGTAGCAGATTCACACAGTCTAAACAGTAGCAGATTCACACAGTATAAACAGTTGCAGTCTCACACTGTCTAAACAGTAGCAGATTCACACAGTCTAAACAGTAGCAGATTCACATAGTCTAAACAGTAGCAGTTTCACACAGTCTAAACAGTATCAGATTCAGACATTCTAAACAGTAGCAGATTAACACTGTCTAATCAGTAGCAGATTCACAAAGTCTAAACAGTAGCAGATTCACACTGTCTAAACAGTAGCAGATTCACACAGTCTAAACAGTAGCAGATTCACACAGTCTAAACAGTAGCAGATTCACACTGTCTAAACAGTATTAGATTCACACCGTCTAAACAGTAGCAGATTCACACAGTATAAACAGTAGCAGATTCGCACAGTCTAAACAGTAGCAGATTCACACAGTCTAAACAGTAGCAGAGTTCACACTGTCGAATCAGTAGCAGATTCAGACGATTCACACAGTCTAAGCAGTAGCAGATTCATACAGTCTAAACAGTAGCAGATTCACACAGTCGAAACAGTAGCAGATTCACACTGTCGAATCAGTAGCAGATTCAGACGATTCACACAGTCTAAGCAGTAGCAGATTCACACAGTCCAAACAGTAGCAGATTCACACAGTCTAAACAGTAGCAGATTCACACAGTCTAAACAGTAGCAGATTCACATATAGTATAAACAGTAGCAGATTCACACAGTCTAAACAGTAGCAGATTCACACAGTCTAAACAGTAGCAGATTCACACTGTCTAAACAGTAGCAGATTGATTCACACTGTCTAAACAGTAGCAGATTGGTTCACACTGTCTAAACACCGTCACTGTGGCCTAGTGTGTAAAGCACCCGCCTCACAACTGGAAAGTTGAAGGTTCGAGCCTGCACTCGGACTGATGTGGCCAGTTAGTTATAGTCCGGCGGATATATCCATGTTTCAGTCTTAACCTGGTTTCGGCGTCTAAAGTTTTTTTTATTGTTGATTTGAAGACTCAATGGTGTCTAGTATCAAAAACCGTCGAATGCCACCTTGGCACCCTTGAGCAATTTGAGATATAGCATGAATTATCCCCCCCTGTCAAAATTTGCGATTTTTCGCTATTTTACACGAAAAATGCAAGCATTAAAGTCTAGTTTCATCATGTCGTCTGCTACAGACACTTAGCGGTATGTTAACTAAGGTATATAGCGTTAAGTGAAATAATACAATCACCCTAAATACAAAATTAACAATTGACCGTTCCAAGGCGGGTCAATGTATTTGGTGGTGTTTTTAACAATAACAACATTACAGAAGTATGAGTATCATATTCGGATGCAGTATAGTATATTATATATTTTGTTGCATCGACATGGTCGTGCCTTCAGTGCGGTTTGCTAAGTTCCCTACATGATGACACTACGATGCCCACAAATATATGTGCCTGTGGCGGAGACAATGTCCACAGCAACAGGCACGTACACTATGGTACATCGATGTTTGTAGGTTTGTGTCCCTCTTGCTTGATATTTTTGTTAACAATCCACGTACTGTCCTATGCGATGTAAGTGGGTAAGTGGGAGGTTTGCGGCACCGGGTTAACCAGTTATATTCACTGGCCGTTCCAAGGCGGAAGCCTTGCTGTCGTGTCTTCTTGTGACATGTCTTGTTGTTTCTTCAAGTTTTCTACTAGGACCGTCATTTTCTTAGTGATTCTTTGGGAATACTGTTTTGTTGGTCATTTGTTATATTTTGTAAAATTTCCCCACTCCTCGTATATTGTTATACCCTAGCGATAGCGAAAATGGGATATAGCGTTAGTCCATGTCCGTCCGTCCGTCCGTCCGTCCGTCCATCTGTAACACTTTTTGTGTTTAGCATTTGCGTTTAGCAAATTTGTTTAACTCATTTCGTTGGAACCGCTTGATGGATTTCAATAACATTTCGCAACAGTGTTAACCTGAACATAATTGAGTGTCGCACATGAACCCGGGTTCATACGCTCAATGTCAAGGTTACAAAATTGTACTTAGCATTTGCGTTTAGCAAATGTGTTTAATTCATTATCAAGGTTGCCACGAGGGGATTAGCTATGTTTAGCGATGCCGCTCTTGTTGTTCTTGTTTTTGTTGGGGGACCATACACCACTGATTGTGGAGTGCAACATGAGCGGAAAATTACCATTCCAATGCGTGACTATATATCAGTTGTATCATATAATTATATATATATAGCAGCAGCAACGTATGTGTGCATATGTGTACATTGTATACCTTACTCTGTGTCGAAATGAGGGTGTCAGTGACGGATACAATATCCACATCATCACAAACCTGCTTTCTGGTTCATAAATGTAGATGTTCATCGTAATGCTCTATGCATATTTCGCATTAATTCAGTTGTAGATATATGTCAGTGTGTTTAAACGTGTGTGCAAATTAGCGCAACAGGCATCATGACATGCACAAAATACAGTGCAAGATAAATTTTCACTTCGGCAACCACATCTCGAGTGAAACAGTTTGGGGTACCGTAATAGGTACCAATGCCCTGTTCAGTTCATCTCTTGTCCACCCATACTTGCATGGATCAGCAACTGGGGACTCGGCCTCAAGTGACCTCCATACATGTGCTTGGTAATGTGCACGTTTGATATTTTCTTCGAACGCCTCTTTTGTAGGAGGTAATGTAATGTCGATAACTTTGGCGTAGATGTATAACCTTTGCCTGTTTTTGTGGCCCAGACATTCAAGCGAGCATCTGACATAGTAGCACACTTTGTTTGCCCATAACACGCAGCGACGAATTATGTGGCTTCAGCTATTACTAAAGTTATATGACTATCTAGGTCGCCCAGGTGTGACAAGGAATGCCCAGCTCTTACTGCTTTAAGAGCAGTACCCTTCCCAATCCCAAAGTATGCCGCTACTGTGTCACAACCCGAGAGTGCATGTGCTGGCAGAACTTCTGTGATAACATCCCTGTGACGTTCCACTGTCTTTCCAATATCAACAACTGCCCTGTCTTTTATCGGTGACTCCATGAAGACCATGGTAGTCAACTGTGAGTGTAGGTAGTGATATATTAAGAGAACAAATACGTCTGTGTCATCAGACAGAACTGTGATACCAGCTGTTGTCTCTTGTGAAACAAGAAGCATTTGTTGCACCAATATCGTGTCTGCATCTTCTTGCACATTGTCCATGTCTCTTCTGTAAATTACAGTCCCTCCATTGCTAATCTCAATTGGTGTTTTGTCTTTGCCGGTTATGACTAACTTATGTTTCTGTGTATGCACTTTGTGAAACAACGTGTCTTCCTTCAGCTCATCACATAGCATGTCTATCAATTGTTTCTTGTTTTCCGTAACTGTCAATACCACCTTTTGTGGTGGCAACCTCGTATTAGACTGAAGTTTGTGGACTCTACTAGCTTCTGTTGTTCTAGCATGTCGGGTTACACTCTTTGTGCTATAGTCATAGTATCTATCAAAGGTAAGGTAATCATCCCCTGTTTGCAACTTCTGCCCAACATACTGACTACAATTTTGAGCAAAATCTTTCATGGTCCCACTTGCTGGCCATTTTATCACCCACAATAGTGCTGAACCATCAATAATTGTGGTGCTAGTATTGCGAACTAATCGGGAAGATACCGCAACCTGTCATTCTTTTTTCAGCACTGATTTGGCCTTCGAAATCCTCATTTCTCCGTCTTCAGTAAACATTGATGTAGGAACAGGCGATAGCTCGTGTGATAATATATCATTGATGTCCACTTCACGTGAACTTGCCTGGAGTCCTATAACTCGCGAGTAAATGAGGTTGGTGTCATACAGCTTCGCTTCATTCACGTGCACATGCTTTTTTGTTACAAACATGGTTTCTACCTTTTTCTGCATCGTTCCATTGAAACCTGTTAGTAATGAATCCTCAAATTCCTGCATCTGTTTGGTACCTATTTCAATGGCATTGTGCACATTGACAGATGGTGGTCCAACTCTGCCAGTGACTATATTCACTACGCTATCTGGGTGGTCATGTGTATCTAAAGGATCTATGCATAGCTCGAGCTTCCGTCGTATGCCATCCCTGTCCATGGCATCAGCTGTAATCCTAGCTTTGCGTTCCTCTTTATGCACATCGTGTATCTGTGCATCTTTTTCTCTGTCAACCATGGATGCCAAATTTGACTCAAGACTGCTACAAATGTGAAGTCCCAATGCCCAAGTCTTGAGCGTTTCAGGCTTTAATGTAATGCCGATGATTCCACCTTGACCATGGCCGTATCTCATGAATGTGGTTTCTATGTACATATCGCTCCACAGACCATTCCAGATACCTGATGTGTGCCGCATAACATGTTCCCCATTAAGGAAATGTTTCAGGATATTTCGTGGAAGCGCTTCCATTGACCGTAGGTATTGTAAGCCATAACGGGCATAATGAACATGGCCTGCAGCAAAGCAGTAGGGCATCATTTGTCTAGTTTCTAGCCGTTTATATTGGACTATAAATATGTTTCAAATCGTATACTGACAACTTTTCATCAATATCTCTACTGCCAAAAATGTGCAGTATCTGTACTAACATGTGCAGAGATGCTGAATAAAAACGATAGCGTTGTTAACTGTAAATGAGCCAATTCAATAGTGCTTTAAATAATAGCGTGTTTGCAGCAGTATAATTAAAATGTGGCATATATGTATACAATAGCTGAACACTAGCTGAACAGGAAATACATTTATATACATTAGACCTTGAGCCACCAATAACCCCCCCCTCCCCCCCCTGTGGGATTTTTGGTGACTATGATTTTCAGGTTCAGTAGCCTATTGTCTATTAATCCTGAATGTCTGCGCTCAAAAAGCCGCTGGATGAACAAATGGCGGCCATTTTCCAAGATGGCCGCCATGCCATTTTGAGCCGTTTATATTATGTACTGTTAATTGATATTTAGGCAAGTACAAACCCTGTAAATAGCTACGATGTTTTGCCAGATTGGTTACTGAATGGTATACAATGGACATTATACATCATTACATCATACTAAAAACCAATTAATTTCCAAAATGGGCCAGCCCACAAAGGCCTTTTTTCACACATTATTTAGCAGGTTTACGCCACAAATTAGCACTGTTATGTCATTTTACTAATTACCTACGACAAATTTAGGAATTTAAAAAGTCGAAATATACAGGGGAGATAATTCATGCTATATCTCAAATTTATCAAGGGTGCCAAGGTGGCATTCGACGGTTTTCGATACTAGACACCCTCGAGCCTGCGAATCAACAATAAAAAAAACTTTAGACGCCAAAACCAGGTTAGGTCCAGTGTCTGCCGGACTATTATATTTAACCCTTCCTACGCTGTTGACGCAAATTGCCGTCTGCAGTTTTTCATTTTTGATTTAATTCTTAACACAGTGGAGACGATTCTCATGTGCTGTCAAAACCAGGTTTTTGTCGAGAAATATTGAAAAAACATTTTCCAGCAGACGACAACATTTAATTCAGCGTAGTAAGGGTTAATGGTACCAATTGCCTTCCTGCCTGGTGCCAGGAATAAATTATAGGAATCGGGAAGTACTGCGTGCTCGATAGAGTGTCTCTTAAGTCAAATGTGGGTGGTTCTTTCAATACAGGTGAAACTATCATAACTAAAAAAATGATTTATTTTTTTATTCCATGTCAGATAGCTGGGACGAAATGGTTAAAGCGACATGACATCACATTCACTCTGTCTACGTGTCATGCACAACTTGTTTTGCAAAATTATTTAGTATTATACATGCATGAATTAGTAACTGGTGTTATCAGACGATAGGTGCAGTCTAACTGTGTTTAATTAGTTTTACACGTCGCCTTATATTGAGTTTGTCAAAGAACATACACATGTATTTATGTTTGTAATAATATAACACTATCGACTGAGACTGAATGCCTTTAAAGGTACATGCCCACTCAGTAGGTAAAACATGTTCTTTTTTTAGGGTTTGGAAAATATTTATTGTCCCCGTAATAGGTTTGTGGTGGGTCGTGGCTATCACCCACAAACCGTACATAATTATACATGCAATAGTCAGGTACAACTACAAAATATACAATTACAGATATTCACCCTCTATTACTCTTGCAGTACTGGGTAGAAAGCACTGTCCTATTATGTTTTAACCCTTTGAACCCGAAAGCCCGCTATATCGGTTTATTCAAACAGTGCAGATCCAGATGAGCCGGCTCGTAACGAGCCGTCTCATCAGGATCTGCACTGTTTGAAAGTAATTTTCATATTTTTGAGAAAAAACAAATACCCCTTTTTATAAATGGAATAGTCTGAAAATAATTTTGCGATGATTGAATTGGTTGCAAAACCAACATATCGCAGCCCATTCAGTTACTTAGGGGTGAAAGGGTTAAGACTGCATGGTAGAGTGGTACAGTAGAATCGTCACTAATGAGAGAGCTAAAACATCAATTATATGTTATCATTCATTTTACACATGATTCATGATGCAGTTCAATCCTACTGTGCATCTACATGTTTAAGTCATGTGTTCTTTATAGGAATTAAATAAGTGTATAATTGTGTCACTATTCCACGAGTTCTAAAAATTACGATTGCCCGCTATACAGTTATAATCACTTAGTAATATATATTTTACTGGTAGTGACTCGCGGTGGTATCAGGCTATTTTCATATGCAAATGAGGCATGATATTTTTTAATTATTTATACTAATTAAGTGTGTCACCTGAAAAAATAATATACAGAGAATAAATAGTAATGTCCGTTAACATTTTAAGGAAACACGGTTATCGCCCCTGATATCAGTGTAGAAATTTACGACTGTTATACAATGTATAATAATGCCAATCAATACGTGGGTTAATGGTGAATGAATGTCTATTTTGCCAGAAAATATCTCAGAAGGTGTCTCTGATATAAAGAATATTGTGTGCACTGAGTGCACCTTTAATATGTAAACTATAACTTGGCAAGTTGGATGTGATAACAATGACCTGCAATTTACTAATCAAAAAGCACACGTTTATTATTAAAATATTAAAATAATGTATTACAGGATATACGCTGTCAAATTATATGGAGATTAGTCTTATGTGTGTGGCTAGTGTTGTGTTGCACAAAAACATACTAGTAAATGGCACGTATGACATTCACGACTCGACTAGTGTATACCTAGACCAGCATGTGCACCGTTCGTCGCTGCGTCAGTTAAACCGTAACAAAGATGCGTGCCAGCGTCAGTGAAACCGTAACAAAGATACGTGCCAGCGTCAGTGAAACCGTAACAAAGATGCATGCCAGCGTCAGTGAAACCGTAACCAAGATGCGTGCCAAACTGCAGTGTAGCACACTCTTGCAGTTTGGCACGCATCTTTGTTACGGTTTCACTGACGCAGCGACTAACAGTGCAGACCCTGATCATCATATAGATTGGGCACACATGTCCAAACAACACCTTGCCTCCCATAATTGAAGAGGAACTGTACTAAAAATGACATATATCACCCATATGTACAGTGCAACCTCTCTCCAACAGCCACCCTTGGGAAGACGCAAAACTGGCTGCTGTAGAGAGGTGGCTGTTGTAGAGAGGTTAATGTTGAATTAAATTTGTCGTCGGCTGTCTATTTATTTTCTTCTATAATTATCATCAAATACATGCTTTGACAGCATTTTAGAATCATTTCAAATGGAAATGATTCTAAATTGCTGTCAAAACAGGTTTTTATTTTAATCAATATGCTTCATCGTCTTGCCGTGATAAACACGTATGCCGAATTTTGGTTGCGATACGTCATGTAGAACTTGAGTTATTGCGGAACAAGGATGCAGGGTGCGAACATTAAAATTGGCCGCCAAGGGGAGATAAGTCATCGAATATCAATATAATTCTTCATCTTGCCATGATAAACATGTGTCCCGAATTTGGGTATGATTCGTCAAGTAGAACTTGAGTTATTGAGTGGACAAGGATGCAGAGTGCAACAATTAGAAATGGCCACCAAGGGGAAATAAGCCATTGGATACTTGCCGTGATAAACATGTACATGTATACCGAATGTGGTTACGATCCGTGACGTAGAACTCTTAGTTATTGCGTGGACAAGCGGACGTATAAAACAAGAAAACGATGTGTAAACGATAGGCAATCGTTCGTTTGCCGAACAAGGAACAAATCCGGGCTGTATCGTACGGAGCACCGCCGGGGACGTATACATTTTGTTTTTATTAATTTGCCGGGGACGTATAATTTTTTTTTTATTAATTTGTTCCCACGAAATGACAATTCGTACCCTCAATTTAGCAATTCGTTCCCACGAATTAACAATGCGTTCCCTCAATTTAACAATTCGTTCCCACGAAATAACAATTCGTTCCCACGGGAACGAATTGTTATATCATGGGAACGAATTGTTATATCATGGAAACGAATTGTTATATCATGGGAACGAATTGTTATATCATGGAAACGAATTGTTATATCATGGAAACGAATTGTTATATCATGGGAACGAAACGAATTGTTATATCATGGAAACGAATTGTTATATCATGGGAAACGAATTGTTATATCATGGAAACGAATTGTTATATCATGGAAATGAATTGTTATATCATGGGAACGAATTGTTATATCATGGAAACGAATTGTTATATCATGGAAACGAATTGTTATATCATGGAAACGAATTGTTATATCATGGAAACGAATTGTTATATCATGAGATCGAATTGTTATATCATTGGAACGAATTGTTATATCATGGGAACGAATTGTTATATCATGGAAACGAATTGTCATATCATGGAAACGAATTGTTATATCATGGAAAAGAATTGCTATATCATGGAAACGAATTGTTATATCATGGAAACGAATTGTTATATCATGGAAACGAATTGTTATATCATGGAAATGAATTGTTATATCATGGAAATGAATTGTTATATCATGGAAATGAATTGTTATATCATGGGAACGAATTGTTATATCATGGAAAAGAATTGTTGTTATATCATGGGAACGAATTGTTATATCATGGAAACGAATTGTTATATCATGGAAACGAATTGTTAATTCATGAGAACGAATTGTTATGTCATGGAAACGAATTGTTATATCATGGGAACGAATTGTTATATCATGGAAACGAATTGTTATATCATGGGAACGAATTGTTATATCATGGAAACGAATTGTTATATCGAATTGTTATATCATGGAAACGAATTGTTATATCATGGGAACGAATTGTTATATCATGGAAACGAAGTTGTTATCATGGGAACGAATTGTTATATCATGGAAACGAATTGTTATATCGAATTGTTATATCATGGAAACGAATTGTTATATCATGGGAACGAATTGTTATATCATGGAAACGAATTGTTATATCATGGGAACGAATTGTTATATCATGGAAACGAATTGTAACGAATTGTTATATCATGGAAACGAATTGTTATATCATGGGAACGAATTGTTATATCATGGAAACGAATTGTTATATCATGGAAACGAATTGTTATATCGAATTGTTATATCATGGAAACGAATTGTTATATCATGGGAACGAATTGTTATGTCATGGAAACGAATTGTTATATCATGGGAACGAATTGTTATATCATGGAAACGAATTGTTAATTCATGAGAACGAATTGTCATTTCGTGGGAGCGAATTGATAATTCGAGGGAACGGATTGTCATTTCGTGGGAACGAATTGTTAATTCGAGGGAACGAATTGATATATCGTGGGAACGAATTGTTATATCATGGAAACGAATTGTTAATTCATGAGAACGAATTGTCATTTCGTAGGAGCGAATTGATAATTCGAGGGAACGAATTGTCATTTCGTGGGAACGAATTGTTAATTCGAGGGAACGAATTGATATATCGTGGGAACGAATTGTCAGAAGGAATTTATTTAAGAAACCTTGCACCTGCTTAGTGATATCTGAATCATGGCTAATAACGCAGACCGTGATCAGACAGCGGGGATACGCACGGTACTCCCAATCTGACTTTGCCGCAACGATCATATTATACATTTCTCCAATCACAGCTGTCAAGTACGGAGCCGCGCCGGGGACATGGATTTTTTTTATTAATTCGTACCCATGAAATAACAATACGTTCCCTCGAATTAACCATTCGTTCCCACGATATAACAATTCGTTCCCACGAATTAACAATTCGTTCCCACGAAATGACAATTCGTTCCCTCAATTTAACAAAACGTTCCCAAGAAATTACAATTAATTCCCTCAATTTAACAATTCGTTCCCTCGAATTAACAATTGTTCCCACGATATAACAATTAGTTCCCACGAATTAATAATTCTTTCCCGTGGGAACGAATTGATATTTCGTTGGAACGAATTGTTAAATGGAGAGAACGAATTGTTAATTCGTGGGAACGAATTGTTCAATTGAGGGAACGAATTGTTATTTCGTGGGAACGAATTAATAAAAAAAGAATTATAGTATACGTCCCCTGCGGTGCTCCGTAGTGAGGAATAACACAAGATTATAAAATTACATTGAAAATATTTATGTCTTGACAATATGATGGATGGATCGTGGATCTCTTGAAATATTTGTATCTATCTCGTGAAAAAAGGTGATGAATACTTTAATATCAGACTTGTGGACTAGTGAGCAATCGATGCACGGAAACACACGTATAACATACCAATCAAACTACGCAGTCTGGCAATGCTCTATCTGAATGAATCACCTGTAATGTATCATATTTCTATCAATAGCATGATATGACAATTATTGGATTTACATTTATTGAGCATAGGCTGCATATGCAGCCTACGCTCAATACATGTAAATCCCATAATTGTGGCCTTACCAGTCTACATGATCATATCATTGTGCTCTAATTGGCATAAGCACAGTCTCTGCAGCCAAAGTTACATTATATAGAAAGCGTCTAGTACATGTATCTCTGTTCTGGCACTCACGATCGGCCGACCGTATCGACCATGGCAACGACAGGGACATGGGCGATACATTTGGTTGTCCTAGTGCTGTGCCCGCTGGCATACACCATGCCGGATTACGATCGGGCGCCCGACACGTGGTGGCCAGCGATATGGTCAGCGAAAATCGCCGCCTCCAAGTGTGGAGGCATTCTGCGGGAGATTATCTGGTCCGGCGGATATGTAAGTCGTTCATGTTTGGATCTAGGTCAAATCTCAGAGAATGATTTTCCTTATTAATGGTCATCATAATATGTGGCTGTGACTGGAGAAATGTGGCTGTGCTTTTGATGGGTTTACATTTATTGAGCATCGGCTGCATATGCAGCCTATGCTCAATAAATGTAAATCCAATAATACAGCTCAGGCTCAGCCAATCAAATAGATGTTCAGAAATGTTTAGTGTTCACTTAATTCCGGCAATTTGGGTTTTGGGTACTATGTTTTATATTAGGCTAGCGCGACCAAAATACTACTAAACGTCTTGAGGTGAAACTTTAAGACGTCTGGGAGATTAACATAAAGTAATATTCTGAGAAACTATACTGAATTATTATACATTGTTTTAAATATGAGTATTTGAAAGTTGAAGTCGTTGTTTTTTCCACCCGATATAATAATCATATTATATGTATCATAAATTATTCAAAGTATAAGCACATTACTCAGGGTATATTACCGGTATGCTATACAAACTGGGAATTTCTGAAAGCGAATGTTTCACGTAAAAACATACTGGACGATTTTCACGACAATGCAATACCGGTACCTGTCCGATACTGAACCCCCCCCCCCCCCCCACCCACAAACCGTACATAAATATACATGCAATATTCAGGTACAAATACACAATATACACTTACAGATATTCACCCTCTTTTACTCTTGCTGTACTGGGTAGAAAGCACTGTCCTATTATTGTTTAACCCTTTGAACCCGAAAGCCCGCTATATCGGTTTATGCAAACAGTGCAGATCCAGATGAGCCGGCTCGCCGTCTCATCAGGATCCGCACTGTTTGAAAGTAATTTTCATATTTTTGAGAAAAACAAATACCCCTTTATATAAATGGAATAGTCTGAAAATCATTTTGCGATGATTGGATTGGGTTGCAAAACGAACATATCGCAGCCCATTCAGTTACTTAGGAGTGAAAGCATGGTAGAGTGGTACAGTAGAATCGTCACTAATGAGAGAGCTAAAAAATCAATTATATGTTATCATTCATATTACCCATGATCCAACTGAACCATCCCCACTCTGCAAAAGGTGCAGTTCAATCCTACTGTGCATCTAAATAAGTGTATAATTGTGTCACTATTCCACCAGTTCTAAAAATTGTAAATGTAAATGCTTTGATTTAACGACGGCACTGGCTCGATGACCTTGCATGTCGGGACCGACTATTAAAGTCCCCATCCGATAGGACTAGGGCTATCACGAAGGTGTCTTGCCCAAAGACACACCGAATCGGCCAGTATGCATGCTCAGGACCTTTCGATCCATAGTCCGATGCTCTACCACTGAGCTATTGCGGCTGACTGATTCTAAAAATTACGATTGCCCACTATACATATATAATCAGTTAGTAATATATATTTTACTGATAGTGACTCGCGGTGGTATCAGGCTATTTTCATATGCAAATGAGGCATGATCTTTTTTAATTATTTATACTCATTAAGTGTGTCACCTGACAACAAAATATTTTCTACAGATTATATAGTATGTTCATTGCACATCAACAACTGATACAGAGAATACATAGTAATATCCGTTAATATTTGAAGGAAACACGGTTATCGCCCCTGATAACAGTGTGGAAATTATCTCAGATGATGTCTCTGATATAAAGAACAGTTTGTGCCTACTTAGTGGGCATGTACCTTTAATATGTAAAATATAACTTGGCAAGTTAGATTGATAAAGATGACCTGCAATTTACTAATCAAAACGCACAAGTTGAATATTAAAATATTCAAATAATGTATTACATTATATACGCTGTCAAATTATATGGAGATTAGTCTTACGTGTGTGACTAGTGCTGTGTTGCACAAAAACATACTTGGCACGTATGACATTCACGACTCGACTAGTGTAGACCCAGACCAGCATGTGCATTCGCACATGCTGATCAGGGTCTGCACCGTTCGTCGCTGCGTCAGTGAAACCGTAACATAGATGCGTGCCAGCGTCAGTGAAACCGTAACAATGATGCGTGCCAGCGTCAGTGAAACCGTAACAAAGATGCGTGCCAGCATCAGTGAAACCGTAACAAATATGCGTGCAAAACTGCAGGAGTTTGGCACGCATCTTTGTTACGGTTTCACTGATGCAGCGACGAACGGTGCAGACCCTGAGCATCATATGGAGTTGGGCACACATGTCGTAAACACATTGCCTCTCATAATTGAAGAGGAACTGTACTACAAATGACATATATCACCCATATGTAACATGTTATTGCATACTGTCCCAAGCAGGTTAAATGCTTGTATTTAACGACGACACTGGCTCGATGACATTGCATGTCGTCTCCCATGTGGATACAGAGGAAATCGGTACCCACGAATTAACAATTCGTTCCCTCAATTTAACAATTCGTTCCCACGAATTAATAACAATTCGATCCCTCAATTTAACAATTCGTACCCATGAAATAACAATTCGTTCCCACGGTATAACAATTCGTTCTCATATATGATGTGGGAACGAATTGTCAATTCGTGGGAAAGAATTGTCAATTCGAGGGAACGAATTGTTATTTCGTTGGAACGAATTGTTATTTCATGTGAACGAATTGTTATATCGTGGGAACGAATTGTTATTTCGCGGGAACGAATTAAAAAATTGAGGGAACGAATTGTTATTTCGTGGGAACGAATTAATAACAAAATAATCCATGTCCCCTGCAGGACTCCGTACTTTTGTGTTTTGTAATAAATCCATTATTAAGATATTCATAATTGCATATCAGTACGCAAAGGGTAATCTGAATATTACATTATTTATTGTACAGTGGGGTCAGCGTGTAAGTGCACACACGAACGAACACGACAGGTTGGAACCCTGTCGTGTTTTTTCGTGTGTGCACTTACATGCTGACCCCACTGTATTGTAGTTTACTTGTTTCTTCATTGTCTATGCATACATGAGACACAATACATTTAAAGGTACATGCCCACTCTGTAGGCATAAAATGTTCTTTATAGGAATTAATAAGTGTATTATTGTGTCACTATTCCACCAGTTCTAAAAATTACAAGTGCCCGCTATACACAAATCATTTAGTGATATTTATTTTACTGATACTAGTGACTCGCAGTGGTATCAGGCTATTTTCATATGCAAATGAGGCATGATATTTTTCGTACTAATTAAATGCGTCACCTGAAAAAATAACATTTTCGACAGATTATAAAGTATGATAATTGTAAATCAAAAAATAAATACATCTAGAATAAATAGTAATGTTCGTTAACATCTTAAGGAAACAGGGTTATCGCCCCTCATATTAGTGTGGAAATAAAATGTATAATAATGCGTAGGTTAATGGTGAATGAATGTTTAATTTGCCAGAAATTGTCATATCTACCGAATATACAAAACTATCTGATGTAATACATATACAGACAGTGTGTGCCTTCTTAGTGGGCATGTACCTTTAACACGACGTAACCGCTATAATCAGTTCTAGGTCATCTGTCAAATAGGCATCAAAATGAATGATGAACATGCCACTTGTGTTTATTAATGAATAAGTATGTTTATACGTTTGATGTTGCAACCGATCGAGTTGAGAATGCTAACCCGAATGTTCTGGTTGTCACGCAGGACGACTTTCGGGATAACCGGAGAAATCGGGTTTTCAGAAGACACGTTACATGTACATGCAGTGTGAAACAGATTTGCAATGTATAAATGCATACCTACATTGTAAGACCAAGCGGGTGCGTGCCACTATAGTTTTATTTACACAGAATGCAGCATTTAACAGTACGATTTTCAAACTGTTCCCTGTGATAACTGGAAAACACCCCCCGCATCATCCGTAGCAGACTCGTGAAGAATTGCGCTTACCGCAACTACCCACCCACTCCATAGCATGAAGTCCTCTTCAAATCGCTTCGTTCAAAACCCACGCCCCCTCTAACCTTGAATCCTGGATGCCCCACTTTCTCCAGCTACTATGATAAACATGTGTAGCGCATTTGCTTACGATCTGTCAAGTTGGATATGTTGAGTTATTGCGTGGACAAGGATACAGAGTGCTACAATTAACAATATCCACCAAAGCGAGATCATCGGAGTCGTCAGAAAATTTGCAAAGCCAATCCGTCAAGTAGAACTCGAGTTATTACGTGGGCACTGAACTCGAGTGCGATAATTAAAAATGGCCGAAAAGGGGAGATAAGTCATCGAACAAATCGGGGTCATCAGAAAGTTTTCAAAATCAATATGCTTCTTCGTCTTGCCGTGATAAACACGTATGCCGAATTTTGGTTGCGATACGTCATGTAGAACTTGAGTTATTGCGGAACAAGGGTGCAGGGTGCGAACATTAAAATTGGCCGCCAAGGGGAGATAAGTCATCGAATATCAATAGGATTCTTCATCTTGCCATGATAAACATGTGTCCCGAATTTGGGTATGATTCGTCAAGTAGAACTTGAGTTATTGCGTGGACAAGGATGCAGAGTGCGAAAATTAGAAATGGCCGCCAAGGGGAAATAAGCCATTGTATACTTGCCGTGATAAACATGTACATGTATACCGAATGTGGTTACGATCCGTGAAGTAGAACGCTTAGTTATTCCGTGGACAAGCGGACGTATACAACAAGAAAACGATGTGTAAACGATAGACAATCGTTCGTTTGCCGAACAAGGAACACATCCGGGCTGTATCGTACGGAGCCCCGCAGAGGACGTACATTTTGTTTGTATTAATTCGATATAACAATTCCCTCAATGTAACAATTCGTTCACACTATATAACAATTCGTTCCCACGGGAACGAATTGTTATATCGTGGGAACGACTTGTTAATTCGAGGGAACGAATTGTTAAATTGAGGGAACGAATTGTCATTTCGTGGGAACGAATTGTCATTTCGTGTGAACGAATTGTTATATCGTGGAAACGAAATAATTAAAAAAATCCATGTCCCCTGCGGGGCTCCGTGGTATTGCGACATTCTGGTCAGAAGGAATTTATTTAAGAAACCTTGTACCTGCTTAGTGATATCTGAATCATGGTCAATAATGCAGACCGTGATCAGACAGCGCGGATACGCAGTGTACTCCCAATCTGCCTTTGTCGCAACGATCATATTTTATCCCGTGGGAAACGGGATGTGCTCGGCAGAGCCTCGCCCATCCCGTTTCTGAGCCTTGCCAGATATGTTTTCCCATTTACGGCACTAACCTACTATTCTATTTATCCCATCAACACTACACACATATCTGGCGCGGCACGGAAACGGGATGTGCTCGGCAGAGCCTCGCCCATCCCGTTTCATGCGCCTTGCCAGATAGTTTTAACATTCACGGCACTAACCTACTATTCTCTATACATTTCTCCAATCACAGCTGTCAAGTACGGAGCCCCGCCGGGGACATGGATTATTTTTATTAATTCGTACCCACGAAATAACAATACGTTCCCTCGAATAAACAATTCGTTCCCAGGATATAACAATACGTTCCCACGAATTAACAATTCGTTCCCACGAAATGACAATTCGTTCCCTCAATTTAACAATACGTTCCCTCGAATTAACAATTCGTTCCCACGATATAACAATACGTTCCCACGAATTGTTATTTCGTGGGAACGAATTGTTAAATGGAGAGAACGAATTGTTAAATTGAAGGAATAGTGAGGAATAAAACAAGGTTATAAAATGACATACATTAAGAATATTTATGTCGTGACAATATGATGGATGGATCATGGATCACATGCGTATGAAATATTTGTATCAATCTCGTGAAAAAATGTGATGAATACTTTAATATCAGTCTTGTGGACGGGTGAGCAATCGACGCACGGAAACACACGTATAACATACCAATCAAACTACGCAGACTGGCAATGCTCTATCTGAAGCACCTGTAATGTATCATATTTCTATCAATATCATGATATGGCCTTACCAGTCTACATGATCATGTGCTCTAATTGGCATAAGCCCCGTCTCTGCAGCCACATTCGTATTGTATAGAGAGTGTCTAGTACATGTATCTCATTCCTGGCACTCACGACCGGCCCGACCGTATCGACCATGGCAACGACAGTGACATGGGCGATAACTTTGGTTGTCCTAGTGCTGTGCCCGCTGGCATACACCATGCCGGGTTACGATCGGGTGCCCGACACGTGGTGGCCAGCGATATGGTCAGCGAAAATCGCCGCCTCCAAGTGCGGAGGCATTCTGCGGGAGATTATCTGGTCCGGCGGATATGTAAGTCGTTCATGTTTGGATCTAGGTCAAATCTCAGAGAATGATTTTCCTTATTAATGGTCATCATAATATGTGGCTGTGACTGGAGAAATGTGGCTGTGCTATTGATGGGTTTACATGTATTGAGCATAGGCTGCATATGCAGCCTATGCTCAATAAATGTAAATCCAATAATACAGCTCAGGCTCAGCCAATCAAATAGATGTTCAGAAATGTTTAGTGTTCACTTAATTCCGGCAATTTGGGTTTTGGATAATATGTTTTATATTAGGCTAGCGCGACCAAAATACGACTAAACGTCTTGAGGTGAAACTTTAAGACGTCTGGGAGATTAACATAAAGTAATATTCTGAGAAACTATATTGAATTATTATACATTGTTTTAAATATGAGAATTTGAAAGTTGAAGTCGCTGTTTTTTCCACCCGATATAATAATCGTATTATATGTAGCATAAGTTATTCAAAGTATAAGCACATTACTCAGGGTACATTACGCTATACAAACTGGGAATTTCTGAAAGTGAATGTTTCACGCAAAAACATACTGGACGATTTTCACTACAACGCAATACCGGTACCTGTCTGACGTCTTCTTTTGTGCCATAATATGAGCCAAGTCGCGAGAAAACCTGTCTTCGGGAGTCAGACGACGTCACAAGATATGACGTCGTGAACTTAGCTGACATAATTTCAGCCAAGATTTCCAATTATCGACGTTTGTCAGACTGTCATGTTAGGTTTGTTCTGTTGTGTTAAAGTTATCTAACGAACAGAATATGTCTATAATCGTACGTGTGTGAAAAAAAAACGAAACGGTCTTCAATCTGTACTGGATCCTGTCTGAGAATGTATTGGATGAACGTTAGACTACCACCGTACGACCGAAATCCACCATTTTTATTCGAAACGGGCACATCTTATATTATGTTTTTATCCCGTCAACACAGTGCGTATGTGCCGTGAAACACGGTGCCGTGAAACATTTTTGATATCCAGTCAATACAACTTTTGCATTTTACAGCCATTTGTAGGTGTTGACGGGATAAATAGAATAGTAGGTCAGTGCCGTGAATGGGAAAAAATATCTGGCGCGGCACGGAATCGGGATGTGCTCGGCAGAGCCTCGTCCATCCCGTTTCCTTAGCCTTGCCAGATATTTTTTCCCATTCACGGCACTAACCTACTATTCTCTATTTATTAACAATAATGGCGTAAGGGTAATTTTCTTTTATGATTTTGCTGCTGATATCACATATAACAATGTTTGTCTGTTATTGATTGTTTTTTATGTTCCGTTATTTTGACATATAATATTTTCTTTGACACAGTTTGCAGATAACTGTCCACATTAACTGCTATCGACCACCATTTACAGGTGAAAACTCTGTGTAAGCTACATTTTTTATTTACATACAGATGGTCGGCAGCATATTTGTAGACCGTTGTAGCATGGGCCCGGTTTCCCGCTCAACTATATGTTTCAGATCTGGTTAACTCGACGCGAATTTTCAGTTTATTGCTCAATTCTTTCTTTCTAATATACATGTAATGTATAAAATTAAAATTTAGCGCAACCTTTACCGATTTTAAGAAAAACTTATTTCCTGCAAAAACAACAAAGACATGGATGTTATGATGTCTCATCTGTGCACATGCACCGTCTGATCAGAACAAAGGATGTCCGCCATTCAGTCACTAGGGAATCCTTTCTTGATTACCGACAGGATATGGGTCGCCGCTCTTACATTTATTGCAAATATTGTAAGGTCCGTTTTTTTCAGCAGGTGATCCAAGTACAGCTGTAAGCGGGACGATGTCGTGAACATTCGACATTTATGTTGTCTGAATATGAAAAGCTTAAATCTGAATGCACACTGACGTGTGTGTCATGTTAATATAAGAAATAGATACGGTGGGATGATAGTTCAAGGCAATATATGTTGGAGACATTAGTATCATGGACCGTGACTGACGATCTGTCAAGTCGTAACAAATGCAATAATACAAACAATCAAGAACATTTATACAGTAATTCATTATTGTGTTCCTTTGCTCAGTGAAGTCAAGTTCTCGACCCAAATATGTGTGTGACCCTTTCAACACTAGAGACCTCTCAGTACCGTAACCAGGATAAGGCAGACGAGGAGGTCGCCTCGTCACTTATTTTGCCGATGTTTTTGTTGTTGCTAAGAATTAAACAAATCTCCGGGGAGGTGGCGGGCAGAATGTTCCCTGACCCCCATATTGGGACTTGGTTAGCCTCGTCTGTTTTTTACCTCTGGTTATGGCCCAGCAAACAGTGTATCTATCCTGATGAACCGACTCGTAATGAGGCGTCTCATTCAAGATCTGCACCACTTGAGGATATTTTTGATTTGTTTTGCAAAATGACCCCCTTTTCTGCATAATGGAAGTCTCAAACTTAACATGAAACAGTTCATTTCAGTTACTTAAGGGTTTACGTGTTAATCGTCAAAGGTTGTAGCAGCATTGTCAATGAAAAAATAGCCGTATGGACAAACTTTTAAAAATATAATATATCCACAGGAATCTTCGGAATGTCAAATTCTTGGTGGATTAACTATGCAGTTGGTCATAGACATTCACACGCAGACGGACGGACGGATGGATTGACGCATCCACACATGCACAACGTGTGATTACTGGAATTTAACTAATTTAATTTATGAAGTATCTCCTCTGTGTATCACAGTCTATTATAGTATACTAATGAAGTAAAATAAAATATAAAATCCTCTGATTTTGATCAAATACAATAGTGTGTATTTATGGCATGTCAAACGTTGCTATATTACATTATCTATTTTATTATTATTGTATGTTTGTTATTGTTATTCAATGTTGCGTTATTGTTATTCGATGTTTCGTTATTGTTATTCAATGTTGCGTTATTGTTATTCTATACTTCATTATTGGGGAAACGCATTACATCATTCCGAAGGATAAAAATAGCACACATCGAATAAGAATAACAAGATAATTATACAATCACATGACATACAATACGATTGACAAGTTTTACAATGACAATAACGAAGCATAGAATAACAATAACGAAACATTGAATACGAATAACGAAACTCTGAATACGAATAACAAAACATTGAATAACAATAACGAAACATTTAATAACAATAACGAAACATTGAATAAGAATATCGAACATACAATGACAATAACGAAGTATAGAATAACAATAGCGCAACATTGAATAACAATAACGAAACATTGAATAACAATAACAAACATACAATCATAATAAAATAGATATGTCATATAACAACGTTTGGCATGCCATATGTATTGTGATAATATAAATAGAAAATTTACATTATGGAAAGCAAAAAAAGATATAAAACTTCTTGACACATCATCAGGGCCGTAACCAGGAAGCCAAAAACGAGGAGGCATGGGTCCGCCCCCCCCCCCCCCTCCACCCGCACGGAAAGAAAATTACGAGTATTTATTATAAAATCTAAAAAATATTAACAAATTGAGCAGATTCTGATGACACGGCTGGTTATGAGTAGGCTCACATGTGTCTATACGGTTTTGTTGAATCTTTCGAATTAACTCAGGTTACCACATCTTTGACACACTTCCTGGTGTTGTTTCTGTATTAACACAGCTCGTGTGCAAGGTATATGCTGTGCATGAGGATGTGATAAATCAGTTAGATCACGTTTTTGTATGAATAATATCATCTTGCATTACAGGATCCGGATCCGGATACGGATAACAAAACGTCTGATCGAATATCAACATGATTAATGGAAGAAACTATTTTTAGTTGAAATTAACATGAAAATAAGACACACTACACTTATGTGTTATTTTCACGACCATGACTGTTTGAAAAGCATAATGAAGGAGGTTTAATAAATGCTGTTTATATCTTAAGTAGCCTAATATGTTATACCTGAAGTAGCCTAATATACATGAAGTGCCGTTTTTGCCTTTATTTTTTCACCTTTGACCCGTAATCGCGGCCTCTGATTGGTCAGTCTCAACTGCAAATTCAAGATTTTAAAATCGAAGTCGCTGTCGGTGCAGCTGAATTTTGTTCATTTTTACAGTATATGCGACGTAACCAACGACACGGACATGTCCATTATGATTGCAATGCTTATTATGACAACTGTGTAATCTAACTCGAGCCAATATTGAAGCGCATCGTAAATAAATCGGAGATTTAATAAGATACAATACCGAATCTACCTAGCGTGGACGCCGCCATTTTGCTTTGAATCGCGTCACTGGATTTGTGACGCATGGCGAGGGAATGACGTCAAAACATGACGTCACGCACGTTCAAGCAATTTAGTATGCGGTATAAATTAAATACATGATTAGTGCCGTAGAATATAAAATATATTCGGTTTCACCCCGAAAACTGTATAGGGGTTCGCTAAGCTCGCCCCAATAAAGCTGTCTAAGGCTCAACCGAATATATTTTATATTCGACGGCACTAACCATGCATTTTCTATATATACTGTAACGTCGTTTGACGTGGCTTTTACGTGACGTCTCATTTGTTCAAACGACATGAAGAGTGGTGTTGTATACAATATAATATCTTAATGAATATTGCAGATATTATTATCAAATAAAAAACATTCAATTCATCATACAAATACCATTGTCATAGTAACAAAATGTTAATTTGACCAAGAATTTCCCGAAGACAGGTTTTCTCGCGACGCGGCTCATATAATACTGAACCAGCTGCGATGTAGTTAACTCCGAAATGAAATCGTGATATGAACCAATAACATATTGATCTTTGTCGAAACGAGAGGCCAAAATTGAGGCTGAGTCGCGTTACTCACATGAAGTCCGGTTTAGTTTAAATATATGTTATTGCACATTTTAAAGGCATATAATTCCAGCACAAAAATATTTATACAATTCCCTAACATTTGATTGGCCCGTAGCAAGTCTCTGTCCAAAATTTATATCCCAGTAAACTCCCATGCCGAACTACATTCCGTAACCGTGAGGCGCAATTAAAATAATTCTTAAGAAAACGGAAAATAAACACATTTTCCTGATGAATTTATTTAAAATGCTGGAATTATAAGGAATGAATGGCCTTTTTGTGGAATTTATCGGGGATATAAACTTGGAAAAGTCGCGGGAATACTGGACGAGGCCTTAACAAATTACAATTTTCGAAAAAAAATTTTTTTTTTTTTTTTAATTTTTTTCGAAAATTGTAATTTTGTATGGCTTCGTCCAGTATTCCCGCGACTTTTCCAAGTTTATACCCCGATAAATTCCACAAAAAGGCCATTCATTTCTATAGTATACAACTACAAGTAGCAACAGAGACTAAATAACATGCAAATGTGTTGAACTACAAGTTATACACCATTACTGTCTGTTCCACGTTTTGTTGCCGACGAACAGTTGGCTATTAAACAATATACGTTGTTGTAGCTTATTTGTTTCTTCACTGTCTATGAATTCCATGCCAGTCTCTCCTACTTTCACTATTCGTGTGGATATTGTTGGACCTACTTGTACATGACCTGCAGCCAGTATGTACTGGTTCTGCATGAATTAAACAAGAGGTTCACTTACTCCTAAGAAAGAAAAATCCAAAGTCGTCATGTCCCCCACTATTGTTTACAAGTTTTCCACGGAAACTCTGTTTACATCGCGTGACCAACAGGTTAAATGTTTTCTTTTAAATGCTACAAATATGCTGAAAACTGGTGTTAAAAGCACCCCAAAATGTTCCTCAATTGAACTGGGTAGTAATGGATCAAGATTTGCAAGCATACTGTGCATGTGACCTCAAAACACCCTCACTATGTTTTTATACCGGCGAATTTCGCACCCTTTGATATTCTCTAATCTATATTGTTACATGGTTTCCGTTGTTTGCACATATGTGCAAACAAATAGCGCGTGCTGTTTGTACATGGCTTTATGCAATGCTCATTCCGGGGCTGCGCGTAATGGAAGTGCCATCATGACTTCACTACGCGGAAGTGCCTTCATGACGTCACTACTTCATGACGTTCATGACGTTCATGACGCGGCCCTGGAATATGCATACCGAAAATTATCTACGTGAATGGGACGATTTTATAAACGTTTGCTGTGGCCCTCGGGAACTGTTTGAACCCGCGGCATGCGGCCTTGGGGTTCAAACAGTTCCCTCGGGACACATCAAACGTTTGCACACGGCTGGACATGATCAAACCTTATATTAGTTATAGGCCATCTGTGAAAAGAGGCATACACATGAATGATGAACACGTGTGTTTATCAATGAATAAGTATTTTTTATACGTTTGGTGTTGCAAATTATTGTATTCAGAAGACTAACCTGAATTTGCTGGCTGTCACGCAGGACGATTCACAGGACAACCGGAGAATTCGGGTTTTCAGAAAACACGTTACATGTACATGCAGTGTGAAACAGTTTTATAATGTATGCATGCATACCTATATTGTAAACTCCCATATTTGCAGACTTACATTGATCCCAACCCGGTCCATCTAAGTTTAATTGAATGTACAGGGACGTCGGAAGCATAAGATTGGTCCAGCGAAGGTAGCGGGACCCACACCCCCCCCCCCACCCCCACACACAAAAGTTTATATTTTGTACACAATATTAAAACACTTTTTTCTAATTTCATTGCCTTTCTTTCATGATTCGCGTACTATCAGATTCTGTCTTCTGGAATCCCGAAATAGGAAAGTCCTCGCGTTCCTATTTTTAGGTTTAGCCAATCAGAGATGTTCTTACATAGACGCTTCGGTGCTTGTATTATGGAAGATGGTGCATTGACCCTGTTCCAGAAAATGAACGAAATTAGACAAAAAGGTGTTTTTTAGATCGGTGAACGATCACAATTGGACGAACTTTGTATGGTTGGAGTTTCTAATGTATATGGTCATGGTGCATGACTTTAATTTGAGCTGGCGATCAGCTATCGGCCAAATATGACCGATAATCCACGCCGGACGGCCTCCGATTCTGTGTGAGATTCTTTCGTACACGCAAATTTCGCTTCGGATGGGGTAGACACAATGCGAATAACTGAATAAATGCTGGAAACAGCGATTTGAAGTTAGTATATTCACACACCTAATACCTTTATCGATTGCCAGAGACAGAAGTCATACATTTAATCGATGCTTATCGTGTTTGTGCGAGTCGGAAACGAGAGGGCTCTTTCTATAGTAGCCATATTCTTTACCACCTTTCTATATAGAAGATGGTATTGTACGAGACCAAGTGGGTGGGGTAATGGGATTTTTTTAATAGGCATTTTATTTGGTGTCATAGGTCCGAGTCTTCCACCTGTGTGCCGGACCTGTTCCCACGCCCCTGATGTAGATTGCAATTCCAACCCTTATAACTACAGTGAAACCTCTCTAAACCGGACACCCTGGGAGGTCCCCAGGGTGTCCGGTTTAGAGAGGTATCACTGTAAATCAGGCATATGACCATTCTGAGACATGTGCGTGTCCTGTGTCCTGTTTCGTAACACTTTCACCCCACCCCTAACTGAAATGGATGTTGATATGTTAAATTTCCAATCAATCCAATCATCACAAAATGATGTTCAGACTAGTCCATTTATGAATAGGGGGTGTTTGTGTTTTCAAAAATATGAAAATTACTTGCAAAAAGTGCAGATCCTGATCAGACGGCTTGCAACGAGCCGGCTCATCTGGATCTACTCTTTTTGCCAATACAACTATACAGGCCTGTGGTGCTGAAAGGGTTAACGAATGTATAGATTCTTACGAGACTGCACGACTGTACTATGAGACCAGATGCGAGGCTGTCTACAAGTCTAAAATATCAACAGCTCTCCCATGCGCGGATCCAGTCGGGGGGAGGGGGGGGGGGCGAGTCCTTTTTTTTAATTTTAAGCACACAGAATGCACCATCCAACAGAACGATTTTCGAAACCCCGGGATAACTGCAAAACGCCAGGCCCATATATAGCATGAAGTCCTCTTCACATGGCTTCGCTCAAAATCCACGTCCCCTCCTAAACTTGAAGCCTGGATGAGCCACTTTCTCCAGTCACTGTCTATTTGTACGGAACCTTGTCGTTTGACACGTTGGCAATTCTGAGAGCAAGGGCGATAACTTTGGTGATCATAACCTTGTGCTCTCTGGCATACACTATTCCGGATTACGATAGAGTGCCGAATACGTGTTGGCCAGTGATATGGTCATCGAAAATCAATTTAAGGATAAATTTATTAATTTTTATTATACTGAATTTATTACATTATCACAGCCAAAATGGCTGTGATAATGTAATATATTCTGTATAATAATTCTGCATACGTTAATCATCAAATATATGCAGTTGTTAGTTCTATATGAAATAATGCATTTCAGGAAAAATAAATGATTACTCCCTCAAAGTATACTTTGCTAGAAAAGTACTGTCACAGTAGAATGTCTCTATATATAACGCCATGAACTTGAAAATTATTCATGTTTAATGTTACTGAGTTTTATTGTCATTTCTCTCTAATGGTTATGTTTCCCCATAATCGGGGACCTCACATGGTGTCCAGATTACAGCGGTTTCCTTGTACCTTCTATGTTTAGATCGACATTCGCGTCCTATGTAGTTTTTTAATAAACTCGGACATGGTTCATGAAATCTGAATGATGAATAACGCGGATGAGCAGACCGTAGCCACGGGATAACACCGTTGGACTGCCACGCTGGCGACCCGGGTTCGATTCTCCGTTAGGACGTTAATATTTCTGAGATACTTTGTATTTCCTGCTGTACTAGTCCTTTCGGATGGGGACTTTAAAAGGCGGTCCCGTGTATCAGATTTGAATGAGATTCTGGGCACGTTAAATAACCAAAGGGGACTATTCTAATAAGAGCTAGGCCCCCTGGGACCGGTTACCTCTGTATCCACCTCATTCCTTTCTCCCCTTCTTGGGAGACGACATGCCGTCGTTAAATTCAAGCATTTACAATAACGCGGATTGTGATCGATTGCGCGAATTGCTACTGCGGTTGGAAATAGCATATCCCACATTCGCCAGCCATAGCTGTGAAGAAAAATACAATTCAATGTAGTATAACACAATATAAACAAATGTATCACCTTGATAAGATTGATGTGGCGCAACATATGATGGATGCATGGTGAATATCATGCATATGAACTGTTTTCAACTCGTTTCACTCGTTTGTGAATAAAGCAATCAACACGTTAATGCATACGTGTGTACAGGGGAACAGACATACGGACAAACGTATCAACATCGATCGGCGCAGTCTTACTATGCTTTACCCTGTTCGATATTATATGAGTGAAACAGGAGAGTCATAGCGGACTATGAGATCAACTGGCCAAAAAGTGTTAAACCTCACACCGTCAATACCAGTCGTTATCGTCCTTGCTCTGCGCATTGTCATCGTGGGTAACGACAAGGTTCGTTCAGGCACGATAACGATAGTTAAAAAAAACTTCTACGTTTTTTTATATGTGGCTGTGATTGGAGAAATGTGCCTTATGTGAGTTTAACTGATTTATGACCAGTGTAGCTCCTGCACAAATGGAATATCCCCTGTAGCCTGATAACGATCTGTATTGCTTGTTAAAGCATGCCGGTGGTGATACATTGATGGAATAGTGAACAGTGCAGATCATGATTAGACTGTGAGGATGCACAGGCTGATCAGGATCTACACTGGTCGCAAAACCAATAAGCAATGTTTATCAAGGCACAGCCACATATACGACATGTAACTGGTACATGTATTGACGACGACGACAACGACGACGGAAAAAGCGGCGAACATGCTAGTATAGTCGCGACTTCTGCTAAAGCAGGCGCGACAATAATCATTTAGTAATATTTATTTTACTGATAGTGACTCGCGGTGGTATCGGGCTATTTTAATTTGCAAATGAGGCATGATATGTTTGGTAATTATTTATACTAATTGAATGCGTCAACTGAAAAATAATATTTTCGGCAGATTATAAAGTATGATCATTGCACATCAAAAAATAAATACAGAGCATAAAGGAACACGGTTATCGCCCCTGATATCAGTGTGGAAAGTTATGTCTGATATAAAACGTATATAATGCCAATGAATACGTGGGGTAATGGTGAATGAATGTTTTCTTTGTCAGATGATGTCTCTGATATAAAGAACATGTGCCTACTGAGTGGGCATGTACCTTTAAACACGAAACGAAACCAGCATTTTCTAATTAA
The DNA here is from genome assembly GCA_029237695.1 of Conchocele bisecta. Lineage (NCBI taxonomy): Eukaryota > Metazoa > Mollusca > Bivalvia > Lucinida > Thyasiridae > Conchocele > Conchocele bisecta. The sequence goes on along the minus strand of CM055278.1, from coordinate 44,187,929 downwards.
AATGAAAAACGAAAACGATGTGTAAATGATAGACAATCCTTCTTTTGCCGAACCAGGAACAAATCCCATCTGTATCTCGACAGTCGGTTAATATGGAATGTATTTAAAGACGCCTTGCATCTGCTTAATGATACCTTGTATATGAATAAATGCGAATAATGCAGACCGTGATCTGTAGCCGATTTCACCAACATTGCAAAGTATACTTTTCTAGCAAAGTATACTTTGAGGGAGTAATCCTTAATTTTTCCTGAAATGCATTATTTCATACAAAAATAACGACTGCATATATTTGATGATTAAAAGTATGCAGAATTATTATACTGAATTTATTACATTATCACAGCCAGAATGGCTGTGATAATGTAATAAATTCAGTATAAAAAATAATTAATAAATTTATCCTAAAATTGAAAATAGGCTACAGACCGCGCGGATACACACTCCAAATCTACAGGTACCTTCGTCGCAACGGTCATGTTCTACAAGTCTCCAATCACAGCTGTGAGGAATAATACAAGGTTTTTATAAGATGACACATTGACAAGACTGGGTCGTGAAAATATGATGGATGCATTGTGCATATCATGCATATGAAATGTCTTCAACTCTCTCGTGGAAAAGTGGCTAACACTTTAATTCAGACTTCCGGACGGATGAACAGACGCCAGGAAAGACACACGTATAAGATACCCAACAAGCTGCGCAGTTTGACAATGCTCTGTTTATTCGCTATTAAGTGAACGAAACACCTGTAATATAATACTATTTCTAGCAAGAGCAATATAGATTCTTACCAGTTTGCATGACTGCTAGCGGATCAGATGCTCCAATTGGCGTAGGCCCCGTCTCTGTCAAAGTCGCATTATATAGAACGTGACGACTATCTGTTTCACAAAACCTTCCAAGATGTAAGCAGTGCAAAACGAATATTGTTTTCGATGGTATTAAATGTTATTAAAATTTAAGAATTAACCTTCTTTTTATTTCGTAAAATTTGGACAAATATTGATTTTATTACGAACAAATTATTTCTCTATGGGAATTTAACATCGGGGAAATGAGGTGAGAAGGAACAACGAACAAATGTGACTCTGAAACCGAGCTTGGAAGTAATTCTGAAACCAAGCTTGGAAATGGTCTAACTAAAAAAACATTTTTTTTTTTATTTTGAAATTCGGTCCACTATTTCTGAAATTAGTTTTATTGCAATACAATCGATATTGGACCAAATATCACAAACAAAAAGAAAGCTCATTCTGAAATGTTGCAATATATATATTATTGTTTTATTATTTATATAGCGGTAAAATTTGGGCAGCTCGTGTAACAGACGGTAATACCTCATTCCTCGTTCTCCCCATCGGCCAGACCGTATCGACCATGGCAACGACAGGGATATGGGCGATAACTCTGGTTGTCATAGCGTTGTGTTCTCCGGCATACACTTTTCCGGATTACGATAGAGTGCCCACGACGTGGTGGCCAGCGAATTGGTCAGCGAAAATCGCCGCCTCCAAGTGCGGAGGCATTCTTCGGGAAATTATCTGGTCAGGCGGATATGTAAGTCGTTGATGCTCGGATCTCGGTAAAAAATCAGAGAATTATTTTCTTTATTCATGGTCATCATAACATGCAGCCTATGCTATATAAATGTAAATTCTTCAATTGAAATTTCCAGACGATCCTAAATTTGCACTTACGAACATTTTAGTCGTACGAAGTTTAGTGAAATGGGCCCCAGATGTTTATGAAGTTGGCGTGTGCTCACATAATTCCAGCAATTGGGTTTTTGGATAATTATTTTTCTATATTAGGCTCGCGCGACAAAACTAATACTAAACGTCTTGAGATGAAACGTTAAAGGGCCTGTCACACCTAGCAGATTTGGCTCGCCGGAGCTATAACGGAGCACAAATTTGGCGATTTTCGGGGATCGGTACTATTACGGCAGCGCAACGGTATCACATCGCTAAGAACGGTAGTACATCGTCAGGACATCGTAAGAACATTGGCGAAAACATTAGCAACGGCAGGCGACGGTAGAAATTTTTGAACATGCTCAAAAATATCTGCCGTTGCGCTGCCGGAGCGAGCAACGGGACTACAACGGCAGTACAACGACAGTACTCCGGTATGACTTCGTTAATGTAGGTAGAGCACCGGTAGCGCCCCGTAATGGATCGGCGACTCTCCGGTGGCCTCAATGTGTACCGTACTGGTACCGATATGATACCGTAGTCCTGCCCATGTACTAACGATGTACTACCGTTCTTAGCGATGTGATACCGTACTACTACCGTACTACTACCATGTTACTACCGTACCGTTACCGTTGTGCATTTTGCATATAAATAGGGGCACAGACTACCGTCATTCCTTCATTTGTCACCGAGGATGGCGGACCTGTGGCTACAGGATTATCAAATAGCCGTCCTCCAACACCAGAACCAGGTGACTCAGTTGGCACTTCATCATATACAGGCCAGAAGGAGGAGAAGACAAAGAAGAAGAAGAAGACCTCAAGTACCTCGAGCAATTTGGGTGAGACCATGGATCAGCAGGCGTTGTCAGTTTGGCATGTATGACCAGCTGCTGGTGGAGCTCCGCAGAGAGGACCAGAGGGCCTTCAAGAACTTCCTCATAATGCCCCCAGAGATGTACGATGAGCTGGTACAGCGAGTTGGTCCCAGGATCGCCAAACAAAAAACCTGGTACAGGGAGCCCCTGGATCCTGGTCTGAAGATTGCCATCACTCTGCGCCACATCGCCTTAGGACCAAGTACGCGGCCATGAAGTTTGGTTGGAGGGTACCCCACAACACCCAGTCACTGGCCGTGAGGGAAGTCTGCCAAGCCATCATTGACGAGTACCTGGACGAGGCGATATGACCTGCCACACAAACCATAAAGGCTGGCGTGAGATCTCAGACCAGTTCATGGAGAAATGGAACTTCCCATATACCTGTGGTGCCCTTGATGGCAAGCACGTTGCCTGCAAGGCTCCCACAAAGTGTGGTTCCGTGTACTATAATTTCAAGGGGTTCTACTCCATCGTGCTCATGACACTGGTAGATGCGGACTACAAGTTCCTCTGGGCAGATGTGGGTATTCCCGGAGCATCGTCTGACGCCCAGATGTACAACGAGTCTGAACACAAAGAAATGGCTGAAGATGGAACCATTGGTTTCCCTGCTCCAGATCCTCTTCCGAATGACTACAAGGATGTGCCATTCTTCTTCGACGGTGATAACGCGTTTGGCCTACGGAAGCACATGATGAAGCCATACACCTTGCGTGGCCTACAGATGAAGAGAGGATATTCAATTACAGACTGTCCCGAGCCAGGAGGGTTGTTGAAAATTCCTTTGGCATTCTGGAAAACCGCCTTCAGATTTTGCTTACCACAATGCAGCACCACCCATCCACCGTCAAGATCATCGTGAAGGCATGCATTGTTCTCCACAACTTGATGAGGATGAGGTATCCAACATTGCAGAACCAGCAGCTAGACCGTGCGGAGAATGCCAACAGAGACTTCATCCCAGGAGCGTGGAGGCAGGGCAGAAACCTACAGGGCATCCATGTCGTGGCCGGCTCCAACACCTCCAGCAAGGAAGGGAGGAAGCAACGGAACCTGATCAAACATTGGGCCAACTCCGAAGCCGGTTCTGTTCCATGGCAAGACAGGATGTTGTAGAGGAGATGTGATTGATGTCTCATTGATTGTATAAACTATTGTCATAATGAAAGATTTCTACACTCTAACAACAGTGTTTAGAAAATGAAGGCAACATGTGTTTAGATTAAATTAAATACATGGTGTTTACAAATTACATATTTGGTGTTTAGAAATTAAACATTTAGTGTTTACATATTTGACATGTTTAGAGATTAAACGCTTTAGATATCTGACAAACGTTTAATCTCTAAATATGTCAAATATCTAAACACCAAATGTTCCATTTCTAAATACCAAATTTTCAATTTCTAAACACCAAATGTTCAATTTCTAATCCTTGTGACTTGATATTTAATCTGATATACAATTCACACATCTTCTTTACACTTTTGCAATCACCAACAATGTTAAATTGTACCTTAAATAAAAGTGTAGGGTAGTGTAGTGCACATGATATAACACCAGATTTAAGTTGACAAATATTTTATTAAAATACAATACATGCAAAGATGATGATATCTACAGTAAAGACACATGGCACCACAAACAGTCACTTTCTGTACTATCCAGTCTGGCACTCACAGTCACTATCTGCACCATCCATACTGGCACACAGTCACTATCCATTCTACTTGTCTTGTGGTGGTGGAGGTGGTGATGGAGTGTTCATTGGCCCTTCATTGCTGCTGCTGCTGCTGCTGCTGCTGCTGCTGCTGCTGCTGCTGCTGCTGCTGCTGCTGCTGCTGCTGCTGCTGCTGCTGCTGCTGCTTGCTGCTGTGCTGCGTGCTGCGCTGTGCTGCTGCTGCTGCTGCTGCTGCAAATATGACACGGTGGAGGAGGGCTGCTATGTACACTGCCGCGGCTGCAGGATAGTGTGGGATGGAAGAGGCATCATCTGGTACTGCCGGGGCTGCTTTTGCAGTGTGGGCTGCTGGAAGTACCTCTCCATGTACTCCGGAGTCTGGGAGTTCCACATTGAAGAAGGTGGTTGCTGATGTTTCCACATGGCAGGCATTGGCTGGTACTGCTCAGATGGGGATGGGGATGAGGCGGCCGGAAGGGCGGGCCTCATGTGCGGTATCTCCATGTCCTCCTCGTCACTGTCCACTAGCATGAGGTCAGACAGAACCTTGTTGATGTCCCTCCTTGCCGTCTTGTACTTCTCATCAGACATGCTGAGAAGACTGTCCTTAACGTAGTTGACGAAGGCGCTGTTAGCAGTAGGCTTGACGGGGTGGCGCTGTGCTGCGAGGTCCTTCAGGAGCTCACCTGACTGCTGGACGCTCTCCTGTAGGACCGAGAGGAGGGGTGTCCGGGTAGGGGTAGGGGTGTCCAGCTACACGGCGGCAGCACCAACCTCAGCACATGCAGCCTCAGCAGCTTCGAGGTCACCAACATGAGCATCAATGGTAGCCTTCAACTGCAAAGACAAATGTAGAAAATCATAATTACAATGAAGGCAAACATTAATGCAATAATGCACATTTGATTGTCATAAAATATGAAATATGAAATTGAATTAAAATTGTAATATACTTACACTTTTCATGGGCGCAGCCTTGGTGCGCTGGACCATCTTCCTGAACTTGAACCGCTCCAGAAGCAAGGACTCCCTCTCAGTCAAGCGTCGCGCACCAGAACCACTCTTGGTCTTGAGGAGCTTGGTGTGCATGTCACGGGCAGAGGTGTACCAGGTGAAAATGGTCTCGTACGACTTTCCCATGAGGGCAGCCTGGTCTTCCCACAGCTTCTTCTTTTTGTCCCGGCACTTGTAGTCCATCATGAGTGTGTTCCACAGGATGGGGTTGTCCTCCAGCCAGTCCATCATCTGGTTCTTCTCCTGGAGCGTCAGGCTGCTAGTGTTCTGTTGAGTCCCTGCCTTCCTCTTGGCCTTGGAGGAGTTCGAATTAACTGTAGAGGTGGTGGCGGCGGTGGAGGTCACTGTGTCACCGTTGGAGGCCACTGTTGCATTGGAGCCCGCTGAAGATTGGGAGGCCACTGAGGAGGACCGGGAGGACCGGGACTCAGGAGAAGGTTCACTGAGGAGTCATGAGGAGGACTAGGCGATCTTGGGGCATGTTCATCAGCAGCAGCGTCAACCAGGGGACCAGGGGCTTGGATGTCGTCGGCCCTTGGGAGACTTGGGAGCCGGCTTCGCCTTCTTCTTAGGAGGTGCCTTAGCAGGTCCCTTCCGCTTGAATGGCATGGCCTGAAATTAGTAGTTGTAGTATTAGTAGTCACTGTTGTCAGCTCGGCGTCTACGGCAGGAATGGTGAGGTTCTCCAAGAGGCTTCGGCGACACTTAGGTATCACATCGGTAGCACATCGGTAGTGCAACGGCAGCCCAACGGTCCGCTATAGCTCCGGTCAACGGTGGCACATCGGTATAACATCGGCGGCGCATCGGTAACACTAAGGTGACAGAAAAGTGGTATTCGGTAGCACATCGGCTCTTACATCGGTAGGACAACGGTAGAACAACGGTACCACAACGGGAACGCAGGTACTACATCGGTATTGCTACGGCCAATTGTGATTTTTCAAGTACTTTCTCGACGGAGCTCCGCCGATTTTCTCGCCGTTGTTAATTGTGTGCTCCGGTTTAGTCCCGGCGAGGTACATCGGTAGTATGTGACAGGCCCTTAAGACGTCGGGGAGAAACATAAAGCAATATTCATTGAAACTATACTGAATTATTATGCATTGTTTTAAATATGGGAATTTGAAAGTTGAAGTGGTTGTTTTATCAACCCAATATAATAATAATGTTATATGTAGCAGAAGTTATTCAAAGTGTAAACACATTACTCAGGGCATATTATGCTACGGACTGGGAATTTCTGAAAACGAATGTTACATATTTTGAAGATCTTCATGACAACTCAATACCGGTACCTGTTGGACGTTTTTGTGCCATAATATAATACCGAACCAGCTAAGATCAAAGTGTATGCTCACGTGGTTACAACAACAACACCAAGTACTGAAACTTCCAGAAGCCCTCCGATTCAAAGTACATATTCTTTTATTTTGTACTTATTATGTAACGGATTTTGATGAAATATGGCGCATCAAACGCTTCTTGTTTAGCTGCATTTTGGTGGTCTCGATACTTAGGCCTAAACTGCTGTCATTTTTGCGAAGAATCGATGTCCGTGTCTACTGACACGGAAATAAATTCTTCGTAAAAACGACATATGTAATGTGCCGAACTCCCGGGACCACCAAATGCAGCTCACGAAGACGCACTTGCTGCGCCGTATCTCATCAAAATCCGTTGTCTATTAAGGAAACTATCAAATATTACCTACTTTGGCGTGGGCGTGCTTGCAACACCTTCAGTCATTGTTGTTGTTGTTGTAACCACGTGTTCATGCACATTGACCATGTTGACGATGTAGCTAACTCAAGAATGAAATCGTGCTATGAATCAATAAATATTGAAATATTGAACTGTGTCGATACAGGATGCCCACATGGGACTCAGTAGCTCACCTTCAGTCAAGAGCAGTCTATGCATTTGTTAATAAAAACATATGACATTTTGACATTTCGGTGGCAATCTCGGATGTAATTATGACTCCGTAATATACAACAGGGTCACGATTTTGACAGAGCCTGATCAGTTGTCGAAATACACCATCACTAAGGAGGCTTTGGTATACTTGAAGGCTTTGGTATACTTTTTCTCGTGGCGGCCATCTTGGATTTCACACAAAATCCGTTTTAAACAATAGGTGTCAAATAAGGACCATCTGTGTAACGTTTCATTGTCATATATCGGGTCATTCATGAAAAACGTTCCCAAATGTAATGTCATGTAACTTAGATACTTTTTTATGAAGACATTTGTAATTTTACATAGTGATAGTTCCGGATGATGTCTATAAGTCCTATCAATTTGGTCATGATCGACCAAATACTGTAAACATGACTAATCATGCAACACTTCAAGTTGGAAATGACAATACATGTATCATTGATGCGACTCTCTAGCAGATTGTGGTCCCGGTATGACATCTGCCAGTGTCAATCAGCGCCAAAAAAGGAAATACGCCCATCACGAATTTAACAGGATACGTGTACAATGTGTATGATCACGTGATACTAACAACAACAACAAGTACTGAAATTTCCAGAATCCATCTGATTCAAAGTACGTATTCTTTTATAGTGTCCTTATTACGTTACGGATTTTTATGAAATATGGCGCATCAAACGCGTCTTGCTAAGCCGCATTTGGTGGTCTCTGTATTGTCGCCCAAACTTATGTCGTTTTTGCGAAGAATCGATTTCCGTGTCAGAGAGACACGGAAATCGATTTTTCGCAAAAACGACATAAGTCTGTGCCAAACTCCCTGGACCACCAAATGCAGCTCACGAAGACGCGTTTGCTGGGCCATATTTCATCAAATAATACTTCAATAAGATTTCAACACTTTCAGCCACTGTTGTTGTTATTATAACCACGTGTTCATGCACCTTGGTGTATGTTCTCCTTGAAGCTGATGTTCTCTGCCGGAGAATAGAAAGTGAACAGTGATAGCTACATGTCATTATTAGAGAGGGGTTTGTTACGTGCCTGTCGGCGTATGCACCCAAATGATGACTATGTGTTCCAGCAGGATGGTGCATCATTATATACCAGCAGGGCAACACAATCTCATGTGGAGGATACTACCTGAGAGTTAATGAAACAAGACGATTGGCCGCCACAATGTCCAGACTGTAATCCAATGGACTACTCGGTGTGTGATTCTGTTTTTGAGAACGTGTACAGTCCTAGACAAGATATGTTAATTGAAGCGAAACAGAGATTCAGAGATGTTGGAAGAAAGTGACATTGACTGAGATCAGAAGCAGTATTTATCCCGTCAACACAGTGCCTATGTGCCGTGAAACACGGTACCGTGAATCATTTTTGATATCCTGTCAATACTACCTAATCACTGCGTATGAATATGTGCGGTGGCTGGGGTTATTATTTTTTTGCATTTTAAAGCCATTTGTAGGTGTTGACGAGATAAATAGAATAATAGTAGGTTAGTGCCGTGAATGGGAAAAATATCTGGCGCGGCACGGAAACGGGATGTGTTCGACATAGCCTCGCCCATCCCGTTTCCTAAGCCTTGCCATATATTTGTTCCCATTCACGGCATTAACCTACTATTCTCTATTTCTTCATGGAAGAAATGTCTGCGCACTCTGGTTGAAGAAGATGGTGGACCGACCGACCGTTGTGTGTAGTTACATCATGCGCAGAAGTTGGTACATTAACAGCAATTTGAACTCGACCGATATTGTACAAATCTACCGGGCATATTGCATGATTTGTAATTTGCAAAGTGTTTGGTTTATCACGATAATATTTTGTACAAGTTATCTATAACATCCTGATGAACAGTCCTACAACTATTCAATCATTTACATCGAGTAGTGTATAAGTTATAGGAAATATGTGAACGGTTTTTTCGACTGACCCGATATCCGTATACCAAGTGGTACATGAGTAAACAAGTGTTAAATTTGCTTATACCGTAATGACAGTTTGACCTTCCGGTGGCCATCTTGGCTGTGACTCAAATGAAAACAATGAGATCGTCCGTGAGTGTCTCACCCACGGATATCAAGGTCACGAAGGTCAACGCCATCAATGTGAGGAAGCGATTGATGAAGCTTTATAATGATCGAACAAATGTATCATGAGATATGCAATATGTGTACATACATCCGAATCAGGGGCCGTTTCACTAAACTTCGTACGACTAAAATGTTCGTAAGTGCAAATTTATGATCGTCTGGAAATGTCAATTGATGGGTTTACATGTATTGATCATATGCTATTTATGCAGCCTATGGTCAATAAATGTAAATCCAATAATTGCTTACAAGAAAACAGTGTCAATGTGAAATGTACAGACTATTATAATCTTGCACTTACGAACATTTTTTTCGAAAGAGCATTAACTAGTGTTCAATCGTTCCTATACATAGTCTTTAAACATCGGTGCATCGGTTTGGGAGAAGATTTTCATTTCAGAATGTGACACTGTGCTATTTTAGACTGCGGCCATCTTGAGTTACGCAACGATTCAATTTTATCAACTTTAAAACGGCGATTGTCTAGTCGATACTTTCGATTTGATATACCTGTATGACATGACGATAACTGGTCAAAACATAAGTGTAACCTGTATGTCATGAGGACGACACCCATTTTTGACCCGGTTCACCATTTTAATACACCAGTAGCATATTTCACTAACATTGCAAAATATACTTATCTAGAAAAGTATTCTTTGAGGGAAACATTTTCAATTTTAGGTAAATTTATTATTTTTTTATTATACTGAATGTATTACATTATCACAGCCATTTTGGCTGTGATAATGTAATAAATTCAGTATAATAATTCTACAAACTTTTAATCATCAAATATATGCAGTCGTTAGTTCTATATGACATAATGCATTTCGGGAAATATACTTTGCTAGAAATGTATACTTTGAAATGTTGGTAAAATAGGCTACAGAAAGAGCAAATGCGGTTGATCGTTCCTCTGAATGTTCGTATAAATAGGATCACCGGTTCGTGAGAAGATTTGTTAACGGTACATGCCCACTCAGTAGATACACACTGTTCTGTATAGCAATTAAATAAGTGTATAATTGTGTAACTATTCCACCAGTTGTAAAAATTACAAGTGCCCGATATATTAATTTAGAAATATTTAGTTTACTGATAGTGACGCGCCGTGGTATCAAACTATTTTCATATGCAAATGAGGAATGGTATTTTTTAGTTATTTATACTAATTAAATGCGTCACCTGAAAACAAATTATTATCGACAGAGAATACAGTATGATCATTGCACATCAAAAAATAACTACAGAGAATAAATAGTAATGTCTGTTAACATTTTAAAGAAACACGGTTATCGCCCTGATGTCAGTGTGGAAAGTTGCGTCTAATATGAAATGTATAATAATGCCAATCAATACGTGGGGTAATGGTGATTGAATGTTTAGTTTGCTAGAAAATGTCTCAGATGATGTCTCTGATATAAATATCAGTTTGTACCTACTGAGTTGGCATGTACCTTTAAGATTGTGTCCAATTTGTATACGTTGTGCCCACTTTGAAATGGCTTAACACAGGACCATAGCTGTGCGGTTTGGCCAGCATTGGCCAGGCGAATCGTGAGAAGACGACGTTTAGAATCTCTAATACAAATTTACAATGATGACCTTTTGATTTTTTCGGCGGCCATCTTGGATGACATATACGTCGTCAGGTACATTTTCTCACCAGAATGATCATATATTTACATAAACACGAAGTCATGTCAATATAGAAGTATGTAAAGTTAGAGAGACAATAACTATAAATAATAATAATACATATCAAATTGACAATGGAACACCGTCTAATGCATATTCAGATCAAGTTACAAAGTGACAAGTCGGTGATCTCGATCGCATAGATCATACGATGTTCGCCATTCAGTCATTCGTGTATGCGAACTAATTACACAACAGCCTGTGTTCATCTTACCAATATGTCGCCGTTTCTGAGCATATATTGGCAACCGCAACTCGCAATCAAGTAGTATGCTTGGCTAAGCCTGAGCTGTATCACGGCTCCGGCTCAGTCAATCAAGCTTCATGTATTTTGAAATAAATAAATTCAAATATTGACACGATTAGCGCAGGCGGTGGTGTAAATTTAAGATCGTCTGTAAATTTCAATTGATGGATTTACATTTATTGAGCATAGGCTGCATATGCTCAATAAATGTAAATCCATTAATTATTTACAAGAAAACATTGTTAATGTGAAATTTACAGACTATCATAATGTTTCACATATGAACATTTTAGTCGCACTAAGTTTAATGAAACGGTCCCCAGATGTTAAAGTTATTTCTTTGTAATTGCTGCCAATTGTCTTGAAGGTCAATAAAACAGGGTTGTTCTATTTTTTTTAATTTAATATATTTATATTACTATGACATAATGGCATGAAGCAAAACTAACAAATAGTTAAAACGTTACAAAGGTTTCAAATATTTAATTAGCTGAAATAGTGCGCTGCATATTATGACGTCATCATTGAACACTTTTTTCTTCGTGGTATTCATGTTTTATTTCTATGCTTGTTGATTGTACAAGTTGCACTATAATACAATATATACATATACATAAATGTAGTTCCAGATGACTCACAACGAGCAATCTCATCAGGATCTTCACTTTTTGCAAGTAATTTTCAGATTGTTTGCAAGAAAAAAAAACATCCCCTTTTTATAAATGGTCTAGTCTGAAAACCACTTGTGACGATTGGATTGGTAGGAAACTTAATACATGTATATCACAGTCCACACAGTTACTGTCTGTTTCACGAAAGCTGCCCAAATTTTACGGCTATATAAACAATTCAAAACAAGATTTCTTTTGATAATATTAAATTAAAGGAAAAATTAAGAATGAGCCTTCTTTGTATTTCGTGAAATTTGGTCAAATATTGATTTTATTGCGAAAACAAAATTTCCCCATGTTAAACATGGGGACATTTTTTTGAATTTTAGAAATACTGGACCGACTTTTAAAATTTAACTTTTGTTTTCTTAGTTAGATCATATCCAAGCTATCTTGTCCGGTTTCGGAGTCAATTTCCAAATATTTTCGTTTTTTGACTCCTCACTTCCTTACCACTTTTTTCCCCATGTTAAATTCCCATAAACAAATAAATTTTTCGTAATAAAATCAATATTTGACCGAATTTCACGAAATAAAAAGAAGGCTCATTCTTAAATTTTCCTTTAATTTAATATTATCGAAAATAATATTGTTTTTGAATTGTCTATATAGCCGTAAAATTTGGGCAGCTTTCGTGAAACAGACTATAGGTAGGACTAAATGGTTAAGGACCCGTTCTATACCTGATCATCGTTTGACTCAAAGATAATTGCTTCGTAAATTTGATGGCATATGAATAATATATGTATAATATATATACATTGTATGTGAACATTGTCTGGTTACTGTATCCTATACACAAATATGGCCAAGTTGGCCACTCCATGTGCCGTATATAATACAGTAACGAGGTAATGTTAACATAATTATATTTATTCGTATATTCCATCACATTTATGAAGCAACTATCTTTGACTCAAACGATGATAAGCCTGGGGTATAGAACGCGTCCTTAACCCATTATTTTCGGAAATACACATTTACAGGTATGAAATGTAATAAATATTTTATTTTTGTTATTTCTCAATGAAAATATATGTTGTGACCACTCATTTGAGCCGTCTCGACGAGACGGTTCACATAGTGGTCGCAATATATACTTCCGAGAGCATAGAAGGAAACTATATAGGATTTTCCTCAAACATAATGGCTGTATAATCAGCATGAAAGGGGTTAGCTCGCCTACTTAAAGTTTCACGAAAGCTGCCCAAATGTTACGGCCATATAGACAATTCAAAAACAATATTATTTTCGATAATATTAAATTAAAGGAAAATTTAAGAATGAGCCTTCTTTTTATTTCGTGAAATTCCGGTCAAATATTGATTTTAGTACGAAAAATTGATTTGTCTATGGGAATTTAACATGGGGGAATTTTTTTTTGGAAATTGACTCCGAAACCTCACTAGATAGCTTGGATATGATCTAACTAAGAAAGCAAAAGTTAAATTTTAAAAATGGGTCCAGTATTTCTAAAATTCAAAAAAAATTCCCCATGTTAAATCCCCATAGACACCTTCACTCCGTGAAGATGTATATGGGGATTTAACATGGGGAAATTGTTTTTTCGCAATAAAATCAATATTTGACCAAATTTCACGAAATAAAAAGAAGGCTCTTTCTTAATTTTTCCTTTAATTTAATATTATCAAAATAAATCTTGTTTTTGAATTGTTTATATAGCGGTAAAATTTGGGCAGCTTTCGTGAAACAGACAGTAATTTCATACCAGTCCAATAGTCGGACACAACCATTGTCCAGTTACAGTACATTACATACATGCATCGTTATGTTTTATTAATTTTATTTCATCTGAATATTATATTTCAGCAACCGATCCCGTTTCCATGGAAATATAACTGGTACAAGCTTTATATTGCCATCCTGAAACCACCCACTTTTCAGGTTTGTATATTCCTACTGTTTTCAAAATGTGCTGTTGCATCCTATTCAAATGAGACCAGTAATGTGATTTGTACCCAAGAAGATTTACGATTGTCCATGAAAAACATGGACACAAACTGTAATATTTTCTGCAAATGATCTCGAAAGTTGGTGAAATTTTCATAGCAAATACGGAGTTACATTCCGCATTTGCTCTGAACATTTCATTAATTAAACTGTGGACGTAATTTACGGAAAATATCGTACATTTTGTAAATATCCAGTCTTATTATTTGCCGTAGTGTCTCGACCATTAACAGCACAGAATTTCGTCTCAATTAATCGCGAAACTCTTCCACTAATATCTTATAAATTAATCAGTATTTGTTCACAATAAGTACAAAGTTATATTTATAAACAGAGGACACGTATTCTTGTCGGTGACGCGCACCGTTACCATGTTTGCATGTACGCTTTGGTGTCAGTGGAACCTCTCTAAACCGGACACCATGGGAGGTCCCCAGGGTGTCCGGTTAGAGCGGTTTCACTCTAAATCAGGCATTATATCATTCTGAGCCATAGCTGTGAGCTATGCGATCATGAACATACATTATCACAAGAGATAAATGACCAAGAAACTCATCAAAAATATGGTCACCGATGTTTTCTTGGTGTTCGGTTTAGAGAGGTTCCACACTATATTCAATAGTTTTCTATTTCCAGAGGTGGCATTGTCGAGTGTTCGTCCACCTGTCGCCGCCCATGGCCCCCCATCTACACGGTCACCCGAAATGCAAATGTATACCAAGATTCTAATTACCCTTATATCGACTTTGTGGCTGTAATTTGAGAAATGGGGCTTATGGGTTTTTGCGACCAGTGTAGATCCAGATCAGCCTGTGCATCCGCACAGTCTGATCAGGATATGCACTGTTCACCATTCTATCAATGAAACTCTAGTCCCACATCTAACAAAACAGATGTCCTTATCAGTCGCCAGAGTGCGCGACGTCTAAACTGGTAAAACAAATGTCATAGGTCGTGCTTCTAACAAGCAATATTGATCGTTATCAGGCTACTACAAGAGTGTGCTATGTGATCACGAGTTACACTGGTCACAAATCCCATACGCCCGATTTCCCCAGTCGCAGCCACCTATGCGATGAGAGTACACGTATTTGTAAATAATTCCAGCATAAAAATATTTACACAATTCCCTAACATTTGATTGGCCTGTAGCAAGTCTCTGTCCAAAATGTATATCCCAGTAAACTCCCACGCCTGAACTACTTTCCGTAACCGTCAGGCGCAGTTAAAATAATTCTTAAGAAAACGGAAAATAAACACATTTTCTTGATGAATTTATTTCAAATACT
The DNA here is from genome assembly GCA_029237695.1 of Conchocele bisecta. Classification (NCBI taxonomy): domain Eukaryota; kingdom Metazoa; phylum Mollusca; class Bivalvia; order Lucinida; family Thyasiridae; genus Conchocele; species Conchocele bisecta. The sequence continues at coordinate 44,172,729 of CM055278.1, read as the reverse complement.
GGAATTATAAGGAATGAATGGCCTTTTTGTGGAATTTATCGGGGATATAAACGTGGAAAAGTCGCGGGAATACTGGACGAGGCCTTCCGGCCTTCGTCCAGTATTCCCGCGACTTTTCCAAGTTTATACCCCGATAAATTCCACAAAAAGGCCATGATTCCTATATTGGCCAACCTGTCTGATTTTCAGTACAACATTTAACCCTTTCAGCTCTAAGTAACTAGAAAGGATTTTGTTATGTTAACTATGCAACCGATCCAACCGTCACACAATTGTTTTCAGACTAGTCCATTCACTAGTATGAAAAGGGGGCATTTCTTGTTCTCAAAAATATTAAAATTACTCGCAGAAAGTTCAGATCCTGATGAGACGGCTCGTTTTGAACCGGCTCATCTGGATATACACTGTTTGCATAAACCGCTATAGCGGGCTTTCGGGTTCTATACCTCATCATCGTTTGATTCAAAGATATGTGATAGAATATATGTTTTACATATATGTGAATACTGCCAAGTTACTGTATCCTATACGGCACATGGAGTGGCCAAGTCGACCATCTTTGTACGTTCTAGCCATCAGCCAGTTTCACCTGTTCTACCGTTTGACAAAGAACTCAAAATGTGAAGAAGAACATATGACATAATGTAGTTAATTACATGTAGAACAGCCAGGAGAACGGACGCCTATCAACTACAGTACACCGAACTGTAAAATATTGTCAGGTTTCTGGACAACATGAACCACCATTATTTATAATCTCATACACAGAAAATCGCACAGTGTATCACTTTTACCTGGCAGACCACACAACACATACCATATATACCCACTACTGTACTGTTATTAGCTATCAAATCTAGTGACATGTAACCAGAGTGAATTGTCCCTGGTTTCTACTCACTACTCGGTGAGTAAATATGGCTTTACATATGGGTAACGTGTACACTAAGATAGGCTGTACATCAGATTGAAAAGTTTACACATAAAAAATTAGTTCGAGATGAATGGGAGAAATGCTCAGATATCTCGTCTTCTGTATAGTTTGCTGGCATAATATTATATACAGCTTGCCGTTGTGATGTCCTATTATATATTGCACTAAATTTTAGTTGGTTTACTGTCATATTATTTGCTATATGTGTCAAATGCACGAAGTGGTGAAACTGTACGATGGCTTGTACATACAAAGATGGCGGAGATGGCAACTCAATGCTCCATATATTATACAGTAACAAGAGAATAACCACATATGTTATATTCATATACCATATCACTCTTATAACGCAATTATCATTGAAGTCAAGTGTATCTATCTATGACCTAATACCTTAAAAGATGCTCTGCAAGTTTTACAATCAAAAGCTGTGTACTGGCCTACTACAGACGATACCTGACTCAAAAAATGGGATTTTATATACAACAACTGATCTGAAAATAAAAACATTTTATTGAGTCACGTCCTCTTCTTCCCAGACACACATTCCATAAAAAATGATACATGATGAAAACATATGATACATATGAAAACGATATCTACCGATATACGAAATGGACTTTTACATCAGTTGAACTATTGTGAGCAGTGTGCTAGCTAATAAGCAGCTACCTTGATAAAAATATAGCCATTTTGCCACGACTCGTTACACACACTGTATACTGGATCGCATTAAAAGTGCAAGTTCTGATTGAAGTAGTTGGTGACTTGAAAAGTCGCGGGAATACTGGACGAAGGCCGGAAGGCCTCGTGCAGTATTCCCGCGACTTTTCCCATATTTTACTGGACAGGCACAAATGTAGCGGGTGTAACCACATGTATTCAACTATACAATGTACATGTTGGCAAAATACGGTAGCCTCATCCATGAGTTTGCAAGGTAAATTTATAAAGAGATCTTCGTACAAATGTTTTATTGTACAAAGCGTAGTGTTTGTTTGTTTGTTTATTAGTGTTTAACGGCATATCAACAGCTAAGGTCATGTAAGGCCGGGCAAACGGGTTCGATCCCATTTTAAACCTGCTGCATTGGGAAGAAAATCCCAAAATCAGAACGGAATATTTACATCGAGAACAAATATATTCAGCCCTGAAATTAGAATAACCTGACCTGGTGCCAGGTCCATAACACACCAAGTCACTTGGCCCCTTCCCCTAAAATAGGATTACGACTATCGTAATACTCACATAAGGGGTATAACCAGATTCAACTGTCACATACAAAATGCCACAGACGTATGTGAGGGCTAAACCAGTCAAAGCGTAGTGAAACGGATCCCAGCAGGTAGGATGACAGCAAATGTAATAAGCCCAATTTTCCAAACAAAGGGACATAATTCATGATGAACAGAGTGACAGAAATGATATCGCCCAGTGGCCTGCCTACTGGATTCGTGTACAAATACAGTTACAATCGAGCACCAGTAGCCGATTTCATCAACATTGCAAAGTATACTTATCTAGCAAAGTATACTTTGAGGGAGTAATCATTTATCTTTCCCAAAATGCATTATTTCATATAGAACTAACCACTGCATATATTTGATGATTACAAGTACGCAGAATTATTATACTGAATTTATTACATTATCACAGCCAAAATGGCTGTGATAATGTAATAAATTCAGTATAATAAAAATTAATAAATTTATCCTTAAATTGAAAATTTCTCCCTCAAAGTATACTTTGCTAGATAAGTATACTTTGCAATGTTGGTGAAATAGGTTACAGAACTATGTACATTCTCAGGGAGCCAAACCCAGGACATTTCTGAGAAACTAATGTGGAATCTCACTAAACCGGACACCCAAGGATTGATCGATTCATTGGTGTTTAACGGTCTATCAACAGCTACGGTCATTTACACCTGGCTCAACAGGTTCGATCCCGCATGTAACCTGCTGCATTGGGGAGAAAATCCCAAAAAGGAGGTCCCCAAAGTGTCTGGTTGAGAGATTCCACAATACATTCAGGTATATGAGCATTTCAATACAAGAGTGTTTCCTTTGCAATCATGAACAGACATTTTTTATCATCTCAAATAAATGTGGCTGTGACTGGAGAAATAGGGCTTATGTGTTTTGTGATCAAATAGCAGACTCATGTAGCCTGATAATGATCTATACTGTTTGTTACAATCATGACGTGTGTTTCATTGATAGCATGGGGAACAGTGCAGATGCTGATCAGTCTGTGCGGAGGCACAGGCTGATCTGGATCTACACTGGTCACAAAATACATACGCCCCATTTCTCCAGTCAGAGCCACAAATGTTAATCAGGCATATGAGTGTAATTCAGAGCTCCAGATAAGGTGCGTATTGGCGTATTTTAGTACTTATTTTAGCAGAATATGCATTGATTATCAAAAGTGGGAGTACAAAATACTCACAGCAATGTTAAAATACGCATTGATTTCAAATTGAGTAGTGAAAATACTGTAATATGGTTGAAAATTTACTTAGTTGAGCTGCAAAAAGCAAACACTTTTGATTTTTGCAGTTCAAATAAGTGAATTTTTAAATTTGTTTTTATTTGTTATCATGTATTCTATTAAATAAGGAAGAAAATCAATAATACATTTGTAAAAGTAAAATAGGCATTGAATTTGAAATATGGGGGTATAATCTATTATCTAGAGCTCTGAGCAGATGCCATCAAACACACCGAGTTTGTATCTGGTTTATGGTTTAATGGTGTTTAACAGCCTATCAACGGCTAAGGTCATTTAAGGCCGGGCAAACGGTTTTGATCCTGTATTCAACATGCTGCATTGGGGGGTGGGGGGGGGGGGGGTGGGGGGGGGGGGTAACCTGACCTGGTTCCAGGTCCATACCTCACGAAAGCCACTTCCCCTAAAAGTAATAGGATTATAAATAATCGTAATACTCACATAAGGGGTATAACCAGGTTCAACTGTCACATACAAAATGCCAAAGACGTATGTGGGAGCCAAACCTGTAGCCTATTTCACCAACATTGCAAAGTATATTTTTCTAGCAAAGTATACTTTGAGGGAGAAATTTTCAATTTTAGGATAAATTTATTAATTTTTATTATACTGAATTTATTACATTATCACAGCCATTTTGGCTGTGATAATGTAATAAATTCAGTATAATTATTCTGCATACTTTTAATCATCAAATATATGCAGTCGTTAGTTCTATATGAAATAATGCATTTCAGGAAAAATAAATGATTACTCCCTCAAAGTATACTTTGCTAGAAAAGTATACTTTGCAATGGTGGTGAAATGGGCTACAGGTCTCCAGTTGGAATTCCGTTAAGGATGAACCCCAGTCGTTAAATTAACCATCGCATACTCACACCTGCCACTCACTCAATGTATATGTACAATGATGCATTGAAACATGTGGCTGGTACATAAACATACAAAGTTGCAAGACAATCTGTCAAGAAGTTGTGGATATAAACAAATGAAAAACTTTCCCACATATTTCTAACAAAACACACACAAAAGTACAGTATACATGTATGCTGCAGTACTCATCTGTAGCCTATTTCACCAACATGGCAAAGTATACTTATCTAGCAAAGTATACTTTGAGGGAGAAATGTTCAATTTAAGGATAATTTATAAATTTTTATTATACTGAATTTATTACATTATCACAGCCATTTTGGCTGTGATAATGTAATCAATTCAGTATAATAATTATGCGAGACAAATTAAATATAGAATTCGAGACGAATTCCAATTTGGCGGGCGAGTATGTCACGGTACGTAACTCACTATGGGGAGAAAATGTGTATTCGTGCCCGGCTAGCTCAGTCGGTTAGAGCGATGGTACGGTAAACCAGAGGTCCCGGGTTCGAGCCCAGGGCCGTGCACATTTTTCTCACCCTGTGACATTTTTTGGCGCCCAACGTAACAGGAAGAGAAAATATGCACCAAAATACTTTACAATTTTGATGAAATCAGCTACTGAACCACCAACTAGTGTTCACAATGTATGAGAATCAAAGCAATTACTATATGAAATATTCAGGCTGACAGCAAAATTGTGTAGCTTTAGAAAGTAATCGGTTAACGTCATTTCGTGCAAACAAGGTTCAGATTTAAGAAGCATAAATATAAGGTTCGACGATGTAAACGTTTGCCGTGGCACGAGGGAATTGTTTGAAGCCACAGGCCGTAGGCTGCGGGTTCAAACAGTTGTCGAGTGTCATGGGGAACGTTTACTTTACCCACAGCTGCACATGGTCGAACGTTATTGTTACGTTTCCGTTAGAAATATCATGCAATTTGAGCATATATGCAGTGCTTTCGGTATTTTGGTAACCCGTTCCATTCAAACAGCTGATTTATACATGCATATTCCGGGGTCTTTAGTCGTACAAAGTTGAGTGAAACAGCCCCCAGCTCAGTAAGTCCCTATTCGTTGATGTGTGTCACATACAAGGTGCATGATCACATAGTTACAACAACAACGTCGCCCACTCCAAAGTAAGTATTATTTGATATTTTCCTTAATATGCAACGGATTTTGATGAAATATGGCGCAGCAAACGCGTCTCCATGAGCTGCATTTGATGGTCTAGGGAGTTTGGCACAGACGTATGTCATTTTTGCGAAGAATCGATTTCCGTGTCAAGAGACACGGAAATCGATTCTTCGCAAAAACGACAGAAATTTGGGCGAAAATACAGAGACCACCAAATGCAGCTTAACAAGTCGCGTTTGATGCGCCATATTTATAAGGACACTATAAAAGAATACGTACTTGGAATCGGTACTTGTTGTTGTTGTTAGTACCACGTGATCATGCACCTTGTGATATATAGCCACAGAAACAGTGGTTTACGCCACCCAACCATGTGGAGAAGTGACTGGAGATTTGATCAAACGGAATATTTACATCACAAAATATATATATTCAGCCCTGAAATTAGAATAAACCGACATGGTGCCACGTACATAACGTACAAAAGTCACTCTCCCCAAATTTGATTTGATTGCGAAAAAACTATTTTCCTATGGGAATTTAACATGGGGGCTAAAAATAATATTTTTTTAAATATTTTTTTATTTGTGGACTGATTTTCAAAATCAAACTTTTGTTTTCTTTGTTACCTCATTTCCAAGCTACATGTATCTAGCCATGTTTCGGAGTCAATTTCCAAATGTTTTCGTTTTTTTACTCCCCCCCCCCCCCCCCCCTCTCCACATTAAATTCACATAGGAAAATAATTTTTTCGCTATAAAATCAATATTTTCAAAAAAATTCGGGAGGGTGACATTTTTGTTATTGGTGAAAAAGTACTTACATTTAAATATTTTTTAGATTGAATGTGTTTAATAGCCAAAAGTTGTCGGCAGAAAAACAAATAGACAGTAGGACCCTTCCCCGAAAAGTAATATGATTAAGAATAATTGTATTACTCATATTAGACACGCCATGTGATTTTGTACCTTCGGACATCTGCGTAATTTCATGAAATATGTTTACAAAATTTACAATATTTTCCGTAAATGGCTTCAAAAGTTGGCAATAAGTTTGCAAAATTTGCAATATTTTTCATAAATGAAGTCAAAAGTTGAGTACATGTGGAATTATACTTATTGCCAACTTTTGACTTCATTTATGAAAAATATTGCAAATTTTGCAAACGGCGTGTCTCATAATAGGGGTTTAACCAGATTCAACTCTCATATACATGTACAATAATGCCAAAGACGTACCTGAGGCCCAAACCACAGGTTGAAGTAACGGACCGAGGTCTATAAATACATATTAAATATGCCTAAAAGCATCAATAAATGAAGAAAAAAATAAGCTAATTTTTTTTTTTTACTCCCTCCATATACTCCATCTATTATTTGCATCATTATTAATGCTTTTAGGCATATTTAATGTATTTATAGACCTCGGTCCGTTACTTCAACCTGTGGCCCAAACCAGGATTCCGCTAAGGTTTGTTTGTTTGTTTATTTAATGGTGTTTAACGGCCTATCAACAGCTAAGGTCAATTAAGACGGGGCCAACGGGTCTGATCCCGTATTTAATCAGAACGGAACATTTACATCGAGATACATAGATATTAAGCCCTGAAAATAGAATAACCCGACTTCATGCCAGGTAATAGAACACGAAAGTCACTTGGCCCCTTCCTCTAAAAAGTGATACCAGTAGGATTACTCTAAAAGGGGTATAACCAGATTCAACTCTCAAATATAAGTAAGCCAAAGACGTACTTGAGGGCCAAACCAGTAGCATATTTCACCAACATTGCAAAGTATACTTATCTAGCAAAGTATACTTTGAGGGAGAAATTTTCAATTTAAGGATAACTTTATTAATTTTTATTATATATTGAATTTATTACGTTATCACAGCCATTTTGGCTGTGATAATGTAATAAATTCAGTATAATAATTCTGCATACTTGTAATCATCACATATATGAAATTGTTAGTTCTATATGAAATAATGCATTTCGGGAAAAATAAATGATTACTCCCTTATAGCATACTTTGCTAGATAAGTATACTTTGCAATTTTGATGAAATCGGCTGTGATAATGTAATAAATTGAACAATAAAAATAAATGATTACTACTTAATATAGTAAACTTTGCTAGATGAGCATACTTCGCAATTTTTATGAAATCGGCTACAGGTCTTCTGTCGGGATTCCGCTAAGAATTACCAGGCCCGTACGCAAAGGGGGTGAGACGGGTGCGTATGCATCCCCCTTAACCCGTTCAACACCACAGGCCTGTATAGTGGTATTGGCAAAAAGTGTAGATCCAGATGAGCCGGCTCGTGACGAGCCGTCTCATCAGGATCTGCACTTTTTGCGAGTAATGTCCTGTTCATAATTTTGAGAACAAAAAGACCTCATGTTCATAAATTGACTGGTCTGAAAATCATTTTGTGATGATTGGAATGGGTTGCAAAATTACCATATCAAAATCCATTCCAGTTACTTAGGGGTGAAAGGCTTAATCTGCCGAGGTCTGTCCGTGGGTGTGCAAAAACAATGTTTAGCCCTTCGCGCCGTCGATAACGCACCCCCCTAAAATAATTCCTGCATACGGGCCTGATTACTGATTGTTAAATTACCCATCGCATGCTCCCAACCAACCACCATGTACAGTCACTGGAGAAATGGGGCTTATGACATGTGTCGCCAATCTAGCTCCCGTGGCTGTGTTTATAAAACTTTCTGAGCATATTCTCAGTTATGATACTCGAAATCAGGAAGTCTCATCAGTCGAGGCTGAGCTGTGCTCAACCTCGACCGATCAAACTGCCTGACGTTGAGTACAAATTTGCATAACGTCCTCAGATTACCTATCAGTTTGTTCCCTGATCTGCTAGCACACTCATGCAGCATGATAGGGAATGGATTGGATCTGAACTTCCCAGCATAGTATCATTTCGGGTGAAAGCCTGATAGGGGATGCAGAGCTCCAGATAAGGTGGGTGCGTATTTGCTTAAATATTTAGGGTTAATATAGCAGTAGTGGTCTTTAATCACAATAGCAATGTATTTGGATGCAATTTGCTTTGGGAAACCCCTATTTCCCAAAGCAAATTGTATCCGAATATTTAGGGTTATTATGGTATCTATATTGCTTCCAGAGCTCCAGATAAGCTGCGTATTTGCTTAAATACCCAATTAAAATTGCCAAAAACCAAACTTGAAATCAGAAGTAGAGAGTATCAAAAAGCAATAAAAAAATTGTGGTACCTTTATCATGCTGCAGAAAACAATAAACAGACCACAAATATAGCCCATAGTTTTTCTTATTTTCCATGAAAACACATCTTGGTATTTCATTAGAATTCTAATGAAATGCCAAGACTTGTTTTCATTTCGAAGCAAACTATTCAATAATTGCTGTCTGTTGATGTGTAAACAGTAGTGTGACTTTATTTTACCCAATTAAAATTTTGAAATACCCAATTGCTTCAGAAATGATGGAGTGACAATACTCAATTACTACTGTCTGTTTCACGAAAGCTGCCCAAATTTTACGGCCATATAAACAATTAAAAAACAATATTATTTTCGATAATATTAAATGAAAGGAAAATTTAAGAATGAGCCTTCTTTTTATTTCGTGAAATTTGGTCAAATATTGATTTTATTGCGAAAAAACAATTTCCCCATGTTAAATCCCCATAGACATCTTCACAGAGTGAAGATGTCTATGGGGATGTAACATGGGGAATTTATTTTAGAATTTCAGAATACTGGACCGATTTTTAAAATTTAACTTTTGTTTTCTTAGTTAGATCATTTCCAAGCTATCCAGCTAGGTTTCGCAGTCAATTTCCAATTTTTTTCATTTTTTTGGACTCCTCCCACACTTCCTTTTCCACCAAGTTAATGGAATGGTGCTTAACGGCCCATCAACACAAAAGAGTATCATTTAGGGCCAAGTACCCACCACCAAGTTAAATTCCCATAGACAAATTAATTTTTCGCAATAAAATCAATATTTGACCGAATTTCACAAAATAAAAAGAAGGCTCATTCTTAAATTTTGCATTAATTTAATATTATCGAAAAAAATATTGGAGCCCTGGGGGATGTATATAGCCCAATAACGATCTATATTGCTTGTATACCTTAATAATCTAAATATTCAGACACCATTTATTTGGAGGAAACACATAAAATATATGGTTTCCCTACAATAATTTTGGCCTAGAATGAACCCTGGTGAGCGTGCCAATATTTAGGGTTAATATGGCAGTAGTGGTCTAATCACAATAACAATGTATTTGGATGCAATTTGCTTTGGGAAACCCCTATTTAATAGGGGTTTTCCAAAGCAAATTGTGTCCGAATATTTAGGGTTACTATGGTATATATAGGGCTTGTTAGAAGCATAACGGGTGTTTCATTGATATAATAGCGAACAGTGCAGATCCTGATCAGACTGTGCGGATGCTAGGAGGGTCTGGGGGCATGCCTCCCCCCCCGAACTTTTTTTCAATTCTAGATGCTCTGTGCTTCATTCTGAGGTATATTTAGCATTAAATAGATCACATTTTCCCCTGAAAAAATATGCTATAATTAGGAAAAATAGGCAACATAATCCATTTCAATTTAAAATAATACTTGCAACAAGAAGTCAGTACATGTATAACAGGGATTCCGCTGGGGAAAATAAAACAATCGCCACTTAAAATTAAAAAAAATTAAAAAAATACATTTTTTTTTTTCCGAAAATTGTAATTTGTTATCGCCATTCTCAACGGATTTACAAGATTCACAAAAGTGGTCCATGGGACCTCAAATCCGGATTTCCGGATTAATCCGGAAATTTCCCATGCCTGAGATCCAGATCAGCTGGCTCATAATGAGACATCTCATCAGGAATTGCAACATTTGCAGATATTTTAAGAAAACAATACACCCTCTTCTGATAAATGGAATCCTCTGAAAAAAACAACAACATGACAATGGCCAATCCAGGGGCCTGTTTCACTACACTGTCGGGGATTTCCCTAGAATTGTTTAAATGTCGGTCCCAGGACTCCCAACTTTACTATTTTTGAGGTCTCTGGTGATTTTTTAGGGTCCCAACTTTCATACACATATTTCATTAAAAAATAATAGCAAAATGGTATTGATAGTCCTGAATTATATAATCTGCACTGTTTTATATAAAGAACAGTCACACAGGTTCTCCCAAAAAGTGTAAAAAATGCTGTAAACTGTTGACAATGATTCATTTGCACCGCCAAGGTTTGAGGGTCCACGGGATGCAGTGCCAATTGTCGGTGTGGGTCCTCGGCCAATAAAATTCACCAGGGATGTAGAAAACAGGGTTCAGGGAAATCCCTGTACACTTTGTACGATAAAAATGTTAGTTTCTCACAGTAACATGATTCTCTAATGCTACCAGTTTGCAGGGATTCCGCTGGCGATAAAAATAAACAAGTGGCGATAAAAAATTACAAATATATTTTTTTTTTGAAGTGGCAATTTTTTTATTTTCCCCAGGGGAATCCCTGAACATGTTTCTCTAATGCTACCAGTTTGTATTTTCAGGTTCATGTCATTAAATGTTTCACGCCCAAGAAATATTTTTCAAAATCGGCTGTCAAATCAAATGTTAAAGTGGATTTCAATTTTACATTTACAGAGCTCCAGATAAGCTGCGTATTTGCGTAAATACCCAATTAAAATTGCCGAAAAACCCAATTGAAATCCGAAGTAGCGAGTATCAAAAAGCAATATTAAACAATTTTGTGGTACCTGTATCATGCTGCAGAAAACAATAAACAGACCACAAATATAGCATATTTTTCTTATTTTCCATGAAAACATATCTTGGAATTTCATTAGAATTGTCTCCAAGGAGACAATTCTTATGAAATTTCAAGATATGTTTTCAATTCAAAGCAAACTAATTCAATAATTGCTGTCTGTGGATGTGTAAACAGCAGTGAGATTTTATTTACCCAATTCAAATTTTGAAATATCCAATTGCTTCAGAAATGATAGAGTGAAATTACTCAATTACTAATTCCTTATCTGTAGCCCTGCACTCACAAATGTCGTAGTCGTAGAAGTTTACTGAAACGGGCTCCAGTTACTCCAGTTACTTAGGGGTGAAAGAGTTAATGAGTCTACACTGAATGCAAAGGCCACAATCTCCAACTACAGTCACATACATGTATTCAGTAGGACAAATAAAATATTACAATTACAGTCAGAGCTCCAGATAAGCTGCGTATTTGCTTAAATACCCAATTAAAAACACCAAAAACCCAACTGAGATAAACAGACCACAAATATAGCATATTTTTCTTAATTTCCATGGATACAGTCTTGGTATTTCATTAGAATTGACTCCAAAGAGACAATTCTAATGAAATGCCAAGACATGTTTTCACTTCGAAGCAAACTATTAAATAATTGATGTCTGTTGATGTGTAAACAGTAGTGTAATTTTATTTTACACAATTAAAATAGTGAAATACCCAATGATTGCTTCAGAAATGATGGGAGTGAAAATACTCAATTAATAATTCCTTATCTGGAGCTCTGTACACAACAAGGAGCTGCTAGTCTCTCGTTTTTATTTTCTGTGCCACGATCTTGCCATATCCCCCTCGCCCATCGTCAAAGTCTGTTCTGTATTCATCTCGAACCTGCAAACACATTAATTGATTAATCAAGGTGCATGATCACGTGGTTACAACAACAACAACGTCGCCCATTCCAAAGTAAGTATTATTTGATATTTTCCTTAATATGCAATGGATTTTGATGAAATATCTTCAAGAGCTGCATTTCGTGGTCTAGGGAGTTCAGCACAGACTTTTAAGTCGTTTTTGCGAAGAATCGATTTCCGTGTGAAAATACCACCAAATGCAGCTTAACAAGACGCGTTTGATGCGCCATATTTCATCAAAATCCGTTACGTAATAAGGACACTATAAAATAATACGTACTTTCAATCGAATGGATTCGGATGGATTCTGGAAGTTTCAGTACTTGTTGTTAGTACCACGTGATCATACACCTTGTTAATTGAATGTGATAAAATATCCATTCACAATCAATAGTAATGTCATATACAGATGAGTGACTGGGTAGAACCAGCGTGCACCTGTGTGTGGGAATTGCAAATTGAGTCAGAGCTCCAAATAAGGGGCGTATTGGCGTATTTTACGCACTTATTTCAGCTGAGTACGCATTGATTGCCAACAGTGGGAGTACAAAACACCCACAGCAATGTGATAATATGCATTGATTTTCAAATCGAGTAGTGGAAATACTGTAATAAAGTTGAAAATGTACTAAGTTGAGCTGCAAAAAGCTAACACTGTTTGCTTTTTGCAGCTCAAATAAGTGAATTTTCAACTGTATTACAGTATACATGTGTGCATAAGTAATAATACATTCAAATCATTGAATGGTGAAATTGTTTTGATAACTTTTTCCCTATTTAATAATGAAGAAAATCAATAATCAATTTGTGAAAATAAAATATGCATTGAATTTGAAATCATGGGGTACAATACTCTTCAGACACAAAGCTTATATGGAGCGCTGTTCAGTAGAATGTAAATACTGAATCCAACAGATCATGATCTCGTGGCAGGCGCACTTTAATAGATCACTTGGCACAATCCTCTTTTAGCTTGTGGTATGGCACTCCATTGTAAGCAGAATGCGAGAATAACCCTTACTACGCTGAATTAAATTTTGTCGTCTGCTGGAAATTTTCTTCTTCAATATTTCTTCATAAAAACCTGCTTTGGCAGCGCATGAGAATCGTCTCCAAAGAGACGATTCTCATGTGCTGTCAAAACAGTTTTTTTGTTAAGAATTAAGGAAAAAATGAAAAGCATTTGTCTCCCGCGTAGTGAGGGATCAGAAGTAGCTCTGCGTGTGATCACTTCTACTTTGGGTATCGTACGGGGAATATACAGTGGGGTCAGCGTGTAAGTGCACACACGAACGAACACGACAGGTTGGAACCAACCTGTAGTGTTCGTTCGTGTGTGCACTTACACGCTGACCCCACTGTATGCATAGAGGATACATGCACCGACTATCAGAGTTCATGTTTTATATAGAAGATCTTACACAAGCGATGATTTAATATAAGGTTTGATCATGTCCAGCCGTGTGCAAACGTTTGCTGTGGCCCGAGGGAACTGTTTGAACCCCAAGGCCACAGCAAACGTTTGCACATGGCTGGACATGATCAAACGTTATTGTTACATTTCCAACAAAAAACTGATGTAATTTGAGCATTATATTCAGTATTTTCAGTACTTCTATAAAATCGTCCCATTCACGTAGATAATTTTTGGTATGCATATTCCGGGGCCGCGTCATGAACGTCATGAAGTAGTGAAGTCATGAAGGCACTTCCGCGTAGTGACGTCATGAAGGCACTTCCATTACGCGCGGCCCCGGAATGAGCATTGCCTAAAGTCATGTGCAAACAGCACGCGCTATTTGTTTGCACATATATGCAAACAACGGAAACCATGTAACAATATGGTATTTATTAAGCAAGTTTACTGATAATGTAATGAGGCTCTGCCGAGTTTCTTATGAAAAAATCAACAAGTTACTAAACACCACATTAAATCAACACACGTGTAAGACTGACTGTATGTATTGCATAAACACAGTATCATATGTATGCATTGAAACTGCCCTGATCATCTGAAGTCTTTTCTGTAGAGCTTTCATTTATGTATTTATTACACTATAGTCTGTTTCACGAAAGCTGCCCAAATTTTACTGCCATATAAACAATTCAAAAACAATATTTTTTTCGATAGTATTAAATTAAAGGAAAATTTAAGAAAGAGCCTTCTTTTTATTTCGTGAAATTCGGTCAAATATTGGTTTTATTACGAAAAATTGATTTGTCTATGGGAATTTAACATGGGGTAAAAAGTGGTAAGGAAGTGTGGGAGGAGTCAAAAAACGAAAACATTTGGAAATTGACTCCGAAACCCGACTAGATAGCTTGGATATGATCTAACTAAGAAAACAAAAGTTAAATTTTAAAAATCGGTCCAGTATTTCTAAAATTAATTTTTTTTTCCCCATGTTAAATCCCCATAGACATCTATCTTCACTCCGTGAAGATGTCTATGGGGATTTAACATGGGGAAATTTTGTTTTCGCAATAAAATCAATATTTGACCAAATTTCTCAAAGGCTCATTCTTAATTTTTCCTTTAATTTAATATTATAAAAAAAAATATTGTTTTTGAATTGTCTATATAGCCGTAAAATTTGGGCAGCTTTCGTGAAACAGACAGTAGTGTATTATAATTTGTATACACTATTTTATTATTCTGTGTGAAAGCCTATTTTATGCACAGGTGGAAGACTCGGACCTATTATTTCCAAATGAGCCAAGTATTGGGTCCTACTGTCTGTTTCGCGAAAGCTGCCCAAATTGTACGGCCATATAAACAATTCAAAAACAATATTTTTTTCGATAATATTAAATTAAAGGAAAATTTAACACTGAGCCTTCTTTTTATTTCGTGAAATTCGGTAAAATGTTGATTTTATTGCGAATTTTTTTCCCCCCCCATGTTAAATCCCCATAGACATCTTCACAGAGTGCAGAGTGAACAGAGTGCAGAGTGAAGATGTCTATGGGGATTTAACATGGGGACATTTTTTTAGAATTTCAGTAATCCTGGACCGATTTTCAAAATTTAGCTTTTGTTTTCTTAGTTGGATTATTTCCAAGTTATCTAGCTAGGTTTCGGAGTTAATTTCCAAAATGTTTCGTTTTTTGACTCCTCCCACACTCCTCTACCTCTTTTTCCCCCATGTTAAATTCCCATAGAGAAATCAATTTTGCGTAATAAAACCAATATTTGACCGAATTTCACGAAATAAAAAGAAGGCTCATTCTTAAATTTTCCTTTAATTTAATACTATCGAAAAAAAATATTGTTTTTGAATTGTTTATATGGCCGTAAAATTTGGGCAGCTTTCGTGAAACAGACTATAGGTCCGACTCTTCCACCTGTGATTTTATGCAGTAGATGAAATTTATCAGGGCCAGACCGTAGTTTGTCATATTGAATCAATGTTTCACGAATATCTGACAAAATTATATCACAACTGATCAAACAATATTTCACAAGGGAGGTAACTCTCACCTGTCCGCCAGCCTTTCCTCGACCGTATTGTCTCCCTTCCTTGAACCCAGCATCCCAGTCTGTTCTCACTATTCTATCGTCAAGCCGGGTACCATTAACATACCGCATGCCATTTTCCGAGTCGGTGCGCGTGTAATATCAGTAAATATGTTAAGGGAATAATGTAACATAGGGCCCTGGGGCCCGTTTCACTAAATTTCGTACGACTAAAATGTTCGTAAAGGCAAATTTAGAATCGTCTGCGAATTTCAATTGATGGATTTACATTTATTGCAGCCTATGCTCAATAAATGTAAATCCAATAATTGTTTACAAGAAAACGTTGTTAATGTGGAATTTAAAGACTATCATAATTTTGCACTTACGAACATTTTAGTCTTACGAAGTTTAGTGAAACGGGCCCCTGTTTATGCCACAATAACTGATTGACTGAATGGGGTTTTACATTTGTTCAATAATATTTACACTGTCCTTAAATTCATAATGAAAACGTTTCCTGTGTTTTACAGCATTTAAATTCAGACTCCAACTGGTGGTAAACTGTGATCTATAACTCCCCGTGGCTGAACAGTGGGGGGGGGGGGAGGGGGGCCCCACATGACGTCACACAACGTTGTTGATTAGTTGGAGTTTGTTTGACATCTTCAAAATATATGATGTTCATCGGTGTTGTCAATAACATGACGCTCGCCTATTGACTGTCAACGTCGCCGTTCTATGAAGTGCGAGAAAATGACGTAAAACAATACGATTCCTAATTGTAACGCCGTATTTGGTTATTTACATTTTTGAACTATCCAAAAATGCAATGTAAACATAAATAATAAGTAATAAAACAATGGGCAGTTGCGTTTACTGTAGTATTAAACAAATTGTCAAATGTTTTTCCTACTACAGTAAACACAACAGCCCATAGTTTTATTCCTTAAATAAATAGACAGACAGGAACAGTGTTGTGCCCACGTCTCAAATCCAAGGGGACAATTTCAGGTTTTGGGCTCCTTCCCCTTTATAAGTTGGGGCAGATTATCATATATAAAGGTACATGCCCACTCAGTAGGCACAAAATGTTCTTTATAAAAAACAAAGGGAGATAACAAAACATTTAGAGAGGCAAGAGTTGTCATTCTCGTGTGTGACACACCTTTGATTTGTGGTCTATGTATTTGTGAAATTTCATGAAAATATTCCACAGAGTTATCACACAGGTGGAAGATTCGGACCTATGACACCAAAAAAAAAGAAGATGGTACTGTACGAGACCAAGTGGGTGGGGTAATGGGATTTTTTTAATAGTTTTTGGTGTCATAGGTCCAAGTCTTCCACCTGTCAGTTATCATGGTTATGCTCCGGACAAGAAATCAGTTCCACTAAAACAAAGGTAGATAACTTGAAAATTTGTACCCCTCAACATACTTCATATATATATTTTTGCTGGGGGTATAATTAGAAAAACTAGAAAATGTGTTCATAGAACACGGATGCCCCACATATCGCTTTGATAATAAATGAGGCCAAATTCCAAGTGAAATTTTTTTTTTACCTGAGCGTTAAAGTTTTTGAAGCACCAAGTATGTGACCTTGACCCTGGGCTTGGCGGGGGCACGACAAACGTGGATTTGGCACAGGACAGTTGAGGACAATTAGAGCAATGCGTATATGAAGTATGAAGCTGATCTGTGAAAGGAAACATAAATTATAAGATATTTACCCGAGCGTTAAAGTTTTTGAAGCACCAAGTATGTGACCTTGACCCTGGGCTTGGCAGGTGCAGGACGAACGTGGATTTGGCACAGGGCGGTAGAGGACCATTAGAGCAATGTGTATATGAAATATGAAGCTGATCCGTGAAAGAAAACATAAATTATAAGATATTTACCTGGGCCCGGTTGTTCAAAACACCACTTAGCTTAACGGACTGTTAAATCTTTAACGGACTGTTAAATCCTTAACTGAATGGTTAAAATCTCTGTTAAAACAGAGATTTTAACCATTCAGTTAAGGATTTAACAGTCCGTTAAGCTAACAGATGTTTTGAACAACTGGGCCCTGAGCGTTAAAGTTTTTGAAGCACTAAGTATGTGACCTTGACCCTGGGCTTGGCGGGGTCAGGACGAACGTGGATTTGGCAAAGGACGGTAGAGGACCATTAGAGCAATGTGTATATGAAATATGAAGCAGATCGGTCGAAGGATGAAGAAATTATTTTTGTGACGGACGGACGGACGGGACGGACGGGACGGACGGGACGGACGGACAAGGGTAACACTAAATGCCCCCTCCACTATCGTGGTGGGGCATAAAAACAGTCAATATCAGATATTTAGGGTTGAAAGACGGGACAGAAAATTCCAGATAGTGCGACCATAAATCTTTCTGAGGATGTAATAAATTATCAGACCTCCAAATAAGGTATTTGGATAATAATATATATTGGCGTATTTTTCGCACTTATTTTAGCAGAATACGCATTGTACAAAATACATGTACTCATAGCAATGCGAAAATATACATTGATTTTCAAATTGAGTAGTGAAAATACTGTAATAAAGTTGAAAATTTACTTAGTTCAGCTGCAAAGTTTGATTTTTGCAGCTCAAATAAGTGATTTTTTTTTATTTTTTATTTGTTATCATTTGTTCTGTATTTAATAAGGAAGAAAATCACTAATACACTTGTAAAAGTAAAATACGCATTGAATTTGAAATATGGGTGAAAACTATAATACTCTTTAGATACAAAACTTATCTGAAGCTCTGAATTATCATGCTCGAAAGCATTGGTCGATGCTGAGCTATGCTTGACCCTATATTCTGACTCTGTTTCGCGAAAGCTGCCCAAATTTTACGGCCATATAAACCATTCAAAAACAATATTTTTTTCGATAATATTAAATTAAAAGAAAATTTAAGAATGAGCCTTCTTTTTATTTCGTGAAATTTGGTCAAATATTGATTTTATTGCGAAAAAACAATTTCCCCATGTTAAATCCCCATAGACATCTTCACAGAGTGCTGTCTATGGGGATTTAACATAGGACATTTTTAAAATTTAAGAAATAGTGGACCGATTTTTTTCATTTAACTTTCGTTTTCTTAGTTAGATCATTTCCAAGCTATCTAGCCAGGTTTCGGAGTCAATTTCCAAAAAAATTCATTTTTTGACTCCTCCCACAGAGTGAAGAGGGGATTTAACATGGGGAAATGTTTTAGAATTTCAGAAATACTCGACCGATTTTTTAAATTTAACTTTTGTTTTCTTAGTTAGATCATTTCCAAGCTATCTAGCTACGTTTCGGAGTCAATTTGCAATTTTTTTCGTTTTTTGACTCCTCCCACAACTCCTCTACCTCTTTTTCCCCCAGGGCCATGTTAAATTCCCATAGAGAAATCAATTTTTCGTAATAAAACCAATATTTGACCAAATTTCACGAAATAAAAAGAAGGCTCATTTTCCTTGAATTTAATATTATCGAAAAAAATATTGTTTTTGAATTGGGCAGCTTTCGTGAAACAGACTATAGTGCTGCAAAGAGCATGACCCGATACAAAAGGATACTCCACAAAACAGAATCCGCAGGGCGTCTTTCTAAACTTGTCAAGCCCCATGATTATGCGCTTGATGTCGCCACATCGCCCAAACAGCTCGTGAATCTGTTCCTCAGTCGTGTAGAACGACAGGTTGCCCACGTATAATGTACAGCTGTCTTGCAGCAATGACTCTTGGTCTTGTCGACTGCCCTGAAACATGATTGATTGATTGGGGGTTTGTGTCTCATTTTTGGACACTTTATGTGAACACATTACAGAAAGCTTAAATGCAAACTTACGTTTAACACTTTCAACACCACAGGCCTGTATAGTGGCATTGGCAAAAATGGTAGATCCAGATGAGTCTCATCAGGATCTGCACTTTTTGCAAGTAAAATCATATTTTTGAGAACAAAAGCACTCCGTTTTCATAAATGAAGTAGTCTGCAAATCATTATGTGACCATTGGATTGATTGCAAAATTAACGTATCAAATTCCATTCCAGTTACTTAGGGGTGAAAGGGTTAATATTAGAATTATGGACAGGTCGGATCATGGTTAGTTCAGCCCACAGACGAATCGGAACACATTTGTTGGACAGGTCAGGCCATGGACGAGTCGGACCATATTTATGGACAGGTCAGACCATGGACTGGTCGGATCATTTGGGCGAGTCGGACCATATTTATGGACAGGTCGGATCATTTGGACGAGTCGGACCATATTTATGGACAGGTCGGACCATGGACAGGTCGGATCATTTGGGCGAGTCGGACTATATTTATGTTAATTAGTGTGATGAACTGTTTACTATCAAATTTTGTATTCACAATTTTACACTGTCCTTACATTCAACGTATTGCATTTATATTCCAGTACATTACATTAGCCACGTGACGTTGCGCTTCGTTGCTGATTCGCTAAAGTTTGTTTGACGTCGTTAAAATACATGAAGTTCATCGTCGTTGTCAATAATGTCATGCTATTGACCGGCAACGTTGCAGTTCCAGCAATTGCGACAAAATGACGTAAAACAAGATTATTCTTAATGTTAATACAGTCAGAATTCGTTACAACGGCATAGTTCGTCAGAGATGAATCTGCCGTTATAACGAATATGCCGTTATAACGAATATGCCGGTATAAAGAATCGGCGATTTTCTCCTCGCTATCAGACTGTCGTGATAATTCCGGTAATTGGAACATGTCGGTAATTGGTAACCACGCATTGTATCGACGCTATTTGCTGTCATTTTACATTAGCATTATCGGCGAGATATATACTTATTTGTCACCACATTGATAAAGCAATGCATATATACGAATTTATATCAAGGAAACAAACAAAATTCAAAGCTAATCCGGTATTTGACAAAGTCTAGGTTGCAGGCGAACCTGTTGTTAATTGTAGAGCGCGTGGTGAATACCGGATTATCTGTGAAATTGTTTCTTTATTGTTAGCAATTCGCAAACATGTGCATTTATAAAAGAAACACATATTTTAATAAACAGTTTGTTTTAATTTACATGCTAAAATTTATAAAATTGCAAAGCAAAAACATGTAGAGTGGTTTCCCTGTAAATATTTACATGACGATTCGTCCCTATCTGAACTCGCCCCAGAGGCAATGCTACACGATAATTATTTAAATTGTTCACGATTATGATATTTTTTTATTTACAATCTATCGGTCCTTGCTGGATTTAATCACTTGTAAATTTAGTTGCTAACTGTTCATTTCTTAATTGATGTTTGCAAAATAGTACATCACAGCAGGTGACAAGGTACCGACATGTTAATTGCCGCGATTTATGACAGCAGGTCGGGGTTAATCAGCTGTGAAATTGTTTAGATATGGTCAGTGACTGGTTTCCGAATATCGGTTTCCGGCACATAATGCCGGATAACAGAGCTGGTACCAGCGACGCCGGGTACCAGCGATGCCGGGTACCGGCGCCGTTATCATGGTTATGACGCACATTATATGGTCAGTGACTGGTTCCCGAATATCGGTTTCCGTAATGCCGGATAACAGAGCTGGTCACAGCGCTGGTACCAGCGACGCCGGGTACTGGCGCCGTTATAACGCACATTAAATAAGACTTCAACTGTGTATTCGTTTGCGGGAATTCCCTGCCGGTGCCGGAAGCCGAATTTGCCGGTATATCGAGCAGATTAAAGAGCATGCCGATTGGTTTGGCGGCTTATTGTGCCGGGAGGCGAATATGCCGCTATAACGTGTGCCGCTGTAACGAATTCTGACTGTAGTACATGCCCACTCAGTAGGCACAAACTGTTCTTTATAGGAATTAAATAAGTGTATAATTGTGTCACTACTCCAACAGTTATAAAAATTACGAGTGCCCACTATACAGATATAATCATTTAGTAATTTTCATTTTACTGATAGTGACGCGCGGTGGTATCAGGCTATTTTCATATATGCAAATGAGGTATGATACATTTTAATTATTTATACTAATTAAATACGTCACCAGAAAAAATAATATTATCGACAGATTATTAAGAATGATCATTGCACATCAAAAAATAAATACAGAGAATAAATAGCAATGTCCATTAACATTTTAAGGAAACATGGTTATCGTCCCTGTTATCAATCAGTGCACAAATTAACATAATTCGTTGTGGTCCGACCTGTCCATATGAAATGTGGTCAGACCAGTCTTGCGTTGGTGATCCGACTCGTCTTCGCATGTGGGTCTATATGAAAAATGTGGTCCAACTAAGCATGGTCCGACCTGTCCATACGCCAATTGTTTATTTTTATCGCTAATTGCGAAAGTGGGGATCGCCAGCGGAATCCCTGCTTCTTGTGCATGCTTTAGTGCTTAGTATTTCAATCACTCAGTCAGTTACTAATATGTAATAGGTGGTACCTATATTTGACAAACTCCCGGAGGCGTAAAAGATATTATATCTTTAGTATTGTATTTTTAAGAAGACAAAATATGTTGAACTTATACATGGGTATAGTCGGGGCTGTTCCCCGTAGCATATTTGTCAGATTAGCCCTCTAACCCACCCACCAATCCTCCACCCTCACCAGTGTTGAGCATTCACAATCTATGTTACCCCACCCACTTATTTCAACAAAACTGAGTTGGCATTTGTTATTTAAGCTATTTAAACGGTAAAAATATCCAGATATACGTTGTACTAAATGTAGTATACCTTAAAGTGTTGATCTCTATAGGAACTAATACCCGCGGATCCAGAAGATTTGTTCATGAAAGACATTTTCTGACGGGAAACAAAATATTTTATTGTTGTTGTTGTTGTTGTTGTATGTCTGTAATTCAGGCGCTTATTTTTCGCCTCAATCTCTGTACAAGATTGCGAGAGAATTGTTCCGACACAAAACACTGCAGTTGACCTGTACTTGGTCTAACAAATGAGCAAGAAAATTAATTCGTTCATTCAACTTGGTCGTCAGCCTGGTTTCTATTTCAGACCATTGTTATGCATGTATGTTATGTATGTATCCCATTGTTAATTGTAATATTAATATTGTTTGTATATATATATATATACACATCACTAAACATACAGTAATATGAAATAGGCACTACCTATGACGGGCGACGTTAGTATATGAAACTAAATTTACCAATTGATAGCTTTACAAGATGTTAGTATGCTATAAACGGTACCGTAGTATATTGTAGTATTGCAATGCTACTTCCCGCAACTACCACGGTGTTACAACTTCTCTATTATAATTAAATGGTGTCATTGTCGCACTTCCATTATTTGAACCAGTGATACAATTTAGATATTTCCGTTTCATATATAGTACATTAATAGCCTAGGCATAGTGGAGCGCGTCTGCTGATCTTACGGTCGTGGGTTCGAGCCTCTCGTTGTGTCCTTGAGCAAGACACTTTATCCACACTGCTTCAGCCCACCCAGCTAATTATAAATACCGGGAACATCGATTGTATTTGATTGTATTTGCAACATGTACTTTTGAATACACATATGATCCACTGGTGATAAGCCTCAGTATTGAGGGTATACTATGTATACTGGCAAAAGCAATTATCCCGGATCGCTTGACTATGTCTTGTATTTTTAAACTCACATCAGCGAAGTTAAGTGCAGCGTGGCGGCTATATAAATTCTCCAGGTGTGTCCTTCCAGTGATGCTATTATTTTCTCGATCCCTGGTGGTCTTTGAGCATATTTTGACTATTTTTCGTATTAGTTTTGTCCTTTTTACATACAGCTTCACTTCAGCTGTTGGTAAGAGGTATTTGTGTCATGGACTGTGAATACAGCACAGGCCGTGAAACAACCGAACAGGCGCAATAAAACAGCAGTTACAATGCATATTTGTTTCTGTTAGTCATGTCCACAGAGTATCATGGATCGCTTGACTTTGTCTTGTAAACAAAATCACAACATGCGCGGTTTCTATCCAATGATATTGAGAGAGATATAGTGTGCTTCTATCTAATGATGTTGAAAGATAGATAGAGAAAGATTATGGTTTCTATCTAATGATGTTGAGATAAGGTGGGTGGGGGTGCGGGGGAGAGACATATTGTGGTTTCTAGGTAATGATAGAGAAAGAGATACACAGAGAGACATAGACAGACAGAGAGCGAGATAGAGAGAGACATACATACAGACATACAGACAGACAGACATACAGACATAAAGATAGAGAGAGAGAATGACAGAAAGATAGAGAGAGTGACATATAGGGAGAGAGACAGACAGAGAGTCACACAGAGAGAGAGAGAGAGAGAGAGAGAGAGAGAGAGAGAGAGAGAGAGATATGTAGGTTGGTGCCGTGAATGGGAGAAATATCTGGCGCGGCAGAGCCTCGCCTATATGTTTTCCTATTCACGGCACTAACCTACAATTCTCTATATCTCGTGATTACAATGATATGTTTTATATCTTAGTGGTTGCAAATGCATGCATATTGCCGTTAATCTGTACCACAATCGTGCACAAATAGCTTGTAAGTAGAATTAAATCATTAACAATATATATCGTACACAAAACAATGTTTGAAGCGTTGGTTATTTTTTTCAGATTCTGTATATTTTCCTTATAGATTGTTGTCAGGCAACGCCCAGGTACAAAGTGGTTCAGAATTCGACAAAAAAACAATTATACTTCCGTTTCTTTTTTACGTATCTGCTGTTTGTTCACTTTCTGCGCATATCTCAGGTGCATTGCCTTTAACGCATGGGGGCGGAGCTAGTGGATTGTGTATCACTCTTTGGTGTTTCCATTTAAATCATCCGCCCACAAATTAATCCCGCGACGGTAAACTCAGACCAATGCACCAATGTCTGTGAGTGTTATACTTTTCTGGGAGATCTCGAATTTTGTACATGTTCATGAACTCAGGTAGATTGAGCACAGCTCGGCCTCGGCCAATCAGTCTAGCTGAGTTCGAGTAGGAGAAACTGCATGATATGAATAAGCGCTCAGAAAGTTCATCAGTGGTCGTCCGGGAGTGAAACTGAGACAGCCAATGACATCCGGGAGTGAAACTGAGACAGCGAATGACACTCCCGGACGACCACTGTTACTTGAGACACTTGTTTAGTTTTAACATGTTTTATTGTTTTCAATGTGCAATATGTTTTGGCCACATGTTCTATCGATTTGGTTACAACCCTCACTTTTTCGCCTTTCTGCCTTGTTCATTCGCTGTAGTATTGTATAATTTATATATAGAACTTCAGGCGCGGATCCAGGCGGGGACGGTTCCTGTCTACCCCACCCCTCCCACACATCCCCCTCCCACACACTTTCACCTAATGTGTAAGTATCTTACATCTGTGTCCGTAGCACATATGAGCCCCGCCATGTGATTTTGTACCTAAGAACTTGTGCGTTATCTCAGGAAAACTATTTATAACTTTACTACATTTTCCATCTTTCGATGTCATTTACAGAAAATATCACCGTTTCTGTAAATATATTCCATGAAAAATCGCACATGTTCTTAGGTACAAAATCGCATGGCGTGTCCCATATAAATGTATGTACGTAAGGATATTTTTCTAGATTTCGTTTAACCGCATTGTTAAACGAAGATTAAGGAACTTCGTTTCGTCGTGCTACACCACGTAGAGACGAAACTGAAGAGCTGTGGTCTCACGGGACAGTTGCGGCTACGGTCAAACAGTAAGTCGAGTATTTTCTATATATTTCAGCACTGACACTACAAGTTGCACGGGTGTGTGCAGAAACATATGTTAACTTTATTAATATTTATTTACTGTGTTGTGTTGGAGAATGTGTATTTGTGAAGTTATTTACCCATTTCATAACGTAGCATCATTGCAAATGGCGGTACACATGTACATACGTAAAGCTTGTTCGGCCGACATGAACAAAGCAAATGTTGGGCCCGTTTCACTGTACGACTAAAATGTTTGTAAATACAATATTTTGATAGTATGTAAATATCACATTAGCAATGTTTTCTTGTAAACAATTATTGGATTTACATTTGTTTAGCATATGCTGCACACGTAGCCTATGCTCAATAAATGTAAATCCATCAATAGAAATTTTCAGACGATCCTAAATTTGCACTTACGAACATTTTAGTAGTACGAAGTTTAGTGAAACGGGCCCCCAGTCCTGGGAACCAAACACAAATTGAGGTGGTCATAACCCCGCTTCGACAGCGGTTTTAGATTCCGATCCGGCATACGTGCTCACACCGCTGTTCATATCGGAGCCTGCCTGTCGGATATGTTCATGAATGTTGATCGCGGAATGTCGTTCACTAGAAATTTCGCACACAAAAATAAGTGGGTGGGCCAATGTCAAAAAGTGCAAATTTAAATAGTTAGGGAACTTGTGACATTGTTGTTGTCTTATGCGTTTTGGATTGCTAGTGTTTTGATTTTGATATGTTCATTTTGCAACCAACCCAACCGTCACAAAATGGTTTTAAGACTAGTCCATTTATGAAAAGGGGATATTTGTTGTTCTCAAAAATATTAAAATTACTTTCAAAAAGTGCAGATCCTGATGAGACGGCTCGTTACGAGCCGGCTCATCTGGATCTGCACTTTTTGCATAAACCGCTATAGCGGGATTTCGGGTTCAAAGGGTTAAACATTTATCACAACTTATTTGGACGGTGGTGCTGTTCCTGTGGTGATCGCCACCCGTCAGAAAGAAACTGCTGGGGGCCGTTTCAGAAAAAAACTTCTTACAACTAAAATGTTCGTAAGCGCAAATTTAGGATCGTCTGGAAATATCAATTGATGGATTTGCATATGCAGCCTTTGCTCAATAAATGTAAATACAATAATTGTTTACAAGAAAACATTGTTAATGTGAAATTTACATCATAATTTTGCACTTACGAACATTTTAGTCGTACGAAGTTTAGTGAAACAGCCCCCAGCTCTTTCAACTGTCTCGTTTATGTTTCCTTTATGTTTCCTTTATGTTGCCTTCTTCATTTCTACGCTAGCAGCGTGAACTTCGTTCCACTGTGTCTACGCCTCACAAAACCGTCATAGTTCGTCCCTTCGTTTCCTTGCCTAGTAGAAACGAAAACTACGAACATCAACTTTCGTTCCTTCGTTTTAACTCCACATAGATACGTTATTTCTATTTATTTATCTCTAAGTAGCGGAGAAACAGAAACGACATGGACCGAAAGATACACCATACTTTCCTTATTTAACCCTTTGAACTCGAAAGGCCGCTATATCGGTTTATGCAAACAGTGCAGATCCAGATGAGCCGGCTCGTAACGAGCCGTCTCATCAGGATCTGCACTGTTTGAAAGTAATTTTCATATTTTTGAGAACAACAAATACCCCCTTTTCATAAATGGACGAATCTGAAAATCATTTTCCGACCATTGGATTGGTCGGAACATTAGCATATCTCAGTCCATTCCAGTTCCTTAGGGTTGAAAGGGTTAAGGTGTATTAATGTTATCACAATTACAAACAAACGCGAGAGCACTTAAGGAGACGCTCTATACCTGGTCATCCTTTGATTCAACGATAATTTATTTGTAAATGTGATGGAATATATAGCTACATTATATCATACGTTCTACTTCGCATTGCCAGTTACTTATAAAAAGCCAGGTGTGAATCTGGCTGATGGCTGGTACACACAAAGATGGCCGAATTGGCCACCCCATGTGCCATATAGGATACAGGAACATTGTAGTGTTCACATATATGTTATACGTATATTCCATCACGCAATTATCTTTAAATCAACGGATGATCAGGTATAAAACGGGGGCCCGTTTCACTAAGCTTCGTACGATAAAAATATATCGTACGAACTTCTTAGACGCATGTTACCGTTTCACTAACGTCAACTGCGAACTTTTTTGCGAAGTTCGTAACTTTCCTCGTAAGTCTACGATAGGTATTGGGCTGTCGTACGAAGATTTTGTATCGCAAGTGTCATGGACGCAATACATGTATTCCATGAAGAACATCGCCGTCAAATCGGCGGTGCAGATTTCGCCCTATAGGTTTCGCCCTATCCCTCCGTCTGTCTGTCTGTCCGTTTATGTTTGGCATTACTTAGTAACGATACATCCTTCCGCATTAATACAATTACCCTCACTACTGATCGTACGCGTACGTCCGTTCGTCTGTGTATGTGTTTTTAAAAAGTGTTTGTATGTCCGTCTGTCTGTTCGTGTGTTTATTTTTTGGAAGTTTTTGTAAGTTTCTCAAATCACTTATAGGGGCCCTAAGTGCGCAGACAGACCGGATTTTCTAGTTTTAGCTGCTTACCAGTTAGCCATCAAATGCAACACATATATAACGTGACTTATAGAGTAATGACTCGCTATAATTGTACCTGCTGATCAGTTTGTCCAGCAAATTCAACCTGATATAACGTGGCTTAATTGTAGTTGCTTATCAGTTAGCACAACAAGTGCAGCCTGATATAACGTGGCTTAATTGTAGTTGCTTATCAGTTAGCACAACAAGTGCAGCCTGATATTACGTGGCTTAATTGTAGTTGCTTATCAGTTAGCACAACAAGTGCAGCCTGATATAACGTGGCTTAATTGTAGTTATTGTAGTTGCTTATCAGTTAGCACAACAAGTGCAGCCTGATATTACGTGGCTTCTGGAGTAGTGACTCACTATATTTTACCTGCTGATCAGTTAGCCAGTCAATGCAGCCTGATATAATGTGGTTTATAGAGTAGTGACTCACTATAATTTTACCTACTGATCAGATAGCCAGCAAATGCAAATATAATGTGGTTTAAGGAGGAGTGATTCACTATAAGTGTAGTGTGGTACGTGTAGGGGTGAAATGGATGAAAACACAAATCAAATAACATTAAAAAGTAATATATGTAATTTGTTATAATATTAGAAATATTACCCATGTCCGTCAACTGTTCGCAGCCATTTCCAGAACATTTTCAGAGAACAACAGTTTTAGTTACTGTATACGATATGGTACATCGAGTTGCCATCTCCGCCATCTTTGTATGTACAGCCATCTTACAGTTTCATCACTTCGACCGTTTGACACATACAGCAAATACTATCACAGAAAAAGTATTACAATGTGGTGCAATACATTATAGACAGATATGTCAACAGCGTGCTATAAATATTATGACAGACAGCTATACAACAGGTTACGGTCATGCAAGGCCTGGTCAACTGGTTCGATCCTGTATTCAACCTGCTGCATTGAGGGGAAATTCCCAAAATCACTTACTCGCCCTGCGTTACAGGCAAAACAATCGGGGTATTCTTCAATATGCCACTGATAGAGAGAACCCTCTCTAAACCAGGCACCCTGTGAGCTTCTCGTCGTGCCATGTTTGGAGAGATTCCACTGTAATGCAGGTATAAGAGATTTGTGTGCAATCATGAACATAATAACAAAATAATTGGAGATCAATTAATATAAAACCGATCACAATTAAAAACACCAATGTGTTCAATATATCCATGGTACACTAGTATAGGTACATTTTGTATATTCATGAGCATTATCGCTGTGCAATCGCGAACATAACACGAATATGGAATATAAATTGCAACGAAACCCACCACAATTAATTCACTAATGTTCTCAAGGTCCTCTATTTATGAGCGGTTACACTCGTATATACGCCATGACGTCATGAATGTCGCACATAATTCAATGTATGCAGTTTTGATGAGTGAGGAAGCCGTAGATATCTTTATATACATGTATAATTAGTTCCCGAACTTTCTGGTACCCCCTCGTATTCATGTCTTCCTATGGGTTGCTGTTGTAGAGAGGCTGCACTATGTGTATATATATATATATATATATATATATATACACACAGTGTATGATTCAGAAATTGATTAATTTCATGGGTTACTGAATCTCGTTCAGCAATCGACTGTTTTACGTTATAGTCACGGTGTCATAAAACCGGTAGTTGAGTCATACATGTATGAACCACACCCGGTTCCTCCCTTAGACTGTGCATTGACTTAGAAGTTGTGCTGGAAAAAGTTTGCTGAAAGTCCTTTGAGGTTAGAAAACACTAACTTGTTTTACGATATAACTTAACCGAATCCCTCCATTTCTCCCTATTTTCACTCTTCGTATGGATTATGTGAGACCTACTTTTACATGACATGCAACCAGTCTGTATTGGATCTGCATGATTAAATACCGTTTACATAACTGGGTGAATATGCACGAGTGTTTGTGTCCTTGCGCTAAACAAACGAGTGATCGCAGCGAACCGAGTTTGTCTAGCGATAGAACCCAATCACGAGGGCATTATTTCAAAATAATCAGCTCACCTGATTATGGAAATATTTTCTTACATTTCACACATGGTTCTTCAGATCAAAGCGAATCAAGCGTAAAGTATGGCCAAAAGATATGCGGATTAATTTCTGGAGGCGGGCCGTAGTCAAGGTGCATGAACACGTGGTTACAACAACAACAACATCGCCCACTCCAAAGTTAGTATTATTTGATAGTTTCCTTAATATGCAGCGGATTTTGATGAACTATGGCGCAGCAAACGCGTCTTCATGAGCTGCA
This sequence comes from Conchocele bisecta, assembly GCA_029237695.1. NCBI lineage: Eukaryota > Metazoa > Mollusca > Bivalvia > Lucinida > Thyasiridae > Conchocele > Conchocele bisecta. Next base: position 44,142,502 of record CM055278.1, on the reverse strand, counting down.
GTTGGTGGTCTATGGAGTATCGCACAGACTTATGTCGTTTTTGCGAATAATCGAAAATACAGAGACCACCAAATGCATCTTAACAAGACGCGTTTGATGCGCCATATTTCATCAAAATCCGTTACGTACTAAGGACACTATAAAATAATACGTACTTTGAATCGGTACTTGTTGTTATTGTTAGTACCACGTGATCATACACCTTGGTAGTGACGGCGACTGCAAACTGAATATACAACTACACCCTGCATCACGGTCGGACATACATGTAGGCGAACGTGTAGATGTATAAATATAATTATGATTGCTAACTTCCTGCATTGTTATTTCACCGTTAAAGGAGCTGTTTGACAATGCAAGCCCCACGATAGCGTAGAAATGTGCGAACTGACGATAGCTATCGCTTTTTAGAAGAAGAATGACGGGTGTTTTCGTTGTAGGAATGGCGAATGGTGCAGATCCTGATAGACAGCGCTGGTGCACAGGCAGAATCTGGGGCTACACTGGTAGCATATGACATAAGTCCCATTTATCCAGCCACAATATTAATATACAGGCTATACGAACTATAGTATATTGCAAGTATTTTCACTTTGCAATAACAAGTCAGAGCTATATTTATGCAAATTTATTGTAATGACCTATAATCGAAGATGGCGTCCAATATGGTTACTGTTTAACTGAGAATGCACTAACTCTCAATTCTTAAAAAAAAAACATGTACGTATATGTATGCGTATTTATTTTGTTACGTCAATACATACGGAATGTGTGCGTTAATCCGGAACACGCTGTTTACTTCTACCGAGTTTCATAATAAAACGTGTACAGTGTAACGAAATAAGTTGTGTTAAAGACCAATAAACATGCCTTTTATAGGCAACACTTATCACGTTAGTTTGAAGGAACTACACAGCTTGTTTAGTGAAACAACATTTAGCATCGTTTCACCATTAAAGCGGACATTATTCGGCTATGTGTGATAAAATGTAACTATTTCAGAACTCTGTAAATATGCTGAAATCGCCGCTTTGGTCACGTGACTGCACGCGTGTGGAAATACTTTAGAGCGTGTGCCGTCGAGCGTAGCCGCAGACAAGATTGCGCAGTCCATGTCATCAGCCGTGGCCATATGTAGTATAGAGGATCTTACCAGGCGCGGATACAGGTGGGGGGGTGGGGTGGGGGGGGGGGTCCGGGGCGTGGACCCCCCCCCCCCGGTGGGTCCAGGGGGTCCGGACCCACAGCCAAAAAAAAAAAGACGAAAATCTACAATACTCGAATAGTTGGATGACTTTGTTTGTGGCCTAGGTGTGAGGAAATCGCATCTGCGGCGATCTGGTATCTAAAATTTTCCTGGGGGAGGACCCCCAGAACCCCTTGCTTACATTAGTGAATGCTATATGTTATTATTATACCTCATTGCAATGTATAGGCATTGCATTGGTTAATTTCATATCACGTGATAAAATATTCTACTGCAATATTAGAGGGGATTATTACAATATTACCCTCGCGTGCAGAAAATACCCGAAGCGTAATTACGGAAACAATTTTGGTTGGACTGCCTCGGTGTTTATCTAAAATGGAAACTGAAAGTGCGAAGGCATACAAATGAAATGACAACATATGATGGGCTGGTACATTGTTCGTGACATGTGACATTGTCTGTTGTAATATTGTGTGTATATAAGGAATGACGCAACACAGATTCTCACTTCGGTCACTTCAGTCACAAAGAGCAGACCAACGCTCAAATGCAGAACTTTCACTTTCACTAAAACTTCGTTCAGTCATTAGTTGTTGTTGTTGTAGATTATTCCAGCCACTAACATTTCGGCTACTGCTAGTACTACAGTGTAATGCCATCCTGACAAACAATCGTGATAGAAATAATAAAGAAACTTACATCTTGTTTAGTCTACTCTAAACTGCCAACCAGGGTTTAGCTGCTAGCCTAACAATACATATTGCCCAGACTGTAGAAAGATGCCAGAATTTAAGAAAAACTAGTGTAAAAAGGTGATTAATTTGGTGTGCAAGTACTGTATGTGAACTTCAAGGTATATATTGCCAATGCAGATATACTGTCTGTATAATCGAGACGCACCATTTGATTTTGTACCTACAAATAGGTGCGCAATTTCATAAAATATGCTGAAAGTTGATGAAATTCTCGAAGCAAATGCGGAATAGAATTATGCATTTGCTCTGAAAATTTCGACAACCTTCGGTGTTATTCCAGGAAAATATCGTAAATTTTGTATTTTCTTTATGAAATTACGCCCATTTTTGTAGGTACAAAATCACATGACGCATCTTAATTATTATTATTACACTGGTGCTGCACTCCGCGCCGGTGGAAAATGTAAGACAATCCACTTGAAAAATACAATATGCGCCATTACAAAATGTTTCTAGATGAGTGTTAAAAAATCAATAAAATTACTACTCGTCTTGAAACATTTTTTTACAATTAATGGCGCCTATTGTATATTTCAAGTGGATTGTCTTGACATATTTCCATCGGCACGGAGTGCAGCACCAGTGAAGTAAGTGGACTGTTTCTCTAACGGTGCATCACAAATATAGAAAAGTATATGTGACCGTGGCTTGAGAAAAAGGCCTTATGGGGTTTGATCAATCTGGATATTAATCTGCTAGCACACTCCTGTATGTGAATGTGCAGGCTGATCTGTGCCTACACTGGTCATATTACCATTGAAAGGAAGTAATATCATGCTTACTATGAGTGTTTTTACTTTATTATTACATGCTTTATGTGATAATCATGATAATGGAATAAATGATAAAGTATACATGTTTAGCTTCTATTAAAAATGGTTTTGAATTGGGATATGTACATGTATATGATTTTAATTTCAAAAGGTGCCTGCAAATCTGATGAAGAAATTCCACACCCCCGGCCCAGGAATACCAATTCAGCGATTTCGGTCGGCTGCCGGCATGGTACAGATAAACAGGTAGGCTGTCGGTCGGTATAGTAATTCATAAAAAAATCAAGTTACGATTTACACAATTCAGGTGAAAGTAATAGTCAAAATAATAGCCACATAGTGGCAAGAAATCGGACATGTACACAACAGGTATGTTAAAAAACGGATGACATTGTGATAGACGATAAAACAAACGTACGTACAGACGGATATCTACAGTTGTAACTAGCGTTGCATTGACCTAATACCAACTTGTAATAATTCCAGCACAAAAATATTTACACAATTCGCTAACATTTGATTGGCCCGTAGCAAGTCTCTGTCCAAAATGTATATCCCAGTAAACTCCCACGCCGAACTACTTTCCGTAACCGTCAGGCGCAGTTAAAATAATTCTTAATAAAACGGAAAATAAACACATTTTCTTGATGAATTTATTTCAAATGCTGGAATTATAAGGAATGAATGGCATTTTTGCGGAATTTATCCGGGATATAAACTTGGAAAAGTCGCGGGAATACTGGACGAGGCCTTCCGTCAGGCGCAGTTAAAATAATTCTTAAGAAAACGGAAAATAAACACATTTTCTTGATAAATTTATTTAAAATGCTGGAATTATAAGTAATGAATGGCATTTTTGTGGAATTTATCGGGGATATAAACTTGGAAAAGTCGCGGGAATACTGGACGAGGCCTTCCGGCCTTCATCCAGTATTCCCGCGACTTTTCCAAGTTTATATCCCAATACATTCCACAAAAAGGCCATTCATTCATATAATAACAAATAGTCGCAACTGTGTTTACTAGATACGCACTTCCGACTTCTCAACTTCTCGATCAACGTCACATCATACACATGGGCATGTTACCGAATGTTAGTGTAATGACACAACGTCAACAAACCCGCATTATTTCGAATGAAAATCATGTAAAATGATATGATTACTAGTTACATGATACAACGTACTTCTGTAACGAAGAACCCTAGTTTCGGCAACGTTGGACAAGTGGGTGGGTTCTTGGTTACTGATAGAGAATAGTAGGTTAGTGCCATGAATGGGGAAACATATATGGCAAGGCTTAGGAAACGGGATGGGCGAGGCTCTGCCGAGCACATCCCGTTTCCGTGCCACGCCATATATTGTTTCCCATTCACGGCACTAACCTACTATTCTATTTATCCCGTCAACACTTACAAATAGCTTTAAAATGCAATAAAAATAACCACAGCCACCGTACATATTCATACGCAGTGATTAGGTCGTATTGACATGATATCAAAAATGTTTCACGGCACCGTTTTCACGGCACATACGCACTGTGTTGACGGGATACAATTATTTATTGTTCAACATATCGTATTAATATGAAAATATTGCTACCTGATAACAGTTACCTTATAAATAGACTGGTGTATGTTGATATCATGTGTATCAGGTTCATAATGTGCCATTCGCGACTCGGATTCGATAGGAATTCCTCGGCGAGCCTCGGAATTCCTACGCATTGCCTAGCGTTGCCTGATAATGTGATGTTAAACGACACTAGCCCGGTTTCTCTATGCTCTAGAATGGTGATTATTTTTTTGTAAAATGAAAACAAAACACTCTTTTCAAACGAGCCTGCTCATATCGTTATATTATATTATGTTCCGTTAAGGCCATCTTAATAATAATATCGCCATCGGGTCGATACTGCACTAGGGCGATAATGATAACATAATTTCCCCCGAATCGTATGATACTACAATGGTAATAACGCTAAGGCGAATGACAGATAATAAATAGCACGACAATGATAACACGATGTCACGATAGAACAATAACGATACATGTACTACGATATTATAGCGTTGTATCGCCATCGTGTTATCGGTATATCGCCAGTGGGTATCGTACTATCGGTATCATACTGTCGTAATGGTACTATCGGCATCGTGCTTTCATAATATCGTACAATCGGCATTGTACTGTCGTAATAGCGTAATGACGGCATTTTACTATCGCCATCGTACTATCGCCATCGTACTGTCACTATATAATAATATCGTCATCGTACTATCGGCACCTTATTGTCGTAATATCGTACTATCGTCATCGTGTAATCGTCATCGTAGTACCGTACTATGTTCGTCGTACTGTCGTAAATTCATACTATCATATCATCGTCTATCGTCATCGTAGTATCGTAGTATCGTGTTGTCGTCATCGTGCTATCGTTGTCGTATCGTTGTCGTCATCCTGTTGTCATAATAATATTATACTATCGTCATTGTGCTATCGGCATTGTAGTATCGTACTATTATTCATCGTACTGTCGTCATATACTATCGTCATCGTGATATTGTCATCGTCTTGTCGACGTCATTGTATCGCCATCGTAGTATCGTACAGTGAAACCTCTCTAAACCGGAGATCCCCAGGGTTTCCGGCTTAGAGAGGTTTCACTGTAACTCGTGGATTTTATAATTTTTAGCCATAGTTGTGTGTCATGCATCAAAAATAAGTTCACATGTGTTTTCGTGGTGTCCGGTTTAGAGAGGTTCCGCTGTATTATTTTGTTGTCGCGAGATCGTGGTATCGCTCCGATCTTGATATTGCAGTCAGAGGGCGAGAACAATATAATGCCTAGACATTATTCTGATTCAGTGAGTGCATGTCCTCGATGAGCTCAGTCGATATAGCACTGGTACGATCAATCAGAGGTCCCGGGATCGAGTCCATGCAGGGTAACCATCGTTCCTTGACATTAGCATGCCCCCTACGGAATTATGTTTGTTTATGGAGATGCAAAAACCTGCATTTTTTGGGCCTTATTTTCGGCAATTAATAAGATATGTTTTATCTACGTCTAGTCATGTACAACCCGGCTAGTGTATTTTGAAATAAAGTTTATCGGGATCGGCTCAGGCAAGTCTTGGAAATCCTACACGTTTCCATTATTGGCTGATAAATGTGATGTAAATGTAATATCAAGTGTATGAAGCTCAGCTCGGAAACGGTAGGAATTCCGAGGCGAGCCTCGGAATTCCTACGCGTTTCCTAGCTGAGCGTGATAAACGTGATATCAAACGACGCCAGCCTGGTATTCTCGCTACATATACTGCTGCTAGAATTAACCCGTTGAACCCGAAAACCCGCTAATGTCGGTTTATGCAAACAATGCAGATCCAGGATCTGCACTTTTGGAAAGTAATTTTTATATTTTTGAGAGTAAAAAATACGCCCTTGACTAGTCTGAAAATCATTCCGTGACGATTGGATCGGTCCGGAAATTAACATATAAAAATCCATTCCAGTTACTGAGGAGTTTCACAGGGTTAATATGTGTTCGCATAACTCGCTATAACTCAAATATTCCAAAATAACTCCCAATAGGATCGGCATAAATCAGATCTAAATTTTCAACAGTAATGCATATTTTGTCACTTTGTCTTAAATGCAAACTGCGGGTATATAGTCTTGGTTCCTTGATTATTCTAGATCTGTGCCGCCGCTCGTTTAAAGTCCCTCTCGACATCGAAAAGTACATCTTTCCAATAGTGGTAACCTCGCCCGTTGAGCTGAACCGTATAACTGTGTAGTACGTGTTAAATGCATCTCGATAGGTCGCGGGCCCGAATCTCCCTGTGGGAAAAAACACACCAATATAGGTAGATATTCATCCGAGGATAAAATAGTTCGTCAAAAATTAACGCAAAACCTTTAGGTCATATATACACGTTCAGATTATCAACTATCCAAATATTAAAGTCATCCTTCAAGTGGTATTGAAGTTGTAGTGTGATAAAGAAACTATTACAAATATTTTGACGTAAATGCCCTCGGACAGACGGACGAACGTACGTACGTACGGGTGAACGGATCCTCAAGAGCAAGGCCCATCTTGCCATCGTATACGGGCATAAATATGACAAGATACCAGTCACTGTCGAAGGTGATGTGTATCTTAATAGATGCCTGATACAATATATGAGGTTGTGACTGGAGAAATGTGGCTTATGGGATATGTGATCAGTGTAGTCCCAGCTCCGGTAGCCTGATAACGACCGGGTATGGGAGGTTTTTTGAACCAATTCCCACCTTTAAATATAAGATAACTAACAACGAACTAACTAACGAGACGACTGATAACGATGTATATTGCTTGCTAGAAGCACGGCATGCGTTTCACTGGCGAACAGTGCATGTCCTGATGAGACTGTGCTGCTGTACATGCTGATCTGGACCTACACTGGTCGCAAGGTCATACGCCCCATTTTCCCTGTCACAGCCACATATATAAGGCCGACGAAGAGCGATAATTGTAAAGGTTTAACACAAAATAAACAGCTATTCATGCGCAGTGTAGGTACGGTAAGGAAAATAATGCAGATGTGGTGTGTCATAGATATAGAGTAGTAGGTTAGTGCCGTGAATGGGAAAATATATCTGGCAAGGCTCAGGAAACGGGATGGGCGAGGCTCTGCCGAGCACATCCCGTTTCCGTGCCGCGCCAGATATTTTTTTCCATTCACGGCACTTACCTACTTTTCTATTTATCCCGTCAACACCTACAAATAGCTTTAAAATGCAAAGAAATAATGTGGTGTGTCATAGACAATGTTTACTTACACAAAACCTGACATATGGATGTACTAATCTACTTCACAAGTATGTTACTGGATCTTTTACCTCATCATCAAGCGTCACTGTGAGCTTTAGTTTGTAATTCTGAACACGTTTTCACATGATACAGTTTCAATTCCAGCCGCCGACGTTTTGAACCACCTCCAAGTTGGTCAAAAGAGAATTTATCTTTCTTAACAATAATTAAACCTATATTTTAATTAGTGAAAATCCAGTGCAAGCGATGTGCAGGTTATGGAAATGTACAGTAGGTCACTAGCCAAGTATGTGGTAAATGGTTACTTAATTATTGTAGTATAGAATAAATGGTGGTTGCCCACCTAAAGTTTAATTCAACCCTTTCAACACTACATACCTCTATAGAGATGTTTACAAATAGTGTAAATCCAGATGAGCCGGCTCGTGACGAGCCGTCTCATCAGGATCTACACTGTTTTGCAAGTAATTTTCATATGTTTTAGAAAAAAATATATATTTTCATAAATGGACTAGTCTGAAAATCAGTTCGGATTGGTTGAAAATTAACATAATATATCAAAATCTATTCCAGTTGCTTAGGGTTGAAAGGGTTATATATTAACAAGCAATAGTGGCATCCCACCTGATTTGATGTTCGTGAACACAAGCTGGGCCGTGATGAGGTAGTTTTGTTCCACGGGAATTTCGAGGCAGTCAAGCGTGTTGTCGTTGTGGACGTGTGCAGTGTGCAGTATTCCATTCAGGTAGCATATGTCGTCCATGTCAGCTGACCACGCTAGTCGGGGTGGGGTGCCTGCAACAGAAAGGGTGGTGGGGTGGTGAGAGAGTGTGGGGTGGGGTGGGGGTGTGTGTGTGTGTGTGGGGGGGGGGAAGGGGTTGATCAGTGTGCAGTATTACATTCTGGAAGTGAGTGGGGTGGGTGTGTATGTAGTGGGGTGTAGGTGGGGTGATCAGTGTGCATTATTCCATTCAGTAGCTATTCGTCCATGTCAGCTGGGTGGGAGAGTGTGGGTGGGGTGGGTGTGTATGTCTGTGGGCGTGTAGGTGGGGTGTAGGTGGGGTGGTGATCAGTGTGCATTATTCCATTACGGAGTATATGTCGTCCATGTCACTGACCACGCCAGTTGGGGTGGGTGCGTGGAACAGAAGGGCTGTGGTGGTGGTGGTGGGAGAGTGTGTGGTGGGAGAGTGTGGGTGGGCGTGTGTATGTGGGGGTGGTAATCAGTGTGAATTATCTAATTCATGTAGCATATGTCGTCCGTGTCAAATGAACAGGCCAGTCGAGGTAGGGTGCCTGGAAACAGAAGGGGGGTGGTGGGAGTGTATGGGGTGAGGTGGCGGTGATGTGGGGTGGGGATGGTGTGATACTTAGTGTGCATTATTCTATTCAGGTAGCATATATCGTCCATGTCAGATGACCACGCCAGGCGGGGTGGGGTGGTGATGGAACAGAACGGGTGGGGTGGTGATGGAAAGTGTGGGGTGGGGTGTTTTAGGCGGGGGTGGTGATCAGCATATTTAGTTCATGTCAGCTGGCCACGCCAGTTTGGGGTGGGGTGCGTGGAATAGAAGGTGTGTGTGGATGGAGAGTGTGGGTGGGGTGGGGGTGTATGTGGTGTGGTATTTAGTGTACATTATTATATTCAGGTAGCATATATCGTCTATGTCAGCTGACCACGCCAGTCGGTGGGGTGATTGAACAGAAGGGTGGTGGTGGTGGGAGAGTGTGGATGGGGTGGGTGTGTATGTATGTGGGGTGTAGGTGGGGGTGTAGTGGGGTGGTGGTCAGTGTGCATTATTACATTCAGGTAGCATAGTTCGTCCCATGTCAGCTGGGTGGGAGAGTGGTGGTGGGTGGGTGTGTATGTATGTGGGGTGTAGGTGGGGATGTAGGTGGGGTGGTGATTAGTGTGCATTATTCCATTCAGGTAGCATAAGTCCGTCCATGTCAGCTGACCATGCCATTCTGGGGGTGATCGTGCCTGGAACAGAAGGGGTGGGTGGTGGTGGAGAGTGTGGGGTGGGTGGGGGGTGTGTAGGTGGGGTGTAGGTGGGGGTAGTGATCAGTGTGCATTATTCCATTCAGGTAGCATATGTCGTCCATGTCAGCTGACCATGCCAGTCGGGGTGGGGTGCCTGGTACAGCAGGGGTGGGGTGATGGTGGGAGAGTGTGGGTGGGGTTGTGTGGGGATGTTAATTATCGTGATGTGGCGGTGGAAGGGTTGATTTGGGGTTCTAGGGTGAGTGTTTTATCCATTTCAAACACCCAATACTGTTGACCACGCCAATCTGGGTGGGGTACCTGGGACACAATGGGTGGTGGGAAGGTGTGTGTGGAGGGTGTCTATAGTTTAACCCTTTCAGTTATAAACCGGCAGAAAATATGTGTAAGTATTTAATTATTCCGTCAGATTACATATTGAACGGGCTAAAATACTGACACCATCACACGCACGAATCGGCAAACACTGCTAATCAGATTATTCTAGGTTGTGTACTTAGAACAAAAAGGGTGGTGTGGTGGGGTGAGTGGTACGGTGGTAGTGGCGATGTGTCTATGTGTATGTATGTGGGGGTCAGTAGGTGATGGAGTGTGGTGGACGGTGGTAGTGGCGGTGTGTCTATGTGTATGTAGGTGGGGGTCAGTAGGTGATGGAGTGTGGTGGACGGTGGTAGTGGCGGTGTGTCTATGTGTATGTAGGTGGGGGTCAGTAGGTGATGGAGTGTGGTGGACGGTGTAGTGCGGTGTGTCTATGTGTATGTAGGTATGGGTCAGTAGGTGATGGAGTGTGGTTGACGGTGGTAGTGGCGGTGTGTCAATGTGTAATGTAGGTAGGGTCAGTAGGTGATGGAGTGTGTGGACGGTGGAGTGGCGGTGTGTCTATGTGTATGTAGGTAGGGGTCAGTAGGTGATGGAGTGTGGTTGACGGTGGTAGTGGCGGTGTGTCAATGTGTATGTAGGTAGGGGTCAGTAGGTGATGGAGTGTGATGGACGGTGGTAGTGGCGGTGTGTCAATGTGTATGCAGGTAGGGGTAGTAGGTGATGGAGTGTGGTGGACGGTGTTAGTGGCGGTGTGTCTATGTGTATGTAGGTGGGGGTCATTAGGTGATGGAGTGTGGTGGACGGTGTTAGTGGCGGTGTGTCTATGTCTATGTAGGTGGGGGTCAGTAGGTGATGGAGTGTGGTTGACGGTGGTAGTGGCGATGTGTCAATGTGTATGTAGGTAGGGGTCAGTAGGTGATGTAGTGTGGTTTGACGGTGTAGTGGCGGTGTGTCAAAGTGTATGTAGGTGGGGGTCAGTAGGTGATGGAGTGTGGTAGACGGTGTAGTGGCGGTGTTTGTCTATGTATGTAGGTGGGGGTCAGTAGGTGATGGAGTGTGGTGGACGGTGGTAGTGGCGGTGTGTCTATGTGTATGTAGATAGGGGTCAGTAGGTGATGGAGTGTGGTGGACGGTGGTAGTGCGGTGTGTCTATGTATGTAGGTGGGGGTCAGTAGGTGATGGAGTGTGGTAGACGGTGGAGTGGCGGTGTGTCTATGTATATGTAGGTGGGGGGTCAGTAGGTGATGGAGTGTGGTGGACGGTGGTAGTGGCGGTGTGTCTATGGTTATGTAGGTGGGGGTCAGTAGGTGATGGAGTGTGTGGACGGTGTAGTGGCGATGTGTCTATGTGTATGTAGGTGGGGGTCAGTAGGTGATGGAGTGTGGTGGACGGTGGTAGTGGCGGTGTGTCTATGTGTATGTAGGTAGGGTCAGTAGTGATGGAGTGTGGTGGACGGTGGTAGTGGCGGTGTGTCTATGTGTATGTAGGTAGGGGTCAGTAGGTGATGGAGTGTGGTGGACGGTGGTAGTGGCGGTGTGTCTATGTGTATGTAGGTAGGGGTCAGTAGGTGATGTAGTGTGGTTGACGGTGGTAGTGGCGGTGTGTCAATGTGTATGTATGTGGGGGTCAGTAGGTGATGGAGTGTGGTGGACGGTGGTAGTGGCGGTGTGTCAATGTGTATGTATGTTGGGGTCAGTAGATGATGGAGTGTGGTGGACGGTGGTAGTGGCGGTGTGTCTATGTGTATGTAGGTAGGGGTCAGTAGGTGATGGAGTGTGATGGACGGTGGTAGTGGCGGTGTGATCTATGTGTATGTAGGTAGGGTCAGTAGGTGATGGAGTGTGTACGGTGGTAGTCGCGGTGTGTCTATGTATGTATGTGGGGGTCAGTAGGTGATGGAGTGTGGTGGACGTGGTAGGGTGGTGTGTCTATGTGTATGTAGGTAGGGGTCAGTAGGTGATGGAGTGTGGTGGACGGTGGTAGTGGCGGTGTGTCTATGTGTATGTAGGTAGGGGTCAGTAGGTGATGGAGTGTGGTGGACGGTGGTAGTGGCGGTGTGTCTATGTGTATGTAGGTAGGGGTCAGTAGGTGATGGAGTGTGGTGGACGGTGGTAGTGGCGGTGTGTCTATGTATATGTAGGTGAGGGGTCAGTAGGTGATGGAGTGTGGTGGACGGTGGTAGTGGCGGTGTGTCTATGTGTATGTAGGTGGGGGTCAGTAGGTGATGGAGTGTGGTGGACGGTGGTAGTGGCGGTGTGTCTATGTGTATGTAGGTAGGTCAGTAGGTGATGGAGTGTGGTGGACGGTGGTAGTGGCGGTGTGTCTATGTGTATGTAGGTAGGGGTCAGTAGGTGATGGAGTGTGGTGGACGGTGGTAGTGGTGGTGTGTCTATGTGTATGTAGGTAGGGGTCAGTAGGTGATGGAGTGTGGTGGACGGTGGTAGTGGCGGTGTGTCTATGTGTATGTAGGTAGGGGTCAGTAGGTGATGGAGTGGGTGGTGGCGGTGGTAGTGTGGGTGTCTATGTGTATGTAGGTAGGGGTCAGTAGGTGATGGAGTGTGGTGGACGGTGGTAGTGGCAGTGTGTCTATGTGTATGTAGGTAGGGGTCAGTAGGTGATGGAGTGTGGTGGACGGTGGTAGTGGCGGTGTGTCATGTATGTAGTAGGGGTCAGTAGGTGATGGAGTGTGGTGGACGGTGGTAGTGGCGGTGTGTCTATGTGTACGTAGGTAGGGGTCAGTAGTGATGGAGTGGTGGTACGGTGGTAGTCGGCGGTGTGTCTGTATATGTAGGGTAGGGGTCATAGGTGATGGAGTGTGGTGGACGGTGGTAGTGGGTGGTGTGTCTATGTGTATGTAGGTAGGGGTCATTAGGTGATGGAGTGGTGGTGGAACGGTGGTAGTGGCGGTGTGTCTATGTATATGTAGTGGGGGTCATAGGTGATGGAGTGTGGTGGACGGTGGTGTGGTGATGTTGTCTATGTGTATGTATGTGGGGGTCAGTAGGTGATGGAGTGTGGTGGACGGTGGTAGTTGCGGTGTGTCAATGTGTAATGTAGGTAGGGGTCAGTAGGTGGATGGAGTGTGGTGGACGGTGTAGTGGTGGTGTGTCTATGTGTAGTAGGTAGGTCAGTAGGTGATGGAGTGTGGTGGACGGTGGTAGTGGCGGTGTGGTCTATGTATATGTATGTGGGGTCAGTAGGTGATGGAGTGTGGTGGACGGTGGTAGTGGCGGTGTGTCTATGTGTATGTAGGTAGGGGTCAGTAGGTGATGGAGTGTGGTGGACGGTGGTAGTGGCGGTGTGTCTATGTGTATGTAGGTAGGGGTCAGTAGGTGATGGAGTGTGGTGGACGATGGTAGTGGAACGTTGTGGGGGTGATCGGTGGTGGTTGGTGGTGGTGACGGGTGGTGGTAGTATATGTGTGTGTGTTCGTGCGTGTGATGGTGTCAGTATTTTAGCCCGTTAAATATGTAATCTGACGAAATAATTAAATACTTACACACATTGTGAGGGTGGTGGAGTTGTGCGTGCGTCTGTATAGGGTTTGGGATGGGTGAATGGTCACTCGTGGTTGGGGTGGGTGGATGTGGGGTGGGCATTTTGTGCAATATTACCTCTTAAAGCTGTGGTGTTCAGGTGTAGCTGGGCCCCCCTTCTAGCGTGGGTTTCACCTCGGGGATCATTCAACAGCGCCGCCTCCTGAAATTAAGAGTAAAGGGGGTTAGTGGACGAAGGGGTCTAACTCCTTCATGGCGTCAGCCCCCTTTTTGGTATCGCGCTCCGTGCGCGACTTTGCGTTGTTGTATTACTATTTAAATATAAACTGTATATATTTATTTTATAACGATTGCAAACAAGCGCGAGATCACTTATTCAATTACTTTCGTTGTCACATATGAAAGCTTATAGGCGGTCCTTAAAGGTGCATGCCCACTCTGTAGACACAAAATTTTCTTCATATCAGAGACATCATCTAAGACATTTTCTGGAAGAATAAACATTCATTCACCATTACACCATGTATTGACTGGCATTATTATACATTTTATATCAGACGTAAATTTCCACACTGATATAGGGGCGCTAACCATGTTTCCTTAAAATGTTGACGGAAATTACTATGTATTCTCTGCATTTATTTTTGATGTGCAGTGATCATACTCTATAATATGTCGAAACTATTATTTTTTCAAGTGACGCATTTAATTAGTATAAATAATTAAAAAATAGCATGCCTCATTTGCATATGATAATAGCTTAATACCACCGCGAGTCAGTAAAATCAGTAAAATAAATATTGCTAAATTATTATATCTGTATAGCGGGCACTCTTAATTTTTAGAACTGGTGGAATAGTGACACAATTATACACTTATTTAATTCATATAAAGAACAGTTTGTGCCTACTGAGTGAGCATGTACCTTTAATGAGCTACACTGGTCACAAACAACATAAGCGCCATTTATCCAGTCACATCCACACATATTATGAGACGCGTACCACGTACGTGAATCTGGCCAATTGTCTGACCAGGCGCTGGATCCAGGATTTCGGGGAGTTAGAGGGGGGGGGGGGGGGGGGGAGGTGGGGGGGGGGGGGGGGGGGGTCGTAAACTATTTTGCAATACTTGACGTATTATCGAACGAGCTAAGCTCCGTTCGAATAATATAGTCAAGTATTGCAAAAATTAGTTCGACCGACCGAGCGGGGTGAGACTTAAGGGGGGGTCCGGGGGGCATTTCCCCCCCCCCCCGGAATCTTTTTGAAATCTTTAACATCGCATTTTCCTGCGTTTCTGGCGCATTTTGGTGGCAAACAATATTGACCACTTGTCACAGTTATGTTTAGACATGATTTTTGATTGAAAACGTTTTTTAAATTTGTGAAACAATTAAGACAACGACCAGAAAAAAAATGTATGGGAACTATACATGGCACTTGGCATTGAAACGTGCCTTGTAACTTGTACAAAATCTTTTTTACTCGGCGAATTTTAGGGGGGGGGGGGGGGGGGGGTGGGGGGGGGGGAGTTGCGCCAGGGTCTGCCCCCCCCCCCCCCCCCCCCCCCCCCCCCCCCCCCTCCCCCCCCGAAATCCGCCCATGCTGACCCACGTTAAATTAATCGTATTAAATTTCAATAATATCAACAGTTAAAGGTACATGCCCACTAAGTAGGAACACACTGTTCTTTATAGGAATTAAATAAGTGTATAATTGTGTCACTATTCTACCAGTTATAAAACTTACAAGTGCCCGCTATGCAGATATAACCATTTAGTAATAGTCATTTTACTGACAGTGACGCGCGGTGGTATCAGGCTATTTTCACTAATTTATACTAATTAAATGCGTCACCTGAACAAATAATGCTTTCGACAGATTATAATGTATGATCATTGCATATCAAAACATAAATACAGAGAATAAATAATAAGGTCCGTTAACATATTAATGAAACACGGTTATTGCCCCTGATACCCGTGTGGCCAGGTACGTCTGACATAAAATGTATAATAATGCCAATTAACACGTGGGGTTATGGTGAATGAATGGTTATTTTGCCAGAAAGTGTCTCAGATGATGTCTCTGATATAAAGAACAGTGTGTGCCTCCTGAGTGGGCATGTACCTTTAAGTAAGTACATTATTCTAAACAACTTTCTTTGTTGAACTTCGTCTGATAGTGACCTTGTTACGAACACGATTGTTTCTATGGGATTTTTAACATGGGATAAAAAAGAGTTGTTTAAAAATATATTTAATTGATCCATTTGTGGGCCGATTTTCTAAATTTAACTTTTGTCTTATTTGTTAGAATATCTCCGAACGGTCTAGCCATGCATCGGTTTCAGATTCCCATTTCATTCAATGAAATGGGGATCTGAAACCGATGCATGGCTAGACCGTTCGGCTAGACTATTTAGTAAATAGTTGTTTACGCCTGAGCGTCACCATTTCGACCCATGATTACATGTAATAGAGAATTTCAGGTTAGTAGCGTTTGATAGCTTAATTATCAGGCAATGCTAGGAAACGCGTAGGGATTCCGAGGGTTGCCGAGGAAGTTCTACCGTTTCCGAGCCGAGCCTGATAAATTTGATATCCACAGACATTAGCCTGGTATTCTATTTATCAGGTAACATTTTACGCTACAGAATGAGCAATATTGACGTGGTTTTCGTTGACAAGAACGAGCACTTGTTTAGTTTGCGTCATTAGACTGTCGTCATTCGGAAACGTCACGTGACGACGTTCGACCAATAAAACGTCAATTTCCAATTCGTTGTAACCCGGATATGCCTGATACGCCATGTTATCAGTCAGTGCGTAATGGGCCAATACAAAGCTCGTTACCTGATACATTTCACATTAAAATCAATGTCTGAAATCAGAAATAAAACGGGATTTGTGTTTATTAGGTTGAAGAAAGGCATACTCGAAGAGGCATGTTTATCAAAATGAGTATATATGTTTAAGTGGCCGAAGTTCCATCGTGGTTTTATGTGGTTACAGATAGTAGGCAATAGGGTACAGTTGTGCCAGTGTGATTTTTATCATATAATACATGTCATATGAAAATTTGCCGAATTTGATTTAGGAAATCGGTGATATATATTATAAATGTCGTCAAATGTTAAAATAAAATATGAATGTCACGAAAATTTCTTTGAACACGCGAAATTGAATTCCGCGTGTGCACTGAAATTTTCGTCACATTCTGATATGATTTACGGAAAGTATCGTACTTTTTCGGAATCATGGTCGGCAAAATACGGAGACGCGATAAGACAGAAACAAGAAGAAGAAGAAGAAACAAAGAAGTCATTCTAATATGGACGTACCGGCGCAGGTATCAGCTGTTCAGCACGGTCAGCAACACAACACAGTATCTGTCCATCTATCCGCTCTTCTCTCCATCCCCCGCTGGAAACGTTGACAAGTGCGCAATGTAAACACACCCGGCTGTCGGCTAACTTACGGTCTAGGGGAGATAACCCCAGCCACCCTAGCACCAATACCGTTAATACTGTCAGCGACATTATTGCCAGCGATTTGGCCATAACTCTCAACCACGCTGGGACGGCGCAAACACGGTTATTTTCGCCATACACAGATACAGATGAGTCGTCATCTATCGGTATTGTAGATCGGGAGTATACTTTTTCAGTCATGTTGTTTTATATTTTATTTTTTAATCAGCATTCGGTTTCGTTTAATTATGGTATTATTTCTTTTTTAATATTTCTCAAGTACAAATTCAATTATTGTTCAGTGAACTAATTTTGTTTTATTATATCAAATGCGTGTTGAACTATTCAACGAAGTTAATTGTTTGCCGTGTAACGCAGCTTCTACATTCAATTCCCAAGACACGCCTCCTTTTATACCTACGATTCTTAAAAAGTTCCATTGAATGTGATTAAACCCTGGTTATGCCGTTAGTATATAAAGATTTGTATTGTGACGAACACATTCGATATATTAATAAACTGATAGTAAAGAAGAATGCGTGGCATTGATGATAACAATACAATTCTGACAAAACCCAGGGAAATTTGTTGATATTTTGTTATAACATTGAATCGCGAAAGTATATACGGAAGCCCATTAGGGCCACTTCACTTTTTTTTAACTTTTCTTGAATTTTCGATATCTTTTCTTGAATTTTCAAGATACTTTCTTGAATTTTCGAGATATTTTCTTGAATTTTCAAGATCTTTTCTTGAATTTTCAAGATCTTTTTAAGATCTTTTCTTGAATTTTCAAGATCTTTTCTTGAAAATTCAAGAAAAGATATTGAAAATTCAAGAAAAAGAACTTGAAAATTCAATATTTCAAGATCTTTTCTTGAATTTTCAAGTTCTTTTCTTGAATTTTCAAGATCTTTTCTTTAAAATTCCATAAAAGATCTTGAAAATTCAAGAAAAGAACTTGAAAATTCAAGAAAACATCTTGAATAAATGGAAATTAAAAAAAAGTGAAGTGGCCCTAATGGGCTTCCGTACAGGAGCCCAGTTAATCTTTCTCAAATGTTTATATGCATGAACCAGTGAATGTTGAGTGGTTGTACATTTCACATTCGAAACATGAAACCTATCGAGTGAGTATTGTGTGTCCCAAGAATTCAGCAGTCAACTCGACTACACAATAAATCGTGTTTTGTTGTTGTCAGTTTGCGTCCAGCGGATGAATTCCCGATACATAACACACTACTGTCGCATGATACTGATCTACATTGCTTGTTAGAAGCATGACGGGTGTTGCTTTGATGGACTGGCGAACAGTGCAGATCCTGATCAGCCTGTGCGGATGCACATGCTGATCTGGATCTACACTGGTCGCAAAATCACATAAGTCCCATTTCTCCAGTCCAACCATCATATAGGATGTGAAACTAAACGTCACTTATTCATCTGTTTGTTCACTGAAACATAAGATTTACAAACCGGAAATTGTATCACCAAACGGTTATTCACTGCCCATAACTGAAAGTAATATATAGAAGCGAAACTTTCAAATGTAAATGTAAATGCTTGGATTTAACGACGGCACTGGCTCGATGACCTTGTATGTCGGCTCCCAAGAAGGGGAGAAAGGAAGGAGGTGGATATAGAGGAAACCGGCACCAGGGGGCCTAGCTCTTATTAGAATAGTCCCCTCTCGTTCTTTAGCGTGCCCAGAGACTCCTTCAAATCTGATACACGGGACCGCCGTTTAAAGTCCACATCCGAAAGGACTAGTAGAGCAGGAAATACAGAGTATCTCAGAAATACTCACGCCCTGGAACTGAACCCTGAATCGAACCCGGGTCGCCAGCGTGGTAGTCCGACGGTGTTACCCCTCGGCCACGGTCTGCTCAGCGAAACTTTCAACAAGGCTTGCGTATTATATATGTCGCTGTGATTTGATAAATGGTGAAACGCGTTATGCGATCAGTGTATCCCCAGATCAGCCTGTGCATCCGCGCAATCTGATCAGGGTCTGCACTGTTCGCCATTCCATCAATGAAACACCCGTCATGCTTCTAACAAGTAATATAGATCGTTATTCGGCTACAGGGGCTCGTTTCACTAAACTTCGTTCGATTAAAATGTTTGTAAGTGCAGATTTAGAATAGTCTGTAAATTTCAATTGATGGATTTACATTTATTGAACATATGCAGCCTATGCTCAATACATGTAAATTCAATAATTGTTTACAAGAAAACATTGTTAATGTGAAATGTACAGACTATCATAATTGTGCACTTACGAACATTTTATTCTTACGAAGCTTAATGAAACGGTCTCGAGGAGTATTTGACCAGCAGCTACACCGGTCACAAATCCCATAAGCCCCATTTATTCCGGTCACGTCCCCATATTAGCACGACACAGGAGTTGACGCAATTGACTCATTTAAATAAATTTGACAATGTGATAATGCGTTTCGCACATTCCATGTCAAAACGATTTGTCACAAATATGCATTGCCGAAGAATTTTGATTTATGAATTGTGTTATTGTTTTTATTTCCTCTTTCAGTGGGTCACACGATAAATTAGCTGTCGTTTATTTGTACCACGCGTTGTGGTTTACATACTATTTGTTTCATGAAGGATAAATGGTACGAAGTTTGTTTATTATCCCATCAACACAGTGCGTATGTGCCGTGAAACACGGTGCCGTGAAACATTTTTGATATCCAGTCAATACTATTTTTGCATTTTACAGCCATTTGTAGGTGTTGACGGGATAAATAGAATAGTAGGTTAGTGCCGTGAATGGGAAAAAATATCTGGCAAGGCTTAGGAAACGGGATGGGCGAGGCTCTGCCGATACTATTCTCTATCTATTTTCCTTATTTCTGAATCAAAGTATATGTTGTGACCACTCATTTGAACCGTCTCGGCGAGACTGTTCGAATGAGTGGTCACAACATATACTTCTGATGAGAAATAAAGAAATTCTTGAGCCTTGCCGGATATTTTTTCCCATTTACGGCACTAACCTACTATTCTCTATTTATAGTATAGAAAGGGCCAGTCATATTTGACTTATGAGACACTCTATCGAACAATCAGTACTTCCCAATTCTTATCCTTTATGCCAGGCACCCGGCTGCGGAAGGCAATTGGTACCATTACGTTTAACTAGCTGGCGACTCACCAACCGGTCACAGCAGTCCGAGCGGAGGCTCGAACCTTAGATCTCCCAGTTAGGTGTATTATCCACAGCGACTTGTAGGTTAAGAAATACGATATTTTTACAATTCAATTAATATTTCTTAATTTTGTTTCATCACGTATATATACTATACTACTGTGTGTTCCACATTTTTCTACGGACATTCTTTTGGCTATTAAACACATTAAATCTAAATAATATTTAAATGTAAGTACTTTTTCATCAATAAAAAATTACCATCCCAAAGAAAATATTTGATAAAATTCCATCAAATATATATTTTATTGCGAAAAAAACCACACAATATTCCTATGGGAATTAAACGAGTGTAGGACAAAATCCACCCCCCGGACATAATCCTCCCCCCATGATTTTTGACACAGGAGGACAAAATCCCCCCCCCCCCTCGTCTAAAATAACAGATAGGACATAATCCCCCCCATCAAAATTCAGGTTGGACAAAATCCCCCCCCCTCCCCAGTGAAAAATGTAGCCTAGGACAAAATCCCCCCCATCATCATGATCATATTCAGTACTTTTATTTGCACAATAAATATCAAACATCAAGCACATTTAATGAAGTATTTTCAGTTGCACAATCAAACAAGCACATTTAATAAAGTATTTTCAGTTGCACAATAAACGTCAAACAAGAATATGTATGTATCGTTTGTACATTTGTATACTGATGTCGGTCCGAAACCATATTGTTTTAGTGAAGAATCGATTACCTTTTCAAAGAATTATTCGCTAAAACGATACTAGGTAAATCCTGTAATAATCATTCATTTCTGTTTGTTTTAATAAAACGTAATCCGTAATCAACTACTTGAAAGAAATCAGGCAATTCAATTACCCTGATTAAAGAGGATTAGAGGGTTACATTTAAAAACCAATCAATCAATTGTATGACTCAAGTAGAAGATGAGTACCACGTACTGTTTAGCTGCCCTATATACAGTATATACAACGACATACGTATTGCGCTATACGAAAAAGCATATTCTATTGAACCACTGTTCGCTGAAATGACTGATGATTCTAAAATTTGTTTTTCTTTTCTCGAACTGCAATATAATACGATTTTGTGCCAAAACCCTTTGCTATATTTTAAATCGAAGATCTGCACTGTTGTACAAATAATATAATTATAGTACCATGTGTGAATTAGTTTACGTGTAAATAATGCAACTATTTCTTATTACAATTGTGTATCCCTTTTAAGCTCTGTTGCATATTGGTGTGTAGTCCATTTACAATTTCAATAGAAACATATTATTCAAGTAATGTATTTTATGTATATGCTGAAATGTAATTATAGCTGCTCCTTAAATGAGCCGTCTCTTATAATTCTTACAGAATGGCAATTGTACATGTACCTGTATTGTTTTATTACTATGTATTTTATGATGTACAGTTGATGAGACGTAAATAAACAATTGAACTTGCAATGATTCTTTCAAAACATATTGATGGGGGGGGGGGGGGGGTATTATGTCCTACCTGTGATTTTGGACGGGGGGGGGGGGGTATTTTTTCCTACCTGCATTTTAGACGGGCGGGTGGATTTTGTCCTCCTGTGTCAAAATTCATGGGGGGGGGGGGGATTATGTCCGGGGGATTATGTCCGTATCCCGAATTAAACATGGGGGCTAAAACTAATTTGTTTTTAAATAATTTTGGAATCAGTGGACCGATTTCCAAAATCTAACTTTTGTTTTCTTAGTTACATGATTTCCAAGCTGTCTATCCATGTTTTGAAGCCATTCTCCAAATTGTTTAGTTTTTTACTCACCCCAGATTTTTGCCCCATTTAAACCCAAAGGAAAATTAAGTTTTCGCAATAAAATCAATATTTGATGGAATTTCATCAAACAAAATACATTGGGAAGGGTGACTCTATTGTTATTGATTGAACATTATTTACATTTAAATATTTTTTAGATTTAATATGTTTAATAGACCGATGTTCATCGGCATATCTGAGACGCGGTGTAAATATTGTATGTTGTATTACATTAATTGCCATTGAGCCGTTTCCCAATTTGTCACACGCGGCAATTACTTATTTTAGAAGCCAAACGTGACACAATGTTGGGATTTAAGGTTTCATTTATTTTTAAAAGTGCATATCTGTTGGCAAACACTGGCATTGAAGAGATCAACGGTATTAAATATGCTTAAACGTAATATAACACCTATATAAACGGCTATCGTAATAATAAGCCGGGTATGGAAGGTGTTCGAGCCAATTTTTTGTTTTCAATTCGGCTCATATTTAAGGGTGGGAATTGGATCGAGCCAATTCCCACCCTTAAATATAAGCCGAATGAATGAATGGATGAATAAGAATTAACGCCTCAGTCTACATGTATATCTGAAGCCTTTGCGTATTCAATACTTGGAGTTTCGCTTTATGCACTGCACATTACCTATATCAAACCATTTTGCGACCTGTGTTGATCCAGATCAGCCTGTGCAGCCGCACAGTCTGATCAGGATCTACACTGTTCGCCATTCCATCAGTAAAACACCCGTCATGCTTTTACCAAGCAATATATATGCATTATCAACCTACACGATTGTGTTATCAGATCAAGAACTACTGTTTCACGAAAGCTGCCCAAACTTTACGGCCATATCAACAATGCAAAAACATTTTTTCGATAATATTAAATTTTATCAAAATTTAAGAATCAACCTCCTTTTTGTTTCGTGAAATTTTGTGAAATATTGATTTTATTGCGAAAAATGTATTTGTGTATGGGAATATAACATGGCGGAAAAGGAGGTGGAGGAGCTGTGGGAGGAGTCAAAAAACGAAAACTTGGAAATTTATTCCGAAACCTGGCTGGATAGCTAAGAAAACAAAAGTTAAATTTTGAAAATCGGTCCAATATTTCTGAAATCCCCATATTAAATCCCCATAGACATGTCTATGGGGATTTAAGATGGGGAAATTGGTTTTCGTCATAAAATCAAGATTGGACCATTTCTCAAATTAAAAAAAAGAACACTCATTGTTAAATTTTGATAAAATTTAATATTATCGACAGAAATAAAGGATCTCAAACCAGCTTCCATTTGATATGAGATTTATGAAACGAGTTACGCACAATGTATGCTCAATTTGTGCATAAAATATGTGGACGAGTTTCACATATCGATGGTCTAGTAACATAAGGTCGTAACTGCTATGCTAAAGCATAGCATAGCAGTTACGACCTTATGTTACTAGACCATCGATATCTCATATCAAATAGGAAACGAGTTTGAGATTCTGGGGCCTGTTTCACTAAACTTCGTACGACTAAAATGTTCGTAAGTGCAATTTTAGGATCGTCTGGAAATATCAATTGATGGATTTACGTTTATTGAGCATGCTCAGTAAATGTAAATCTAATAATTGTTTACAAGAAAACATTGTTAATGTGAAATTTACAGACTATCATAAGTTTGCACTTACGAACATTTTAGTCGTACGACGTTTCGTGAAACGGCCCCCAGTTTATCACTTGACTTCTGCCTCCAAGTGAGCAGACGCCATTGAATATTTTCGCATCTAGTTGAAAATGTCCACAGAGAAAAATAGTCAAAACATCATCGCTTTGTCGCGCGATTACGGACGTCATTTGGAACGTCTCTATTTTATTAATTTGACATATCATTGGCGCATAATACGAATACGTAATTACGGTGATACGGTCAGCCAATATGGAAGGTCATATCCGCCATAATTATATTTGGCTTGATGCTTGCTGGCTGATGACATTTTAAGTTCTATACGACTTATTACAATTATATGTGGCTTGATGCATGCTGGCTGATGACATTTTAAGTTCTATCCGTCTTATTACAATTATATGTGGCTTGATGCTTGCTGGCTGATGACATTCTAAGTTATGTCCGTCTTATTACATTTCTATGTATGTGGCGTGAAGCTTTATTCATTCGTACTGTTTCGATGATTTGTGTTTGATTACATTCTAAGTTGCTTGATGTTTAACTGGTAGTCACATCCTGAGTTCCATTATTGATTATTGCATCGCTGTTTTGCTATGCTCGCTAAGCCACGCCCCTTGACAACAACAATTGCAACAGTAATTTGGGAACAACCATTATGACGCCAGGTGCGCTGCTAAAACTTAAAATAGTTCTCCCTAAAAGTATTTAATATGCTGGCACCTGTCCTACAATGCGTTGCTCTCTAAATTTGTTCCATGTCCCTAACGGTGTTGATGTAGATTGGTGCCGCCTTTTCTGTTGCGCCATGTTTATGTTAAAAGACACCAAATAGTTTTACTGTATAATTTAACCGAATCCCAGCCAGTCTTTCCTACTTTCACTATTCGTATGGATGTTGTGGGACCAACCTCGTCATGTCAGGCGCGGATCCAGGATTTCGGGTTAGGGGGGGGGGCGTAACTATTTTGCAATACTTGACTATTATCGAACGAGCGAAGGATTGTAGTTCAGGTTGTTGTTGTGGATGCTGTCAGATGCTGTTGCTGCTGCTAGGGGGGGGGGTGTCCCCCCGCCCCGCCCCCGCCCCCGCCCCGCCCCGCCCGCCCCCGCCCCGCCCCTTGAATCCGCCCATACAACTCGTGACCAACAGGCTCAGTGTTTTCATTTTAATGCTTCAAATATGCTGAAACTGGTGTCAATGTAGCAGATGATTTTATTGCCACTTCCTGTTACATCAATTGCTCTAACCTCCTTAAACCTAGAGTGCTACATGCCAGGTTATAATATAGGGAGACATGTTTTTCTTTATTCTTTCAATCTGATATTTTTCTGGCAAAATGAACATTGATTTACCATTACCAGACGTACTAATTGACAATTATTATACTTTTTATATCAAACGCGAAATGCCAGTTTGATATCAGGGGCGATAACCGTGTTTCATTAAAATGATAACGGAAGCAACTATTTATTCCATTTATTTATTTTTTGATGTGCAATATCATACTGTATGATATGTCGATACAAATATTTATTCAGCATTTAGTTGATATAAATAATTTAAAAATACTGCATCATTTGCATATGGAACTAGCTTGATACCACCGCGAGTCTCTATGAGTACATTAAATATTACTAAATAATTATATCTGTGTAGCTGGCACTCGTAATTTTTAAAAGTGGTGGACTAGTTGCAATTATACACTTATTTAATTTCCATAAATACAAATTTGTACCTACTAGATGGGACACCAGATTCAACAATAATTAAATCTATATTTTAATTAGTCAAGATCCAGAGAAGAATAAGTGCAGGTTATTGGAAAATAGGTCCCACAACATCCATTAGAAAAACGAAAGTAGCAGAGAATAGCAAAATGTGTGGTAACGGGTTAGTGTTTTAGAGAAAATCAATGGTGGTGTGCCACCTTAGTCTGATCCTAGACGGTTATTGGTTTGCATCGGTAACGGGCCAGTTTGACAGTCAACCTGTGTAAGTTACCATATGTGTAACTTAATACTATACAAATGTGATTGTTTTCAATTACGTACATATGTAATTTAATTATGAGGATACGTGTATGTATAAAACACATTAGTAAGTCAAACACCATACATACGTATACAATTTAGTTAATATAGATTTGAGAATAATAAATGGTGCGAAATCGTCAAGGGGTAATAGTAGTCCAGTATGAACAAAATCGTGCGGGTGTTTGGAGGTCACAGTTTGCTTGCAAATCTTGATCCATTACTACCCAGTTTCACGGTAATAGTAGTCCAGTATGAACAAAATCGTGCGGGTGTTTGGAGGTCACAGTTTGCTTGCAAATCTTGATCCATTACTACCCAGTTTCACTTGAGGTACATGTGGGGGTGTTGGTCATGCGATGTAAACAGACTTTCCGTGGCCAATACAAAATGTAAACAATATTGGAGGACATGACGAGGTTGGATTTTTCTTTCTTAGGAATAAGTGAACCTATTGTTTAATTCATGCAGAACCAGTACAGACCGGCTGCAGGTCATGTACAAGTAGGTCCCACAACATCCATACGAATAGTGAAAGTAGGATAGACTGGCCTTATTGGATGGTATTCGGTTAAAGTATATAGTAAAATTATTTGGTGTCTTCTAACCTATGCTGTGATAATTTGTGGGTGAAATCTTACATTAACACCGGCATTGGATGTGTCACTTGAACAGCCAATCAGATGTCGGACTATAATTTATTAGAGGGAGAATTACTTGAGCGGACAGCAGTGTCATCTGACGTCATAATGACGCACTACTAACCCATATATTGCTTGCATCATTCTGCTTGTAGCTTGATGCTTTGTGCTTGCGGCCTTCCGCTTTCGGACTGTAGCTTGATGCTAACTTCCTGCGGCTTTGTCCTTACTGCTTTCGGCCTTATTCAAAGTGCTAAGTGCTTCGTTCTTACTTTCTATTGCAAATGCTTAGTGCAATAAAACAGGGACACGAATAAGGACGTATCAATAATTGTAATGCAAATAAGACGAATTAACAAAGCAATCAGCACAATGGACATGTAAGAAAGACAAATACAATTACAACAAGCAGATTTCAAATGTAATAAATACAAATGACGAATGAAATAACATGAATATGAAAAGTCATGCAGAGCATGATGTTATTAGCCGATCAAATCAGGGTAAAGTGCATCGAACATATGTAGGTGTCTCTGGTAACATTGTCAATGGTAAACTATTTTCGACCACAGTTCTGTACCCAGCGTTGACATTTTTCTCGATTTTGTGCAGGTTTTGGAAACCCGTTCCCAAATCCATCCAATAGCAGCAATGCCATAGCAGCAATGTTTTGTTGTCACCATTATGTTGCGAAATATTCCAGCGTAACACCTGTACTGTATGCTCAATTTATCTACAAATTACACTCCGCAATACACAAAGTTGTAGTCACTGTGTGTTTGTCCGAATTCTGTGGCAGCAAGCGAGTGGGCGGAGCTACCAGAGCTATATATATCTAGCGGTTACAGTGTCATCTAAAAATAGACGCAAGCTCCTGCGTATTCAGGCACATGCCCAGATTGGCCTAATGTGCCCCATCCGTGATTTTTTGCGCGATGTCGGGCGCAAGACAATCAATAATTTGCGGCATTGACAATAATTAAGGGGGATTGCCGCAATCGCGCGTGCTGGATGCATCCCTGCCATCCCTGCATGATACGTAAACAAAGTTCGCTATGAAGGGCAATTCTTCGTTTTGATTGGTGGAAAATTTTGTGAATATTAACTAGCGTCAAATGACGCGCATACGCGATCCAATGGGATAAACCCGAGATGCTGGGATAAACCCGAAAATGCTGGGGTTGCTAGTAAGGAGATTTTGAGCAGAGGTCGATTATAAATTAGCCGATAAATACCATTTTAACAGCGATTATACGTGGCTGAAACTTGTTCTGTTTAATAAATAAAAGCTTTTTTAAATTAGCCCAATAATCGGCGTATGTTGGCGTATATGGCCATTAGAGCCAACTATGGACTTCAACAACAATAACTTCCGGGTTAAATCTCTTCCGGTGTTCAGCTCATTACGTATTCAAAATTGTGTTATTTGGCTATAAGTAAAGTTTTAAACGGAGATAATTGCCAAAAATGCAAACTTTATCGGTTGATGCAATTTGGAAGTGATACAGAAAAATTCGCGTTCGTAGATTACCGAATAGCGGAGAAAAGGGTTGCTACAAACTTTTTCAGAATTCGATGGATAACCAATATATTAGCCGATCTATAAATAGATCGGCTAATAATAAGTTGTAATGTCATCAGCACGCAAGCATCAAGTCACATAGAATTATGGCGGATATTACCTTCCATATAAAACACGCTATAACAAGGATTTCATGTGATAAATATTGATTTTTCATTGTTTATATAGCCGTAAAATTTGTGCAGCTTTCGTGAAACAGACAGTAAATCCGATAAATACCATTTCTCCTGTCACAACCACATATATGTATATTTAGATATGATGTGGCTGTCACTGGAGAAATGGGGCCTACGGCATGTGTACATGTAACCCGTGTATTTTCTCATCAAATTGCACACACGCTACAGTAGCCTGATGGCAATCAATATTGCGTGTTAGAAGCATGACCGGTGTTTCATTGATGGAATGACGAACAGTGCAGATAGTGTATATCCTTATATTATTTTGCAGGCCATTAGGGTAGATTTTTGCAAATGTTGTTTATATTGTTGTATATATCATAGACTTTTAAAAAAATCGGGTTGACATTTTTTCGGCGGCCATCTTGATATTTTGGCGGCCATTTTGAATTTATATTCATGTACTATTGATATATCTTCAATATGAACCCAATTAAGATTCTTTGCTCGGTATAAACAGTGGTAGCTGATGTGTTTTTATACCAACACATATTTTTTCATAAAAATCTTTTGATATCCAAATTGTTTAAAATTCAAAATGGCCGCCAAAACATATTTTGTATGCACATACATCTCGCATGTGCCGCATACTACAGGAAATACATTGCGATGAAAATGAATTTGATGTTGAAACGTGTATACGAGCATTTACAGCCTAAAACCAAACATTTATTATCGTCATGATTTCTAATTTATGAGCCATCATGTTCAAAATGGCCGCCAAAGTAGTTTGTTAATACGTATTTTGAAACTTATCTTCTAAATACTGGTCGCAACAATGTCGGTAGTTGTAGAAACTCATTCACTAATTCATATTCCAATTATCAAATCGATTTCGTAGTAACAACTTGTGCTAATAGTTATCAGAATTAATTGCCAGTGTATTCAAAATGACCACCGAATGAAGATAAAATTGTAAGATGTAAATTGTAAGCGTACACATATATTTCATTCATGCAAAGTTTTATATTAACCAATCTACTAAACAATTCCAACAGTTTGACGATGGGACAATGCTTTACAATAAATAGTGAACAACTTTATTTGTGAAAATGTAACGTATAATAAACAAAATATGGCTCTTATAATTATATGTATAACTTAGGTATGCGAAACATATCCAGTAGCACATACGATACAACAACATTTGATAGAGATTGTAAATGATCTCACTCTGTAAAGTAATATACCTTTACGCAATACTCGCGTACTCACTAAATTGATACTCACAATAAAATGGAAAATACACATTGTATACATGTTGATGTTCAAAAAAGATATGTATTGCACAAATGGACAAGAATTATTACACATATATATTGCTTAAACACTTCCATGTTACGTGTACTAGTTACAGAGCAGGGCAGTAGTCTATCGCTGCGCCACGATAACATGTACAAGTGAATGTCTGAGAATCAATAAAACTATTCTCACTACACTGTATATAAATTAATAACTGATAATGACCAGATCGTCAAATTTCCTTCATAGCTAAATGAATAACAATAACATAATATAAAACTCATTCAGATATATAGATTGATAACACAAATCGCAAGATGAGTATACATGGACAGATTGCATAAACACATACATACAACTCATTTATATTCCAGGTGGAAGAAACACGTTTCTCCCTATTTCACTGCTAGTGAGAAACTGTTTGTTCACGTGTCTACATACTACACTTATTTCAAAGTCGAAGAAACGTATGAAATACATTTAGGTATGAAATACATTTAGGTAATGAAACTCTTACAAAGTAACAGTTATTATAGAGGATATTAAAATATGAAGAAGTCATAGTTTCCCGGATCAGCGTTTGAGTTAATGAGCATAAAATACAGTTACTAGTATTTGTTTGTATGCTACGCTGTTTATGAATCAGCATGTTCCAACTCGGTCATGTCACCATCTACATTTGTGCAGCGGTCTTCCTCAGCACAACGGGAACACAACTCGGTACTAGAAACAGTGTTGTACTTGCAGCGCCCACTACACATACTCACATATGCATTTCACCATCTCCAGGACGGATACTGGAGCAAGTGGCACCTTCGTCAATATTGGTCGAAGTACTTCGTGTTCGTTGTCACGTGACCTGCCAAGATTTGCTGGGTCAAGAAGTGTGGATTCGGGAAACAAAGCCCGCTGCCACCAATTACGTTGAATATGTGCACGTTTGATGTGCTCCTGTATCGTACCTTGTGTCGGTGGCAAGGTCTCCACCCCCTGACTCAATTCAAATGAACAGAACTTGTGCCATCGCAAATCCGTCACTGTCGTAAACTTATACTTATTGGGACTGAGTAGATTACATATGAGCTCTTCACATCCACTGAATATATCTTGGCTTGGTACATCCATGGTACCGAAGTGCTGTCGTGCGACGATAACTGTTTCATTCGCGGATGAAAATGTATTCTATCAGGCTATGTTGCTTCTACCGAATATGCGACCTGTCGTGTCGCAGCCGCTAAGTGCATGGAATCCAATGAGTGCTCTAGCTCACCTCTCACCAATTCCATCATGGATGGGTTTCGGTGATGCCGATTCGCACTAGTACCCATAAGTATGGTCGCCTCATCACCAAGTAGTGGAAAGTAAGCTACTGCCAGGACCAATACATCAGTTTCTGGAGAGTATATGGGTACTGGCACCCTGTCTTGTGAATTTGAGACGCATACAACATAAGAAGGGTGTTTGCCTCTTCTTTCCAGATCAGTTATCACGCCTAAACTAGATAACAACTGTAGTCGTTGGTATTGTGTGTTGTTCTACTATTTCATATGCAAGGTACAATGTTAACATGTCTTGTTTGATTGCTGCTTAGACATGCATCAAAGTCTTTGATTCGTGTTTCATCCACGATTTTAAATGTTGGTGTATATACTACCCGTCCTTTTGCACGACAATGCCTTATGCTTTCTTTCAATGACGATGACACAGTTTAATTATCAAAAACAATGCAAGTGATTGCGTATCCAGTAGACCTATTATGTATGGCAAGTATAACATGATTAGCCAGATCACGACACGTCTGAATAGCGTCTTTGAAAATTACTTGCTCTTGCACAACGACCAATTCCGTCAATGAGGATGCATGTATTATCGGGAATTACAACATCCGCTTCATAATCGATTGTGTCTGTAACAGCTAACCCATCAGTAACATGACATTGGTTTGTTTTCCACGTTACATCAATGTGCGTGTGTATCAGTTGGGATTTGCCTCTACGTGGCTGAAGGTGTCCTTCTGCTGCCATTCGTATACGGTTTGTGGTAGAGCATCACGTGTTTCAGATCAATATCGCGAGAGGACCGTGTAATGACCAGCAGTCGATCCATCATTGAACTTTATTCCTTGATCACTAATTCCCTTTCGCCCACCTTTGTCTTAATTGGTTTTGTTCTTGTACTCCATCCCAATACCGGTACTTTTGACATGGTGTCCCACAGGTTTTTATTACCACACAGTATTTGCTTTACAAATGTTCTGGATTGCTCCTCGCCCCGTTTCTCAGTTTCCTGTATGTTCTTGGCTACGTTGTCAGGTATGATAACCTTTTTATCATATGAACCAACTTATACCCCCGGCATACGAAGTATGTCGAAGGGTAAATAGTTTTCGTAATTCCGTCCATCTTTATTCCTCAACACATCAGGATTGTTAATTATTCCGGTAATACCACCATCACCTTTGTGAACCTTGTTCACATGCAATTGTGCTTGATCAACGCCGATAGCAGAGAATGGTACATTATTGGTATATACTGTGAAATCACCATGTTCAAACTTATTCCAGATAGTTGCGTATGTGTCTCGTAAGTTGTGCTTACGTTCAATGTATTCCGGTATGTTCATTGTGTAATCCAGCCTGTTGAAAGCGAAAAACCAGATGCACATCTGCTCCAACAGTGCTAAATTCAAGTCACACTGCCGCAATTTAACGCTGCGGAGAAGTTGTAGAAGTGTGGATATCTGACACATGTACATCCTAAACCATCTATAGATTGGATACTTATCGATAGCTAAATCAAATTCACCAATGATCTTCAGAAAGTTTAATTCAGTCATCTTGACCAGTAGAGAAGTGTTAGCGTGTGCAAGATGTGCATGTGTCTCACATGATGTAATAGCGCCAGTCACACATTCACAATGTTCTTCTACAACATTTGGATTCATCTCAAAGAATGCATCAATCCACCATGATGTCAGTGCTTCTAACGTGAATTGATGGTATTTAATTTCCCGCTTGTAATGTTTGCCATTGATAATCTACATAACTTTGACGCTACTGTAGACATCGGCTTCTATCCACATGTCATCAATCCCACTCACATCCACAGTGCGACCAAGGCAGCGAATGGCACACAGACATATATGGAACTGGCCCGTGATTCTAGCAAATTTGTCCTTGTACAGTTCCAACTTCTGGGTTCAGTTAGGATTTTTTTAAAAACTTGTTTATGTAGGTCCATGTCCAACCACAGACACACCGGCTCTTTGGCATTGTTCCCTCGTGTTATTGTGTTCACTATGTGTAATTGGTCTAGTGATGTAATTAATGTTTTCTACTCCATGGCGGCCGTATTGAGCATACACGTGTTAATTGACATAAGCGTTTCATCATTCAAATTAGCTGTATTGATTTAATTATAGTGAACATCATGTATACAGCCCACAAGATTCACAAGCATATAGTCCCCGTTATAAAGGTTATAGAAATGTACCGTTTTATCTCCTTTTAGGTTATATCTGGCGGCCATTTTGAATTGTTGTGCCATTTCTAATAGCCGTATGTTGAAATATCTATATCTACATGCTTCATTGAATAAATACTGTCGGATGAGGCAATATTTATGAAGTAGATTGCTTCTGCTCAAAGGATATATATTGTTTACACGATTTTGTGGGTCGGGTATTCAAAATGGCCGCCAATATATCAAGATGGCGTCCAAAAAAATGTCAACCCGATTTTTCTTAAACTTTAGGACCATATTGAAGTAAAAATCAATATTTGCATAAATCTACCCTCAATGCCTACACGAGGCAATATCATGACATAACGGAATACACTAAGATCCTGATCAGAGTGTGCGGATGCACACGCTGACCAGGATCTACACTGGTATAAACCCATAAGCCCCATTTCTCCAGTCACAGACACAAAGATCTACGTGCTGCGTCCGGTTTTCAAGCAAGTGCAGCGGTGACGTACATGAACATATATATAGATAAGCGAATTAAGTCGCCCGTGATATTGCAATTGGGATACCCCTTCATTTTCATTAATTTATCGATCGGGATTTATCATTACCGGAATCTCGACCCGAGACCTATAGCCGATTTCATCAAAATTGCAAAGAATACTTATCTAGCAAAGTATAGTTTGAGGGAGTAATCATTTATTTTTTCCAAAATGCATTATTTCATATAGAACTAACCACTGCATATATTTGATAATTATGATAATATGCAGAATTATTATACTGAATTTATGACATTATCACAGCCAAAATGTCTGTGATAATGTATTAAATTCAGTATAATAAAAATTAATAAATTTATCTTTAATTTTTTTTTCTTTTTCCCCTCAAAGTATACTTTGCTAGATAAGTATGCTTTGCAATTTTGATGAAATCGTCTATAGGTTTGACCCTCATGTCTTTGGCTTTCTTGTATGTGATAGTTAAATCGGGTTATACCCCTTATAAGTGTAAGCCTACCGGTATTACTTTTAGGGGAGGGGGCCAAGTGACTTTGGTGTGGTATGGACCTGGCATCAGGCCATGTGATTCTAATTAATTTCAGGACTGAATATCTTTTATTTTTAGCTCACCTGAGCGAAGCTCATGTGAGCTATTGTTACCGCAATGCGTCCGTCCGTCCGTCCGTACGTCGTCCGTGAACATTTGCAAACGTCTTCTCCTCGGTAACCATTGGGCCTATAGTTACCAAACTTCATGATCATGGTCCTTAGGTAGGGGGATTATGAAATTGTTAAAATGACGTCATTACGTAATCCAAGATGGCCGCCGTCTAAAAATAGCACAAATTCTTCAAAAATCTTCTTCTCAAGAACCGCCAACCAGATTTCGACAAAACTTGGTAGAAATGATCGATGTACAATGCTCTTTCAAAACTGTTAAAATGGTGACCTCGTGGCCCGTGGGGTCAAATTGGGGTAAAATTTTGACCGAATATGGTCACGTCATATATCGAATCGAAGGTATCAACGAGGCGATCACTCTGGTGCATTTTTTGTCGAAATCGGATGGTTATGTCATCCAAGATGGCCGCCAAAAGGTCAAAAGGTCGTTCTTTTATTAGAGATTTCAAAATTCTTCTTCACATAAACCGCTTGGCCCATGGTAGCCAAACTTAAAAGTTATGGTCCATGGGTGAAGCCTTTACAGATTTGTTAAAATGGTGGCCATCGCTAATCCAAGAATCTGCTAGCCGGATTTCGACGAAACTGGGTTGAAATGATCGATGTACAATGCTCTTTCAAAGTTGTTAAGGAGAGGAACTTCATAAGATAGTAATCTTTCGTTCCAATCCTTCTATTCTGAATATTTGTTTATACCTGATGTAAATTGTTTATAATAAAATATGTTTATACCAAAGTTGTTAAAAAGGTGACACCGGGGTCAAATTTGGGTCAAATTTTATGTTTGACCGAATATGGTCATGTCTATAACAAATCGAAGGTATCAAAGGGGTGATCGCTCTGGTACATTTTTTGTCGAAATTGGATGGTCATGTCATCCAAAACGTCTTGTTCTCATGAACCGCTTTGCCGATATTGGCCAAACTTTACCGTAATGGTTATTGGGTCAAGCCTTTTCCTTTTTGTTTAAATGGTGGTCATCGCTGAATCAAAGATGGCCGCTGTTGAAAAGTAGGTCAAATTCTTAAAAAAATCTTCTTCTCGCGAACTGCCAGGCCGATTTTTACGAAACTTGTTATGAATGATCGATAGTTAACGCTGGTTCAGATTCCTTCAAATGGTGGACCGCGGGTCAAAAATGGGCGGTGTCACATTTGACCGAATATGGTCATGTCATATATCAAATCGAAGGTATCGACGAGACGGTCACTCTGGAGCTGGTCACTCTTGTCGAAATCAGGTAATTACGTCATCCGAGATGGCCGCCGAAAGGTCAAAATGTTGTTCTTTCAATATAGATTACAAACGTCTTTTTCTCGTGAACCACTTGGCCAATATTGTCAAACTTCACAGTAATGGTCAGTGGGTCAAGGCTTTTCATTTTTGTTAAATTGATGGTCATCGCGAAATCCATGATGGCCGCCGTTGAAAAGTAGGTCAAATTCTCAAAAAAAATCTTCTTCTCACGAACCGTCAGGCCGATTTCGACAAAGCTTGATATGAATGATAGATAGTTAACGATGTTTCAGATCCTTCAAATGGTGGCACCCGGGTCAAAAATGGGCGGGGCAGGAGGGGTCAAGTAGGGGTCAAATGTCACATTTGACCGAATATAGTCATGTCATATATCAATTCGAAGGTATGGACGAAACGATCACTTAGGAGCATTTTTTGTCGAAATCAGATGATTACATCATCCAAGATCGCCGTCGAAAGGGCAAAAGGTCGTTCTTTTATTACAGATTTCAAACGTCTTCTTCATACAAACAGCTTGGCCATTGGTAGCAAACTTCGCAATTTTGGTCCATTAGTAAAGCCTTTTCAGTTCTGTTAAAATGGCGGTCATCGTTAATCCAAGATGCAGGCCGTCTAAAAATAGCACAACATTTTAAAAAATCTTCACACGATAGGGGTCAACTTTTTTACGTAATATGGTTATATAATACATAAAATCTAAGGATTGCAAAGAAAAGTAAGCTGGAAGCATCCTGTTGTGGTCTCCAAACCTCTCAAAGTTGTGTAAGATGTATCTGTACATATCGCGAGACAACTCCTACCCTGGTGACTTCTCAAGTTTGTCGCATTTATATGTTGTGCCTATCTTGGGCTTATTTTGATGTATATGTAGTGACAACTTTACATACCAGTATTTGCTTGATTTTTGTGACATTGCACAGGTGAGCGATATATGGCCATCAGGCCCTCTTGTTCACTGAATGCTATGTGAATGTGTCTGAAGAAATGGGGTTTATTGGTTTTGAAACTAATGTAGATCCAGATCAGCCTGTGCATCCGCACAGTCTGATCAACATCTGCATTGTTCGCCATTCCATCAGTGAAACACCCTTCATGTTTATACCCAGCAATATAGGAGAACGTTTTCATCATGTAGGTGAGTGTGCTATTTGATCAGGAGCTACACTGGTCACATATCGCATAAGTCCCATTTCTCCAGTGACAGCTACACCATTGATGCGAACCGATGTAACACTAGACAACTGACAAATACCCCTCACAGAAGCTGTACCTCGCATTTCCGATTGTAAATAGTTTATGTAACTTATGTAAAGTATGTGGCTGTCACTGGAGAAATTGGGTTTATGAGTTTTGTGACCCGTGTAGATCCAGCTCAGCCTGTGCATCCGCACAGTCTGATCAGGACCTGCACTGTTTGTCAATCCATCAATGAACACCCGTCATGCTTCTAACAAGCCAACTATATCACGTCAGGCTATAAGAGTGTGCCTTTGAGCAGGAGCTACACTGGTCACACATCTCATAAGCCCCATTTCTGCAGTAAAATTATAGCCACATTATAGGAACACCAGGCAACCTTGTATATGTAACATTATTTTCACCCTATTTCCCTGCCGCTTATTACAATCAAAGGACTGAAAGTCCTGAAATCCTTCGCAGTACGTGCTTTTGGAGGACACATATACTAAGAATTCATTTGTTGGAAAGTACATTGTAGTCTTAAGAATTGGCACCAGGGTGATGCGGAACTTTGCGGAATAGATGTATTGCGGCTTGTCAGTAGATGAGACAGCAACTATTCAAATGGTCAGCTAGCTACATACAAGTTTCACTTGCTCAATAATTTCCCGACTATATATACTTACAGAATATATTGCTTTGTCATATGTTATTATACACTAGTTCTGAAATATATATGCATTACCATAGTAACCATGGTAACCAATATTGGAAAACACAAAAATAGTATTTGTTGAAGAGGTGTTTACTTTTTGAAAATCAATGCATTACACCCGAGTACTGTTACCATCTTGCAATACACTTAACATGTGAACGTTTAATAATAGTGGTTGTCATGGCAACCATTTTAATATTTCACACAAAAAATCATATAAACTCCATTTAAAATCAATATATTCGTCGAATCTGTATACATGATCAATGCTGAAAAACAAAATTTAACTTGACAAACATGATTATTCAAAGTAATTTCACATTGACCTTGGACATGAAGGCCACATGGTTGTGGTACATGTATGGAATGAAAATATGGATGATGATAAGGAAGTATATGAAGTTTGAAGTCAATCTGACTTACGGTTGCAGAAAACGTTAAGGCAAATCGTACGGATGCAAATGTCTAAGTAATTTGACATTGACCTTGGAAATGAAGGTCGCATGAGTGTGGTATGGAATGCAAATATGATTGATGATTAGGAAGTATATGAAGTTTGAGGTCCATCCGACTTTCCGTCACAGAGATAATGGGTACCCAAACTCTTTAACGTGGACGGACGGAATTACGAAAACTATATACCCCTCGACATACTCTGTATGCCGGGGGGGGGGGGGGGGGGGTGGGGTGGTATATCTATTGTTTTGTATACACAGTTTAAACTTTATATATGTTACAACAATTACAAACAAGAGCGAGCAGGTATGCATGGAACACGACAGGTGACATATGTCATCAGTCCATTTTTTCCTGTCACAGTCATAGCTCAGGAACTAGACTGGTGACATATGTCATCAGTCCATTTTCTCCAGATACAGTCTCCTAAATTTAAAATTCATATCATTTTCCAATTCAAATAGGAATCCTCAGTGATTTGCAACCCGGAGGATATAACAAAAACGTTCTACTTTCACTTTCATTTCAGCTACACATTCAATTTTAATGTATTGAGTAAATGATGCCGAAATATTTATTTAAATTAATATCTAATTATTTAAATATACTTTTGTTATATTGGTCCGGCGAATCTACTGGGTGCCCCGGGTATCCATGCAAAGTGTATGTTGTTACCACTCAGTTGAACCGTCAGCAATCACGGTTATCATGATAGGTTAATATAGCATTCCGATGCAGCAAACTAAGATAGGGTGAGGGTGGCACGTCAAATACCATACCGTCAGAAATCACTTTCTTCTTCACTTCTCTTCTCTTCTCGATGGTGATTAGGTAGGATTAGGACTCATGAATGTAACTATAAGTTAATTACGTAAAGCACACTCAGCTAGTACATTCGTCACTAAATTTCATTTGACCAGTCCGCAGTATGTCACTCAAAACGCACAATACACGTAATTAAACTAGTCTGGATTCCCCTCAATCATCTCTAATCGATACCCAGCCATACTATATCACACACCGATAAGCTGATGGATGCTATAGGAGGCCTCACATTATAGGTTTCCATACCTGCATAGATTCTCCTATATTTGGCGCACATTTTTTGGAGCTTGATTAAATGCAACATTTATCAACATTCGGAAATACAAACCAGACCGACGACCATCGGCCTACTTCTTTACTGGACTATACATCCCGGGTATGGAAGGTGTTCGAGCCAATTCCCATCCTTAAATATAAGCCGAATCGAATCGAATTATACATGCAAACAAAACAGAATCACGAGGTGAACATGAAGCGGCAAAATATTCTACAGCACTAACAACAAAAAACAGGCCGCGGCCACCCTGCTGACTCTGTGGCAGCATGCTGGTCGTGTGTACATAACAAACCCGGTGTTGTTTTTTTTGGTATCTTTT
The DNA here is from genome assembly GCA_029237695.1 of Conchocele bisecta. Classification (NCBI taxonomy): domain Eukaryota; kingdom Metazoa; phylum Mollusca; class Bivalvia; order Lucinida; family Thyasiridae; genus Conchocele; species Conchocele bisecta. The sequence goes on along the minus strand of CM055278.1, from coordinate 44,103,628 downwards.
AGACCAGGTATAGGTATCCCAGTCTTTTGTTGCTGTAGAGAGATTGAGGTGAAAAATAAGCGCCTGCATTACAGACATACAACAAAACAAAAACTCAACAGCTTATTGCAGTTATTGGGCCATATTATGGCACAGCTAGTACACGTGTTTTATCGAATAATACACTTTTATATTGTATGCATGCTGCAACGTTTTACATTATACGTGTTTTTTTTTTTGCACACATTGTCTGAACGTGTCACTGTGGATGGAGTAACGGGACATGGCGGACTCGGGAGAACTTGTAAGAGATTGAGTGAGAACTTTCTCTACACACCACTGAGTTACCCCAATATTGTTGAGAGTGGGGGTGTAACTCTCCACTTGATGATGCAGCTGGGTTGATGATGATTCGATGATCCATCCTGTTGGTGGGCAGCTTGTATTTTGTGTGTATTCGATGCCCGATCAGCTGGATCAATGTCTCTGAGTTACATCCGGTCGGTTTTGTCTGTTTCGTGCATGCTTGCTGTAATATTTGTCCGGACACATTGAAAACAGGCCGCGGCCGCCCGGCTGACTCTGTGTCAGCATGATGGTCGTGTAAACATAGCAAACCCAGTTTTTTCTTGGGTATTTTTTAGACCAGGAACAGGTCAACTGCGGTGTGTTGGAACAATGCTCTCGCAGGGCTATAGAGATTGAGGCGAAAAATAAGTGCCTGAATTACAGACATACAACAACAACAACAACACGAATAAAATAAATTCTTGAAATTCGGCACGCAAAAGTAGTAAGATATTCGAGTGACACACCAATGAGGAAATTCTATTGTTTCACCTTTAATTTATTTTGCCATTTTAAAACATGCCTGACATGGTTTTAATACACATGTAATCAAGTGCATTTTGAAACTGGCTATTGACAGTCTAAGCCAGCAGAACGATTTACCCAAATCTACATATACTGCACAAAAAGGAGGTGCCCATTTTGTTACAGTGTAACGGTGTAACATTTTTAACGAAGGATATTTTCCCCCAGTAACTATACATATAGTATAGTACTATTGATATTTTCTGTTTTATTGCATATTTTCAAAACTTGCACATGTTTTCCATCTACAAATCTACCCAAATCTTACCCAAAATCTACCCAAATCTTCATTAAAAATAACATTTATGATTATATTATATACGTTTTCAACAATATATCATTAGTATATCATACAATAAGCACATTTTGACCGAAAAAGGGAAGAATAAAGCACATATTTCTGCGGGAAAGCGATTAATATACATGTAGCATTATTATAAAGGGAGACTACCGTGATCGAGACTCATTAATTATGTCTCGGTTGTCTAACTTTAAGTTGCCATCGATCATGAGTTCATATGGCACATATGAGCCGCGTCGCGAGAAAACCTGTCTTCGGGAAATTTTTGGTCAAATTAACATTGTGTTACTGTGACAATGGTATTTGTATGATGAATTGAATGCTTTTTATTTGATCATGATATCTGCAATATTCATTAAGATATTATATTTTATACAACACCACTATTCAGTTCGTTAGAGCAAATGAGACGTCACGTAAAAGCGACGTCAAACGGTGTCAAAACGACGCTACAGTGCCAACGTATGTACCGGTACACATAGAGTATACGCTAACATTTACAAAAGTTTGCTGACAATGAATGTATAGACGGGTGAGTTTGATTTTGTGATCACAATGACATTCGGGTGTCCGTGCGTTCGTCAGTCCGTGCGTCCGTCCGTCCGAAATATGTTTCCTTAAAATGTTAACGGACATTACCATTTATTCTCTGTATTTATTTGTTGATGTGTAATGATTATAATTTATAATCTGTCGAAATATTATTTTTTCAGGTGACGCATTTAATTAGTATAAATAATTAAAAAATATCATGCCTCATTTACATATGAAAATAGCCTAATACCACCGCGAGTCACTATGAACAAAATACATTTTTTAGAACTAGTGGAATGGTGACACAATTATACACTTATTTAATTCCTATAAAGAATAGCTTGTGCCTACTGAGTGGACATGTACCTTTAAATTAAATTGCAAGACGAATCGGCAAATATTGTTTTTCTCCGGAAAACCGTTGATCTGACATCACGCTTATTCAAATTAAAAGAAAATATTGGTATATGGGTTGGGTTTGTCGGCCGAATACAGCCGACTACATATTTTTAATGTCGGCTGTACTCGGCCACCTGTATGTTTGCTGTCTATGTCATGCTAACTTTCATCTGAATGTGACAAGCCTCAACTTACAATATCGATATTCCAATATGTAGACACACTCGGATAAAGTTGCATTCATGTATACAACAATGTGTTACGTGCATGTACATATTGCATTATATTTATGCAAGTCTTGGTTTACAGATGTTGCTGTGATGGGAAACGATTTAATTCGTATGGACAATAGTCAATACTCTCTTCACTGTTTAAAACTCACGGGGAAATTAACTTTCGGCACATGCGCAATATAATATATCAACTTAGGTTTACACGTGTTTACTGGTGTTCGGCTGGTTAGTGCCGACGGCCGGTCAGACCCGACCCCTCTCTAACATTGTTGCTGACATTTCTTACTGCAATATCAGCTTGTTACACCGCCTTGTGTTTGTTTTGGGAGGTTTACCGTAGCATATTGTTTTTTGAAGAGCGAATGTTGTTACCGGGCTACAGAATACAGAAGGGTGTTATATAATCAGAACCTACACTGGTCACAATTTCGATAAGCCCCATTTATCTTGTATTAAGAACATTGATGAAAATGAACCTTAATATGCATGCAATATATATCTTTTTAAATTTGTGTATGGTTTGTATATCTTGTCAAATAGCTTGAATGTTTTTCACACCTCTATGTAGACAAAGCCCAATATTATATTGTATTGACCAGAATAATCGTGACTTCATGAATGTATTGACAGTATGTCAAGTCCGAGTCATGTTTTCACTGACTATGACCAGAACACAGTGTATTTTAGTGGGGTAGCTCGTTATATACTCATCAACACTAGAAACGTCCAACTTTTGAACCGATATATCTCTGGATATGTTTGTTGCACATTCTGTGAATGTACATGCGAGACACTGGTCATTTTGTGTTAAGTTTCCACCAAATACACGAGGTTCAAAACGGTCACAAATCGGAACGTTTATTTCCACTTATTGCACGTACGCGCTATACCTGTACTCAATAAATTAATTCAGTCAACGTCGTACGATACTTGCGACACAGGCTAATCCGAAAATTGAAAAACGTTTTACTTTTTCATTGTTTTCATCATGCCACGCTTGTCTAAAGTTCTAAAGTTGAGAGAAATCAGGCAATTGGAATGCTGGACGCGGGAATGACGGCCAGTGCCATGGCCCGCAGGTTCGGCTGCTGTCGGAAGACCATACAGAGGCTTGTGACCCGGTATCAACAGACTGGGACTGTTGACGATCGTCCCCGCCCCGGTCACCCCCGTGCCACCACCGCCAGGACTGACCGCTACATCACGTTAACCCACTTACGTCAGCGTCGTTTACCAGCCACCGTAACGGCTAGGAGATACGGTGCGTCAATGCAGACCATTCGTAGGCGCTTGCGATGCAACGCGCTGCCAATCAGAGCACGACGCCCATATACCAGTCAAATAATGACGCGACGTCACCGTGGTGCTAGGTTATTAGTACCGCCGATTTGTGCGAAAATTGCGCACTTTCTGGCACAAGTATGAAACTTTGCATACTGGTAGAGTTTAACATACTGATCATTTTGTGATATGGACGCAAGCAAAAAAAACTCAAAATGGCCGCCATTTTCAAGATGGCCGCCATCTCACTTCTTTCTTACATATATTTCTTATTAATGTGTTTTTTCGAGAGTTTCAGCTAGCAAATAATTAATAACGACATAGTTCTGATTGCAGATTATTTTATGATGATATGTGATATGACAACATTCAAAATGGCAGAGATTTTAAAGATGGCCGCCAAAATATGATTATTTTACGGCATTTAGTTATGAATTTCATGAGACAAACAAGCGGTCAAAGTGCAATGGTTTGTTCTGGTAAAAATGATAACACTGGGTCTACATATGATTTAATATGTAGAACAGCTTGAAATTATTCAAGATGACACTCATTTAAAGATGGCCGCCACACTCGGAAGTTTCATAAAATTACTTTTCGACGTTTATTTTCTGCTGCGTTGTATTTTGGACCACAAATTACCAATGTCACCGAGTAAAGTACCTTGATGTAGTTGTCCTCGATTCTAACTCTGAAAGTCGTCTTTACATTGTAAAGTAAAAGTGTTTTGTGGGAATCAGCTTGTTTTCTCTACAGTCGTCCTATCAGATTGATTACTCACGTTCACAGTCACCGCCACATTTGCAGAGAGCTGTGCATTTCAGACATGCCTTGACACACTTACAATGCCCACTGCACCCTTTGGCAGGCTGACAACCACATTTGATGAGTTGGTGGCACACCTTTGATGCTTCAGGAAGTGTGGTCCAAACTGGTTCCCATACCAGTGCACTCAGTCGGGTCCAACCCCATTCTGATGGAGATGGAAGCACGGGACATGGTGATAGTGTTTGTCCCCAGCAATGACCCGCCTGATAAACCGCCCTCTTAGCATGTTCATACAACGCGGCAGCGGTTGGTGGAATAGCGTCCATCACCCTTCCTTCTTAGTGAACAAGTCTTTGCGAGTTTCATTCACCGTCATGCAGGTACTTGTTCTGTCATACAACAATACGACAAAACGCTCAATGGATGGCATCTGCTGGTCTACCATGTCTATGGTAGGGACATTACTCATTGCCATGAATGCGCCTGTGACCTCATTGTCAAGCTTCCACGTTTCCCATGCAGTTCTCTTTCCTCTTCCGTCAAAGGATGACGTCTGGTCACAACCAGTAAACGCATGGAAAACTGGTAGCGCTTTACATTTATCATGTCCCAAAGCGTCAGCTATACCATGGATAGGAATGTACCTAAACTTCTTGCCGACACCATATGCTTTCCACAGTTCCGTAGCAGCCAATTTTCGAAACATGGCTGTTGCCAACACAATAACATTGGTGTCTACTGTTCTAAGCATCACACGCTTGTACCCATACCGGACGCAATCCGCTGCATGCAGCAGTAGTCTAGTGTCGGCTTTTTCTTGTGTACATGGCGACAAATTGCGAATATCTCTGTCATGGTTACACAGTACAGAATCTCCATAAGTGGAAATAACTTGCTTATCGCGATTTCCAATCGTCATGGACACATCTGCCAGATACTTGAAGAGTTCTGTCTTGTTCTTAGATAGTTTCAGGAATGAGTCCCAATTGCCAGGTAATGTATTGTCCGGATGGACTCGCCGTCGGGTGCCACTTCCTCGTTTTGCACGTGCCGTCGCTTTCAAACTGTCGGGGTTGTAGGAATCCCAGATAATATGGATTCTCCTAACATGCTGCAGCTGTGAGTTGACATACTTTACGAATACATCATGTGCGTATGATTGAAATGTCTTCGCAGCACCGGGCTTCAACATGTGTACAACAGCGGCGCCATCCAGAAGTAAGGCTTCAAAAGGTGTATCTTCTTCGGCATCAACCAGTGTTTCCAAGATCCAAGATCCAAGATCAGACTTCGTACCCGTGCGTAATTGTCCAAGTTGTGAAATGGATGGTGGACATGCCTGGTTCTCATGACTAAAAAACTCATCAAGGTCACCACCGCGGACCTGACATGCGATGTATAATTGCGAGAACAAAGAACAGTTCTTTTTCAGGGACATAAGCTGTTGCTTTTCTTTTGATACAGTTCGTGTCGGTAGAGAGCCAAACAGCGCAAATTTGTTTCTCGTGATTGGCTGAAACAGTGACGTAGATCTTTTGTCAAGACGACTGTCGAAGAAACTCTGGAATTGCTTTGTTCCTTCCTGTTGAATGTTCCGGACTGTGTTTATGACTTCTGAATCCACTATGTCTCGCGTATCTAGTACTAAAAGATCGCAACTCTCATCCATGAATGGATTGCCCATTTTCTCTATCACAGAACAAAGCGCAGTCACCTGTCTTTGAAATGCTGTCTGAGTGCTCTTTACTTGTTCGTGATGGTGTAGATTGGGACCGTGGCTCTGATCGGGTTTGACATGTTCTAGAGATGCTTGAAACTCACCGACCACTCTGGCCATCTCTGGTCCTGATACCATCCACCTCAGAAGCTCAGCCGAATTCTCCGTAAGCCCCACAGCTCCCCCATCACCCTTAACACATTTGTTGTTTTGCTCGTGAGCGTGGTCGATGGCTATGGCAGAAAATGATCTGCGTGACTTGTGAACAACAAAGTGTCCCGCTTCAAACTCCTTTACCAAACTTGGGTGCGATTTGGGGAGATACATCATGTCACGAAGGTGGACTGGGAGCCATCGCGAATAGTGCGTATGGTCCAGCGCAAAGAACCAGGGTATCAGTTTGGTTAATGCTTCTCTGTACAAATGAAAATTGCGACTGCGACTGGACTGAACAAACACCAACACAGTCAGCTCGAAATCAAGTGTAATGGACCAGTACAGAAACTGTGGACTCTTTGCAGCTCGTTTCGCTCTCCATTCATCAAATGTTAGCGGATGTTCCTCCGTTGTCAAGCCGGTCATGTACTTCTTGTATGCTTCGTTCATCAATATGTACAAACTGCTTGCTGTTACTTGGTGTGCATGTCGGGTTCGCGTCACATGTACTGCTTTGATAAATGAATCTGCGGAGCCAGAAGATGCAATGTTTGCATCTGCAATAGCAGCAGTCCATCCACTATCTTGTAGCCAGTCTCCAAGTGTTTTCAGTGCGGCCATTTCTATGTGCAGGCCACCAAACATGATCAAATATCGACCTTCCCCATGCGTATCTGGCCAATTCCATTGTATGATTTTGGCGACAGCATACAGTGGCTGATCACAAGCCATGACAGGTATTTGGGGCCAGGGTTAAGAAACTCGTGTGGCGCGGCGTATCACATCCATTGCATGACGTATCATGGCAGGTGACCTCGCCTGTTCTTGAAATAGGGGCAACAGAACACTAATGTCCACAGGTATCTCACCGCATGCAGTGTGCTTCTCTGTTTCAGACGATTGGTATGCGGCCCATGAAACAGTCATGTCCTGGTCAGCACCTGCCAGTTGACATACATTTTTCGTATGGTCTAGCCACTCATACTGCTGTTTCAAACATACCGTCATGCTTGCACACTCTTCGCTTAAGGATCCATGACCCTCAGGTACATATGGCTCTTTCTCACGTAATATAACAGGCATTATACTCGTGTAGGTCTCTGGTAATGCTGATATAGATTTTCGATTTTGAGTTTCCTTCTCATCAATGACGATCACCCCTCTATCCTCTCCACCACACTCTGAAGTGGGATGTTGAAATATGGATATTCCTGTTCCGTGTAAGGCACCCTGTGCTGTTGTGGATGTCGGGTTATGATCAATGTTATTAACAGCACTGGTAGTGAAAATGCCTTTACGAAGTTTCGGCGGACACACAAGCGAGTCCTTCTCATATTGCTTGCAGACACTATTTCCCATTTCTGTGGATATATCCAGTACTCTGTCATAGGAAATAGAAAGACCCAAGTCATACAACTTGTCTATGAGACCACGCTTTCTAGTTTCGGCGTGTACAAGTAGACCTGTATATATTGGAAGTGGAGGTTCTCGAGATTTCCTGTGATATGACGCAGTTGAGCCTTCACGTCGTTGAATCGTGCAATTAAATTGCAACAGCTGAGCTATAGTGAGGGATGCTTGAGCCTCAGGTACGTTACCAGATTTGGTGTTGATATTCGGTCCACGTAAGATCATGTCAACCAGTGTTGTGAGTGACTGTGGAACCGACTTTTGCTGGCAACTGTTATCGAACGAACCAGTAAAAAACTGACTTTTCTTTGCTAAATATGTCTCGGCGGACAATTGTGGCTGCTTTAGCAAGAATAATGCCATCGTCGTCAAAATCCCTGTCATAAGCTGTTTTTAGGGCAATACCAATGTCCTCATTGAATTGCAAGCAAAACGTCCCGACCATGCTTGTGCGCTTCCATGTCCGGAAAGTGAGCCAGAAGTCTGTTTTTGAAATGTGTAGTCTGTAGCCTACCCGATACATCAACACCGAGTTGATGTAATCGTGACGTGTACGTCTTTGCCAAATCTGCTAGTTTCAATACTAATGGGACGTCACCACTCTCTGTTCTAGCGTCATCTATATATGTTACAAGCTCTGCAAGGACAATGCCGTGCGTCCTTTTATCCTGGTATTCTTCTACATCATCAGTACTCACATTTGCTGCCTTCCTGTACAGTAAGGACAGGCAGTTGACATGATACACAGCATCTTGTGCCATCATGTCACCTGCACTAAGCTTACCCAACAGCATGCTATCATTTAAGATTTCAGCACACTGTTTTACACGTTTGTGTAAACGAAAAATTGATGCTTTCCTAAGATCACCTGATTCCGACCCTGCATCACAGAAGAAGCAAGTGCTACACTTCTCTTGCACTGTACCAGAGGTAGATCGCGTTACCTTCGACTGACATTGCTACTACTTCCAGGTTTCTATCATCGTCGGGGTATCGTCTCTTTTTTGCTCGTTGTAGATTTCTGTTATCAACTGTGTTGCGACATGTTTTGTGCCACTTTGCTCTATGCCGTGTGAATGAGTCCACTAGCCCATCTGGATGAGATAAGCTAGCGACGTCAATATCAGCTGGTAAGCATCCAAGCTGCTTAAACTCTTCAAGGTTCCGTGCCAATGATTCGTATCCAGCACCGGCATTTGCTCTCTTTGTGTCAGCCGGGCACTGAAGAACATCGCGTGTTGCGTGTTGACAAAAAATACACAGTTCCCAGTCAATTGGGCGATCAGGTTTATGCTGATCACCACCAACTACATCCGTTCGATCTTCGGTAAGTTCAGTATCAGCCATGATACGTTCGATTATCGACGAATTCGCGCGACAAATTCAATTATCGTTTTCTTTGCGTTTTCTTAACAACGCTGTAATTTATAACGACGAGGTAGTTGCTAAGAGACCTATAATAAACAATAACACACCGCAAACCAGCAACAGGCCGAGGGTTTATCCTTTTACCACCTGGTTACGACACTGCGACAAATGTTTTTAATTTACAAAGCTAAATTAAAAATATAGTTACGTATAGATCTGCTCTAGTATTATTCGTCCGACAATGGCCGACAAAAGATAACTAACTACATACTCGCGGGGGGGGGATATTGTGGGCGGCCGGCCGGTCACGCAGCGGTGTTAAAACAGCTTCCAACGACATACTATACGTCAAGTTAGCGTATCCATGAACAATGGGCTTATGTGCTTGTTATCAAGCTATGTCTTAATTTCGCTACCATATGCATGTACATTGTACTTTGATAATGCCATACACGGTCTGCAAGATGCATTAAATCAATGGCGAATGTATACATAAAAGCGTCATTGACTGAATACGTAGGGTTAAAATTAGGCACACAATCGGCTCGCTTTCCAATAAAAACGTTAAAATATGGAGCAATTTTACCGAAAAATGTCTATTACTAGGCGGCCATCTTGGATTTTGCGGCCATCTTGCTTTTTTATTGATTTTTCGGATTTTGTTTCCAATGCTACGATTCAAATTTACCATTTTGTGAAATTTTCAGGACTATCTCAAAGGAAATTTACATAGAAGAGCCTATATCGACAGACAATACAGCTTGGCGGCCATTTTGAATATGGCGGCCATCTTGACTTTTTTCGATTGCATCCATATCCAAGAATATTCAGTGCATCATATTTTATCATCGTGCCAAGTTTCATGCTTGTGACACGAAGTGCGCAATTTCGTGAAAAGTATTCACAAATCGGCGGTACTATATTGTGGTCGCGACGTCATTTGAATTGGCGGCGGGCTATACAGACGCAAAAACAAGAGATTCGCGATTGCTGTGTGGTTGAGAGGGACAGGTTCGTGGGAGGGTGTGTAATGGTGTGGGGTGGGATCATGGGGAACCGTAAGACTGAGCTCATACAGGGCAATCTCAATGCACAGCGCTACATTGCTGAGGTGCTAACTCCTCATGCAATGCCTTTCATTCGCCACCACGGCCCTGGTATAACATTGCAGCAAGACAATGCCCGCCCGCACACAGCCAGAATCACAACTGAATAACTGGCTCGTAACAACGTCGACGTCCTTCCATGGCCTGCGGTTTCCCCTGATCTCAACCCAATCGAGCACGTCTGGGATGAGGTGGGTCGTAAGGCGAAGGCTAACCACCAAATTGACAACAATCGAGATCTTACACAGGCTTTACAACAAGAATGGAGGAATCTGTCTAACGCACTAATTCTGCGTTACGTCACGTCCATGCGCCGTAGAATTATGGCGTGTATTCATACAAATGGTGGCCATACATGATATTAATCATACTGATATGGATTCACAAGTGATTAAACTTCATTTTCTGTACAGATTTTAGTACCACCATCCGTATAGATTTCCAGCAATCTTTCCCTGAATATGGTGGGACGTTTCTACTGTTGCTCAGTATATATAGTCGATTATGTACAATATGGGAAACTGTGTAGATCCTGATTAGATTGTGAATGCATATTTCCCCTAGAAGGAATAGCCTCAACAAGTGGATTATCTTCCTTGGCTTCCTAGTATAAGTTTATCGCGGTACTCTCCCTTTATTTCATATACAAATATTTCCATTTTGCATCAAAACATTAAAATGGGCACTGGTATGAGCAAATGAATGACATACATTATGTAAGTACAGTCCAAACATCTGTTATTATGACGTGTATAGCTTTATTTATGAACACATATAGTAATTGTATCCCCCGGACTCCGTCGGGGGATATTATGGATTTGACAGCGGCCGCGTCCGCCACAGACACTTCTTGTCCGGAGCATAACTCGAACACCCTTTGGAATATTTTCATGAAACTTCACACATGCATAGACCACGACCCGAAGGTGTGTCGCGCACAAGAATGACAACTCTTGCATAGCTAATTTTTGAGTTATCTCCCTTTTTTGTTTCTCACACTGATTTCGTGTCCGGAGCATAACTCCACCACCCTTTGGAATATTTTCATGAAACTTCACACATGCATAGACCACGACCCGAAGGTGTGTCGCGCACAAGAATAACAACTCTTGCATAGCTAATTTGTGAGTTATCTCCCTTTTTTGTTTCGCGCACTGATTGACCATAACTCGACCACCCTTTGGAATATTTTTATGAAACTTCACACATTCAATTAGACCACGAACCGAAGGTGTGTCGTGCACAAGAATGACAACTCTTGCATAGCTAATTTTTTAGTTATCTCCCTTTTTGTTTTCGCGCACTGATTTCCTGTCCGGAGCATAACTCGACCACCCTTTGGAATATTTTCATGAAACTTCACACATGCATAGACCACGACCCGGTAGTGTGTCGCGCACAAGAATGACAACTCTTGCGTAGCTAATTTTTGAGTTATCTCCCTTTTTTGTTTTGCGCACTCTACAAACTGGACAATAATGCATGAAGACCCGTTTTCTCGTCTGCTCTGTACACCTTTTCTCATGTGCTCTGTACACCTTACCTGTATAGAGAACAATAGAGACTGGGAGAACCATTCACCTGTGCATGTGCTAGCATGTGCAAATGTCCAGTCTTGACCACTCTTGACCACAGGTAATTTATACAGGTAAATTACTACTTTGGATATTACATTTCCGTAAACTGTGTTGAAAATATTGTGGCATTATGTGGACCTGTGCAGATATATGTAGATAAATATAGGACTATTAAAAAAAATTCTGGGCTCCAGTAGCAAGCATTATTATTTTTAATTTTTAAACTTTTTTTTTCCATTTTTTTTTCAAATTCTTTTTAAATTTTTGTCTAGTAGCATAAGGTCGTAAGTGCTATATACAGGCTATTATCATATAATAAAACAATTATTGACTAGTGAGCCATAGAATATAATCTGATATTCCATGGCTCACTAATCAATAATTGTATATGTTCGGGCCAGTGAAAATTGCTTTCGGGCCCAGGCTCGAGGTCAAGGCGGGACAAGGCGAGGCATTTGATTCCGCGGAATTCTTGTTTACTTATCTCCCTTTGTTGGTTCATGCTCTGATTTCGTATCCAGAGCATAACTCGAACACCCTTTGGAATATTTTTATGCCTCACCACGATAGTGGAGGGGGCATTTAGTGTTACCCTTGTCCGTCCGTCCGTCCGTGCGCACACACGAATGGGTACTTGTTGTAAGCGTACGGGGATCTTATTGGGTAGGGTTAGGATAGTGTTGGGTACTCTTGTTGGGTATTTTTATACAGTAAAAACCCAACAAGTATTCATTCGTAGGAACGTGCGTCCCGTCCTCCCGTCCGTCCGTCCGTCACAAAACTTTAACACTCGGGTAAATGTCTCATAATTTCTTTCATCCTTCGACCGATCTGTTTCATATTTCATATACACATTGCTCTGATGGTTCACTACCGCCCTGTGCCAAATCCACGTTCGTCATGCCCCCGTCAAGCCCAGGGTCAAGGTTACATACTTGGTGCTTCAAAAACTTTAACGCTCAGGTAAATATCTTATAATTTCTGTTTTCTTTCACGGATCAGCTTCATATTTCATATACGCATTGCTCTAATGGTCCTCTACCGCCCTGTGCCAAATCCACGTTCGTCCTGCCCTCGCCAAGCCCAGGGTCAAGGTCACATACTTTATGCTTCAAAAACTTTAACGCTCGGGTAAATATCTTATAACTTCTGTTTTCTTTCATGGATCATCTTCATATTTCATATACGCATTGCTCTAATGGTCCTCTACCGCCCTGTGCCAAATCCACGTTCGTCCTGCCCCCGCCAAGCCCAGGGTCAAGGTCACATACTTGGTGCTTCAAAAACTTTAACGCTCAGGTAAATATCTTATAATTTTTCTTTCCATTCACGGATCAACTTCATATTTCATATACGCGTTGCTCTAATGGTCCTCTACCGCCCTGTGCCAAATCCACGTTCGTCCTGCCCCCGCCAAGCCCAGGGTTAACATCACATACTTAGTGCTTCAAAAACTTTAATGCTCAGGTAAATATCATATAATTTCTGTTTTCTTTCACGGATCAGCTTCATATTTCATATATGCATTGCTCTAATGGTCCTCTACCACCCTGTGCCAAATCCACATTTTCTAGTTTATTAAACTTCACACATGCATAGAAGGTGTGTCACACGTAAGAATGACAACTCTTGCGTCGTTAATTTCTTAGTTATCTCCCTTTGTTGTTTCGTGCACTGATTTCGTGTCCGGAGCATAACTCGAACACCCTTTGGAATATTTTCATGAAACTTCACACATGCATAGACCACGACCCTAAAGGTGTGTCACGCAAGAATGACAACTCTTGCATCACTAATTTTTTTGTTATCTCCCTTTGTTTTTTCCGTCACTGATTTTGTCTCCGGAGCATAACTCGAACACCCTTTTTGTCGCGCCCGCTTGCGGAAAGCGCGATATAGTCGGCCATTTGTACGTACGTACGTGTGTCCGGTTAAAGTTTTTGGTTAAGTTGTTTAGTTAAGTTTTTTGGTTAATGTTTTTGGTTAAGTTCTTTGGTTAAAGTTTTTGGTTAAGTTTTTTGGTTAAGTTGTTTGGTTAAGTTTTTTGGTTAAGTTCTTTGGTTAAAGTTTTTGGTTAAGTTTTTTGGTTAAGTTTTTTGGTTAAAGTTTTTGGTTAAAGTTTTTTGTTATACTATATCTCTGCAACTGCTTTGCCCATTACCTTGAAATTTCACATGGGTGTTTTTCATCATCATATATTTTCATTCTACCCCCCTCCCGTGCGGCCCCTGTGCCCAATGTCAAGGTCAAATTACTTTGAAGTTTTTGGTTAAGTTCTTTGGTTAAAATTTTTGGTTAAGTTTTTTGGTTAAGTTTTTTGGTTAAAGTTTTTGGTTAAGGTTTTTGGTTAAGTTTTTTGGTTAAAGTTTTTCGTTATACTATATCTCTGCAACTGCTTTGCCCATTACCTTGAAACTTCACATGGGTGTTTATCATCATCTATATTTTCATTCTACCCCCCTCCCGTGCGGCCGCTGTGCCCAATGTCAAGGTCAAATTACTTTGAAGTTTTTTATTAAGTTTTTTGGTTAAAGTTTTTCGTTATACTATATCTTTTTTTTTAGTGTCCATGCCTCGCCACAAGGCGCGACATGCAGGCCGCGGCCATCTAGTTTCAAACTACTTATGTATCTGGGGAGGGGGATACACATGCGCTTGTCGACAAGCGTCCATTTCTAGTTATATGAAGATTTGGGTAGATTTCGGTAAATCGTGCCACCCGTCTAAGCAACTTGGCAACAGGCTTATTCCGGTCACACGAAACACCCAAATACAGTCTAAATAAAGATAAATATACTACAAATACACCCTAGATAGTGTCAGATAGTACGGTAGTTAAATCATATATATTGACACAAAACACATCATGGAATTGACATATTTATGGTCTAGTAACATAAGGTCATAACTGCTATGCTTTAGCATAGCAGTTACGACCTTCTGTTACTAGACCATCGATATGTAGTAAAATAAAAAGTTAAATTTGCCATATTTTTGATTAATGCAAATTGTGTCATCGTCAGATTCTGGAAGTCGGACATCGTTCAATTCGCACACCTGCATGCTATAATTATCTCCCCTGTCGAGGATCACAGGTAGAAATCTGACCGTTTCCTATATAATTTAATCATTTTTGAACGCTTTGTACAACTAAATTCCGATCGCTAAATCAAATTTAAATGCAGATTTATAATGTTAAAATGGTCATTAAAAAATATTTGTATCACCATTTAGTATTTTCGTAGTTCTAAATGTGAAATATTCTGACATAAAAATAATGTATTTTAGAGCAAAATGTATCGACTTGCCCCCAAACATATCAGGTCACGTAGACATAGTTTAGAACATATAACAATGCCACAAATACACCCTCAAACAGTTCAGTGTACTGTATGCATCTCATTATGTTACAGACTTTGTATAACATATTTCTCACCAGTGTAGACCCTGATCTATATTATTTTCAGCCCTTCTTGGGATACTTGTATATTATACTAAAATGACCCACACAATGTCTGTTCAGGTCGAACTGTTATATATTTTCATAATTTTGTTTGAAAAATAAATGTATACATGTAAATGGAATATTGTGGAATTAATTACATGCATAATCTGATAAATAAACATTATACAGAAGAAACATGTCTCAGATAATCACCGACGTCACATTTCTTTTTCATGGACAAAAATGATAATTTCCGATACATGTTTATCAGGGATTCCGCTGGGGAAAATAAAAAAATCGCCACTTCAAAAAAAAACAAAACAATTGGCGATAAAAAATTACAATTTTCGAAAAAAAATTAAAAACAGAAACAATTTTTCTTTTTTATTTTTGGGGATTTTTTTTCGAAAATTGTAATTTTTTATCGCAAATTGTTTATTTTTATCGCCAATTGCGAAAGTGGCAACCGCCAGCGGAATCCCTGGTTTATTTATGATTCTGATATATCTATGACATGTTTTCATTTTTGTTTGTCCGTTAAAAAGAAAAATGACATCGCCAGAGATACTTTGATTTTCGACGTTAACTTGATCATATTAACTCTTTGCATGCTGGGAAATTTGTGGGCTATAAATAGTTCAAAAATAGCAGATGACAATTCATTATATTTTCTTTTATTTCTTATAAATGTCATGAATATGTCTTGGAATTTCATTAGAATTGTGTCCGGAGGATATTTCAAGACATATTTACTGAGAGAAATAAAACATATACTCCTAATTTGTTTGGCGAATATTTTCGCCGCTAGCATGCAAAGAGTTAAACGTCACTGATCAGATATAATAAGGAACAAATGATAAAAAATAAAACAAATTAAAAAAAATTCACTTATTTGAAGTGAAAACAGCAAACAGTGTTTGCTTTTTGCAGCTCAACTAAGCAAATTTTCAATTTATTACTTACAGGATATTCCATCGTACATTTTGAATAGCGGAAATAATACACGAGTGTGTACACGAGTCGGCTTCCGCGTAAGCAACGAGTGAGTGTAGTGAACGAGTTGCTTGCACGGACGCCAATGGACACAAGTGTATTATTTCTGCTATTCAAACATGTACGATGGAATATCCTATTTGTTACACTTCCACGGCGGATACATATGCACATTTAGTCTATTTTTGAGATTATAATCAATGAATTGTGATGTGCGCATGACTAGTTATACAATGACGTGTTTTCCCGCGTTTTGACGTTACGTTGTGTGACGTCAAATGTGACGTCATGTAAACTTTTTGAAATCCAAATTACGCAGCTGTTTCTATGAACCAGATATATTTGAGTGCATGTTTGGAATGTGCTCAATCACATTATCATTCTAGATTAATCAAGACCCTTTCCAAATTTTCAAATAACTTTATTTGGACTGTAATAAAAATTAAACATTTTGCATGGTAGCTCGTGGTTTCCAAGAAAACAGGCGCGCAATTACGGGTGTTCACTTCATGGTGTATTATTTGTAAGGAGTTGATTACGGGTTTTCTCTCACAGCGAAACCCGTGCAAATAATTTGCAAGAGTGTAATAAAGTATTTTCACTACTCAATTTGAAAATCAATGCATATTTTCACATTGCTGTAAGTATTTTGTACTCCCACTTTTGATAATCAATGCATATTCTGCTAAAATAAAGCGTAAAATCTGCCAATACGCACCTTATCTGGAGCTCTGTAGCTGATTTCATCAACATTGCAAAGTATACTTATCTAGCAAAGTATACTTTGAGGGAGTAATAATTTATTTTTCCCGAAATGCATTATTTCATATAGAACCAACCGTTGCATATATTTGATGATTAAAAGTTTGCAGAATTATTATACTGAATTTATTACATTATCACAGCCAAAATGGCTGTGATAATGTAATAGATTCAGTATAATAAAAATTAATACATTTATCCTTAAATTGAAATTTTCTCCCTCAAATTATACTTTGCTAGATAAGTGTACTTTGCAATGTTGATGAAATAGGCTACAGAACCCTTGTATTTTTCAGTATGATGTTGCTGTGGACATGTCTTGTGTTGGTGAGATTCGGCTGGGTGCTTTGGCCACAGGTGGGGTACATACACCCTGATGAATTCTTCCAAACTGTTGAGGTTGTCGCAGGTAATCTTTTTGCCACTGGGAGAAAAAGTTAGAAAATGGGCCTTATTCTTTGTAATAATTATGTGATGAGACTGGAGAAATGGGGCTTATGGCTTTTGCAACCAGTGTAGTCCCAGATCAGGGTCTGTACTGTTTGCCATTCCATCAGTAAACACCCATCGTAATTTTAACAAGCAATATAGAGTGGAACCTTTCTAAACCGGATACCCTGGTAGGTTTAGAGAGGTTTTACTGTATTGTAAAACAGACAGACAACTACTCCAAGACACGCGTGGGTGCTTTGCGGTCATGAACAGGCAAACTCAGCGGAGAAAAATGGCCGTGAACCTGATTACTAATAAGCAGAGCTGCGTAATTTGGAGGTATATTTCATATTTCTCCATCAAAAATGGCAAGTTGGGAGTGCTTTAGAATCGTCTCAATGAGGCGATTCTAAAGCACTCCCAACTTGCCATTTTTGATGAAGAAATAACAAAATTTCACCCGAAGTTGGTCAAATTACGCACCTCAACTAGAGCTCTGATAAGTAGAACTAACTTTTATTTGTGTCTGGATATAGAGGGGTTTGACTGTACATCAATGTCAAGCTACACATGTGTGCTATTTGATCAAGAACTACACCCATTTCTCCCGTCACAGCCACGTTTTTCTGCCAGAATTTCCACATTCATGCGTGAGATTATGAAACTGTACTCGAAATGCTGCTCAAAATAAAGGTTTTGTTGTGAATCTTGAGATGTAGATGATGCTCGATACCGGGTAAGTGTCTGTCCAAAATAGCTGATACCCCTTTCTGAATTTATAGCAAACATGTATAGGGAACACACATATGTGGCTGTAACTGGAGAAAAGGGGTTTATGGGATTTGTGACCAGTGTAGCTCCTGATCAAATTGCACACCTGTGTCAAGTGATTATGATATATACATGTACAGGGATTCAGCTGGCGATCGCCACTTTCGCAATTGACGATAAAAATAAACAATTGCGATATTTTTGATTTTTTAGCCAGGTTTTTTGAAAAAAAATCCAGGCTATTGGATTGGCGAAAGCCGGGCGGCGGCGCGGGCGGCGGCGGGTGGGCGGCGGGCGGCGGCGGGCGGCGTCCACAATCAATGTTAAGTTTTCGTGTTTGAGTCCATTTCTTTGTTACTGTACCACCTAGGACCACCAAACTTTCACAGCTTCATAATCAATGTGCCCACCACATATCACTATCCAACATGTTACTTTTTTTTTAACTTGACCCATTTTTTCCGCGTAGTCGACATAGCCATTTTCAATGTTAAGTTTTCGCATTTACAATGTTAAGTTTTCGTGTTTAAGTCCATTTCTTTGGTACTGTACCACCTAGGACCACCAAACTTTCACAGCTTCATAATCAAGGGGTACCCACCACATATCACTATCCAACATGTTACTTTTTTTTTTAACTTCACCCATTTTTTCCGCGCAGTCGACTTAGCCATTTTCAATGTTAAGTTTTCGCGTTTACAATGTTAAGTTTTCGTGTTTAAGTCCATTTCTTTGGTACTGTACCACCTAGCACCACCAAACTTTCACAGCTTCATAACCAAGGGGTGCCTACCACATACAACTATCCAACATGTGACCATTTTTTTACCTTCACCTATTATTTCTACGTAATTGACTTAGCCATTTTCAACGTTAACTTTTTAACGTACGTCTGGTTAGAGTTTTTTGGTTAAAACTTTTTCGTTATACTATATCTCTGCAACTGCTTCGCCCATTACCTTGAAACTTCACATGGGTGTTTATCATCGTCCATATTTTCATTCTAACCCCCAAGGGCGGGCGGGCGGCGTCCACAATCAATGTTAAGTTTTCGTGTTTGAGTCCATTTCTTTGTTACTGTACCACCTAGGACCACCAAACTTTCACAGCTTCATAATCAAGGGGTGCCCACCACATATCACTATCCAACATGTTACTTTTTTTTTAACTTGACCCATTTTTTCCGCGTAGTCGACATAGCCATTTTCAATGTTAAGTTTTCGCTTTTACAATGTTAAGTTTTCGTGTTTAAGTCCATTTCTTTGGTACTGTACCACCTAGGACCACCAAACTTTCACAGCTTCATAATCAAGGGGTACCCACCACATATCACTATCCAACATGTTACTTTTTTTTTTAACTTCACCCATTTTTTCCGCGCAGTCGACTTAGCCATTGTCAATGTTAAGTTTTCGCGTTTACAATGTTAAGTTTTCGTGTTTGTAAGTCCATTTCTTTGGTACTGTACCACCTAGGACCACCAAACTTTCACAGCTTCATAACCAAGGGGTGCCTACCACATACAACTATCCAACATGTGACCATTTTTTTACCTTCACCTATTATTTCTACGTAATTGACTTAGCCATTTTCAACGTTAACTTTTTAACGTACGTCTGGTTAAGAGTTTTTTGGTTAAAACTTTTTCGTTATACTATATCTCTGCAACTGCTTCGCCCATTACCTTGAAACTTCACATGGGTGTTTATCATCGTCCATATTTTCATTCTAACCCCCAACCGTGCGGCCCCTGTGCCCAATGTCAAGGTCAAATTACTTTTTTGTTAATGTTTTTTCGTGTACTATATCTCTGCAACTGCTTCACCCAATACCTTGATACTTCACATGGGTGTTTATCATCATTGTCGCACCTGCTTGCGGAAAGCGCGATCCTGTGCCCAATGTCAAGGTCAAATTACTTTGAATTTTTTTGTTAAAGTTTTTTCGTGTACTATATCTCTGCAACTGCTTCACCCAATACCTTGATACTTCACATGGGTGTTTATCATCATTGTTGCACCTGCTTGCGGAAAGCGCGATCCTGTGCCCAATGTCATGGTCAAATTACTTTGAATTTTTTAGTTAAAGTTTTTTTGTGTACTATATCTCTGCAACTGCTTCACCCAATACCTTGATACTTCACATGGGTGTTTATCATCATTGTCGCACCTGCTTGCGGAAAGCGCGATCCTGTGCCCAATGTCAAGGTCAAATTACTTTGAATTTTTTTGTTAAAGTTTTTTCGTGTACTATATCTCTGCAACTGCTTCACCCAATACCTTGATACTTCACATGGGTGTTTATCATCATTGTTGCACCTGCTTGCGGAAAGCGCGATCCTGTGCCCAATGTCATGGTCAAATTATTACTTTGAATTTTTTTGTTAAAGTTTTTTTGTGTACTATATCTCTGCAACTGCTTCACCCAATACCTTGATACTTCACATGGGTGTTATCATCATTGTCGCACCTGCTTGCGGAAAGCGCGATCCTGTGCCCAATGTCAAGATCAAATTACTTTGAATTTTTTTCTTAAAGTTTTTTTCGTGTACTATATCTCTGCAACTGCTTCACCCAATACCTTGATACTTCACATGGGTGTTTATCATCATTGTCACACCTGCTTGCGGAAAGCGCGATATCGTCGGCATTTTGGCATACGTCCGTCCGTTCGTCCGTGTGTCCGGTTAAAGTTTTTTGGTTAAAGTTTTTCCATCTACTATATCTATTTTTTTAGTGTCCATGCCTCGCCCCAAGGCGCGACATGCAGGCCACGGCCATCTAGTCTACAAAAAGTGGGTATAATTATGTTATCCAAGTGTCTATGCTTGGAAAAAACCTGGCCTTCGTGGCTTTGCCTCGTTTCTTGTTTTTTTTTTGAAGTGGCGATTTTTTTTTTCCCCAGCGGAATCCCTGCATGTATACTCACTCCTTGTTAGAAGCATGCCGGGTGTTTCCATGATCATGATGGAATGGCGAACATGCAGATCCTGATCAGACAGTACGGATGCACAGGCTGCTGGATATACACTGGTTGCAAAACCTACAAACCCCATTTCTTCAGTCACATTCAAATATGTATCGATGGGATGTTCAGGGCTCCAGATAAGGAATTAGTAATTGAGTATTGTTACTCCATCATTTCTGAAGCAATTGGGTATTTCAAAATTTTAATTGGGTAAAATAAAATCACACTACTGTTTACACATCAACAGACAGCAATTAATGTATTGAATAGTTTGTTTCGAAATGAAAACATGTCTTGGCATTTCATTAGAATTGTCTCCTTGGAGACAATTCTAATGAAATACCAAGATGTGTTTTCATGGAAAAAGAAGAAAAATATGCTATATTGGTGGTCTGTTTATTGCTTTCTGCAGCATGATAAAGGTACCACAATTGTTCTCATTGCTTTTTGATACTCACTACTTCCGATTTCAATGGGGGTTTTGGCAATTTTAATTAGGTACTTACGCAAATACGCAGCTTATCTGGAGCTCTGGATGTTTTCCATGAATGATATCTGAGAGATTTCACCAACATTGCAAAGTGTACTTTTCTAGCAAAGTATACTTTGAGGGAGTAATCATTTATTTTTCCTGAAATTCATTATTTCATATAGAACTAACTAATGCATATATTTCCAACTCATAACTTTGTTCCCATAGTACAATTAAAGTGATACTGATTTTCACAATTAGGTAAATGGAATAAATACATTTATTATATACCTACCCATGAAATACATAGTTATACGGTGTAAATAAAAGTCATATGTTCTTATCGATGAAATAAACAACTTCCGGTGAAAATACGACTACTTCCGCTATCTATATTCATAACGTGCACCTGCAGTGCTGGACTGCAAATAGGCTGCAAATACACATTCATTACCGTATACAGTCTAAAAACTGCTAATTTCCATGGAGCGGTATATAATAAATAGAATATTCATATTTTTGCAACGAATATGACATATATGTTCATCTCGTGGTGTGAAACATTCCACACCACTCGATGAACATATATGTCGTATTCGTTGCAAAAATATGAATATCCTCTATGTACTGCATATGTATAAACTGATGATATATGCATTTCTCTTATTTACAGGTGATGCATTGGCGATCGACGTCCATAGGACATGGGAATTCAGCGAAGAATCTCCAATCCGAAGTATAGTTCTCCCAAAACTTTTGTTCCACCCAGTGTTCACCCTCCTCAACTTCATCAGCCAGAATACCAGTGTTCCTACGTTAGAACTCACCGGATATAAGACACTTGTTGGTCCTCGTCTAGTTATGGCAATTTTGAGTCTTTCTATAGACATCATTGTCTACAAATTGTGTACATTAATGAAGCTAGATGCATACAAAGGGATAGTTCTTTTAGCAAGCTCGTATGTGATGTTGACATATCAGTGTCACACATTCACTAACTCCATAGAGACTCTGCTGTTTACTTTCTTATTGTTTGTGATATTCAGGTCAATTATTCATCATCAGGAATGTTCAAAACGTTCTCAAACAGTAAAGCCGCAAGAGTTAGAAACAACAAGTAACCAATCAAATAATGAAGTTAACACATCTTTAACTAGTAATAAAGTAGTTTCCAGTGTACGGGGAAGCACAGTCCACACCAGGAGAACAGAAGGTGTTGGAGAAGAGACGTCACATTCTGGAATACCTATGGATCCGCAATCTCAGGCTGTCGGAATGAAAGAGTGTGGGTCCGTAGCTAAAAGTGGAATGCCTCGTCATACAGGAGCTGACGATACTAGAACAAAGAGGAGAAACAGAAAGAAAGGGAAAGTGAAGAGTAATGATAACAATTCATTGTTGAAGAACACAAGTAATGAATTAAGCCACAAAACTGAGGGAAACATTTTTGAATCTCCATCAAATGAGAAAGAACCCAACTTGAGCCCAATTGTTCAGAGTATGAGTCAGGGTATTAGTAATGATGTGTCTATAAAGACCTGCATTTTTCTTGCTTTCATTAACATCATTGGTATTTTCAATCGACCAACATTTGTTTTGTTTTCTTGTCTGCCAATTATTTACTGGCTCTTCTATTTTATATACCCACTTTGGAAGGATAATAAAATGGTGCCATTTTTTGACAGAGTATCAATACTTATTTT
Source organism: Conchocele bisecta (assembly GCA_029237695.1). Lineage (NCBI taxonomy): Eukaryota > Metazoa > Mollusca > Bivalvia > Lucinida > Thyasiridae > Conchocele > Conchocele bisecta. Next base: position 44,080,381 of record CM055278.1, on the reverse strand, counting down.
AACTTCAGTATTCACAGTTTTACTATTTTGCGAGATTGACACTCGTTATTTTAAAGGTATCTCCTTTATATTTGTGATAATAAGTTCAGCTTCAAGTTGTTTTATGATTACAAACAGTAGTGAAATATTTTCTTGTTACAGACTGGTTGTCAGTGAATTCACAGCAGTGACACCTTGGAACTTTTTCTTGTATAATTCTAATGATGAAAATCTAGCTGAACATGGCATTCATCCTCCATACCTTCACATTCTTGTAAATATGCCTTTACTCTTTGGACCATTCGTATTTTATATTGTTAAATCCTTAGCTCTACATATAAAATCATTGTTTACTACAGTATCAAAAACATATCAAAAATCTAAATCAAAGTCTCAAAAGAAAGCCAGGGGTAATAAATTAACAATGTCTCTAAAGTCTGATAGACATGACAAGAAACCAAACGAGATTCCATTGCATTTATTTGTCATTATACCTGTGCTATTGTTTTCTACTTTTCCACACCAAGAGCCAAGATTTCTCATTCCTTTGCTACCACTGGTCATTTTGCATGCGGTTTCAGTGTCACAATCATTATTCGGTAGATATTTTGTGGCAACCTTTATCACATTCAACCTTCTATTGTCGGTTGTGTTTGGAATGTTACACCAGGGCGGACTGGTACCGTGTTTAATGAAATTACAAACTGAATACAAAACATTTGAATCTCATAACCAACCTGATACATCATTAAATTTTATATTTTCTCACACATACATGCCACCTCATCATCTTCTCAATAAAAGATCACATGTCAATGTAATTGATCTGAAGGGAAGCAACTCTACGGTGTTACTTGACACAATCAACGCTGTGAAAAAAGGTGCATATTTCCCGACACATGATGAGAGTAACGTTCTTTCGTATTCCACCACAAATAGAGTATTTCTCATCCTTCCCGGGTCAGTTGTTAATGATTTGGATATCAACAGATGGCTAAATGCCTCCGTTCTTTATTCATTCTTTCCTCATCTGTCATTTGAAGACCTACCAACTTTTACATTGTCAAATAGCAACAGTTCTCCAAGTTTCTTTTCTGAACTTTATTTTCAAATGTCCTTAATCATAATGGAAATAAGTTAACTCTTTCAGTCATATATTTCCAACAGTATCTGTTTTTGGACTATTCCATTAATCAAGAAAAGTGCTATTTGTAAAAACGAATTTTAACAAATACTGAGAAACGCGGTAGATCCTGGTGAAATGGTTCATTACAAGCTAACTAATCATGATTTACAGTGTATATTTTGTTATTACAAAATGATTTTATAACCAGCGTGTTATATCAACAAAAACTACTGTCTGTTCCATGGTTTGCTGCCGACGAACATTTGGCTATTAAACACATTAAATCTAAAAAATATTTAAATGTAAGTACTTTTTCATCTATAACAAAAACGTTATCCTCCCCAAAAAATTTGTTTGCTGAAATTCCATCAAATATTGATTTTATTGCGAAAAAACGATTTTCCTATGGGAATTTAACATGAGGAGTCGGTTTCCAATTTTTTTCGTTTTTTTGATCCTGAAGGATCAAAAAACGAAAAATATTGGAAATTGACTCCGAAACCTGGCGAGATAGCTTGGAAATGATGTAATTAAGAAAACAAAAGTTAGAGTTTGAAAATCGGTCCACAAATAAAAAACATATTTCAAAAATTCTATTTTTAGCCCCCATGTTATATTTGATGGCATTTCATCAAATAATTTTTTTTTTGGGGAGGGTAACTTTTTTGTTATTGATAAAAAAATACTTACTTTTAAATATTTTTTAGATTTAATATGTTTAATAGCCAAAAGTTCGTCGGCAGCAAAACGTGGAACAGAGTGTAGTTAATTGATTTGAATGCCGTATCGATGTGTATCTGCTTATCCATTAGGACATTACTCTGGGAATAACTCCTTTATCACATCACAATTAGTTGCCTAAATTAATTGAAAAAATCAGCCATAATTCAGAAATTTCGGCCGGCATACAGAATTTAATTCAACATTCACAATTATTATGGAATATTGTATTATTATATTTAAATATACATATGTAGATGCATTCTGGTCTGTATATGACCTGACTGTTTAATAGATATAATAATAAAAAAAAAAAAAACCCAATGAAGGCCTGATAAAGTCTGTCACTCGAAGAGCGGTTCATAGAAGATTTAGTAGTGCAATCCTCATTGGAATTTAAATCTATGATTTGTTCTTTTGTGAGTCTTTGTATTTAATTTCCATGTGTATTTGTGTATTCAATGGGTCTGCGATGATACTATTTGTTCATCATTGTCGGTTTGTTTGAAATATTGTTGGTTGAACACAGATCCTGCCAGATACTGAATAATGTGTGCAAAACATATTTCCATACTTCTTAATCAGGGATTCCGCTGGGGAAAATAAAAAAATCGCCACTTCAAAAAAAAAGTAAAAAAAAAGAGAAATAAGCAATAGGATCAAAATAAACAATTAGCGATAAAAAATTACAATTTTCCAAAAAAAAAAAAAGGATTTTTTTTTCTCGAAAATTGTAATTTATTATTGCCAATTGTTTATTTTTATCGCCAATTGCGAAAGTGGTGATAGCCAGCGGAATTCCTGCTTAATAGTTTACTCCATAAGTATATGAATCGGTCAGTGGAAGAACGGACTAACTTCATGAAAGAGTTAATCCCCTTCTCCCACTGACGCATTCAAGTGTTTTTCACTGGCACCAGTTTGGGTTATTTTAATTTCATGGCTGGATATATATATATTCTGTTAGTGTTCAGTTCTGATTTTGGGAGTTTCCCCCGCATCCATACAGGTCAAATATGGAATTCGACCCCTTTAACCCGACCTAAATAACATATGCTATTGAACACCATTACATAAATAACTACATGTTGTCCAGTACAGTCTCTCTAAAGCGGACACCACAATCACCGCAGTGTGGTTAACTTAATGTTGATGCATTTTTTTGTAAGATTGCAAAGCATACTTTATTAATATCTAGCTAAGTATACTTTGAGGGAGTAATAATTTATTTTCCCCGAAATGCATTATTTCATATAGAACTAACGACTGCATATATTTGATGATTAAAAGTATTCAGAATGTATTACATTATTACAGTCAAAATGGCTGTGATAATGTAATCAATTCAGTATAATACATTTATCCTGAAATTGAAAATTTCGCCCTCAAATTGTACTTAGCAAGATAAGTACACTTTGCAATTTTGGTGAAATCGACTACTGAGCACTTCTCATACTCCTGTAGCCTATTTCACCAACATTGCAAAATATACTTATCTAGCAAAGTATACTTTGAGGGAGAAATTTTCAATTTAAGAATAAATTTATTAATTTTTATTATACTGAATTTATTACATTATCACAGCCATTTTGGCTGTGATAATGTAATACATTCAGTATAATAATTCTTCATACTTTTAATCATCAAATATATGCAGTGGTTAGTTCTATATGAAATAATGCATTTTGGGGAAAATAAATGATTACTCCCTCAAAGTATACTTTGCTAGATAAGTATACTTTGCAATTTTGATGAAATCCGCTACTGAATTACAGTGGTACATGTCTAAAGTAGACGCCCTGACGCCCTCCCAGTATGTCTGATATAGAAAGTTTCCAATTCACATGTCGGTCAAACCATTCAACATTCATGTACAAGAGTACTTTAAATTTGACAAATCAAAAATAATTGTGAAAATGTTTTTTTTTTTTAGATTCCAACGATGCATTATCTGACATGGATTGTGTTCAATGCCATTTTCTTGGGATATAAATAAACTAACAATTATTGTGTAAATAATTAAAACTATATTTATTACATTATATTAACACAAATGTTTGAAACAGTACAGTAGAAACATATCGTAAGCTCAACAGCATTAAAATGTATGCTCTGCCATCAATAATGTGCTGTGTTTTTCGACTACCTTTTGAAATATTTATTTTGTACATGCACACGTCTTTGGATAATAATTTGTATAGTATGTGTACTTAATGTGTTTTCATTTGAATGTGTTTTCATATTTCTGATTCTTTTTAGTAAACTATTGACATTGTTTAAACAGTCATACTTTTACATGTACCCTTCTGAAAATGTACTGTTGACTGCATATAGTTAATTTATATACATGTATATTAAATTTCGCGTTGTATGCTGTTGAGTGTTAATTATTTTCAAAATAACACATGATTAAACACGAAACATATCACATTTCACTAAATACATGTTGGTGATGAATTCCGCACTGTTCCAGGGCTCCAGATAAGGAATTAGTAATTGAGTATTTTCACTCCATCATTTCTGAAACAATTGGGTATTTCATATATTTAATTGGGTAAAATGAAATCATTACTGTTTACACACCAGCAGACCGCAATTATTTAATAGTTTGCTTCAAAATTAAAACATGTCTTGGCATTTCATTAGAATTGTCTCCTTAGAGACAATTCTAATGAAATACCAAGATGTGTTTTCATGGAAAAATAAGAAAAATATGTTATGTTTGTGGTCTGTTTATTGTTTTCTGTAGCATGATAAAGGTACCACAAATTTTTCATTGTTTTTTGATACTCACTACTTCTGATGTCAATTGGGTTTTTGGCAATTTTAATTGGGTATTTAAGCAAATACGCACCTTATCTGGAGCTCTGGATGGGAGAAACGGGGCTTTTGTGGCCAATTAGCTTCTGGTTGATAAATGGAGAATACCATAATATTGTCTTTGTATGTCAAGTTTATCAGGCAGTGCTAGGAAATGCGTAGGAATTCTGAGGCTCGCCGATGAACGTTTTACCAATGAAACATCAGTTTTGATTTAGTTGTAACCTGGATATTCATATCAGGTAAATTCCTGATACAACAATATGTTATCAGTCGGTACATCTTTGGCCAATGCTGAGCGTGTTACCTGATAAGATGTATACAATAAGGTATAAGCATGTCAGATGTTCGATGTTTCACTTATTAAGTGATGAATGGTTCATGCCTGCATGGGTATACTGAGTTCACACTGGATGAAAAGGCAAACCCTAGTTCTTCGGTCACAGTCACATAGTATCACAATAAATGTATGACAGATGTTTCAATGTTGTCATGTTAGTACATGAAGTGTTTACAGCCTATGAAGACTGATTAAATTATCAGTGATTACAATGTGATCAGCATCTTCATGTTTAACACCTGCAGGGCCCGGTTGCTCAAAGCTTCTGTTAGCTTAACAGACTGTTAAATCCTTAGCATTGCTAAGGATTTAACAGTCTGTTAAGCTAACAGAGGTTTTGAGAAACCGGGCCCAGGTTACCTGCACATAAAACTGATACATACTCACATGATACATACTCCTATTTTAGGGGAAGGGGCCAAGTGACTTTGGTGTGGTATGGACCTGACACCAGGTCAGGTTATTCTAATTTCAGGGCTGAATATATTTGTTCTCGATGTAAATATTCCGTTCTGATTTTGGGATTTTCCCCCCAATGCAGCAGGTTAAAACGGGATCGAACCCGTTTGCCCGGCCTTACATGACCTTGGCTGTTGATAGGCCGTTAAACACTAATAAACAAACAAACACATGATACATACTCTCTAGCCATTGTTTCTGTTGATTACGGATGCCCAAACTATAAATGGACATGTGAGAATATCCAAAGCTCAATCAATAGGTACTACATTAAACATCCATTGGTAAGATTATTTAGTTTGACATTGGCACCTTCTGACTTCTAGTTATGCGCATGTATGCGACACTATTGCCATGATATATACAACCCAACGAGACCACACATTTACATAAAATGCAATTAATAGATGGACACTCACCACACTGAAACACAACAGTATAAACATGATAAGTATACTATACACGCGATACCAATATGAAAGGATAACACAACATACTAATAAATAGATGCATGTACACTCACACATCCGTCAGTTGAACCATAATGTTAATCTTTAGAAAAAGAAAATGCAACCACTGCAGACCAGGGATTCCGCTGGCGATCGCCATTTTCGCAAAAAAATGGCGATAAAAAATTACCATTTTCGAAAAAAAAAAAACCTTTTTTTTTTTTCGAAAATTGTAATTTTTTATCGCCATTTTTTGCGAAAGTGTCGATCGCCAGTGGAATCCCTGGTCTGCAGTGGTTGCATTTTCTTTTTCTAAATTCAATAAATTAATATGTCCATCAACCTTCTACAGTACGTTACACACCACTACACAGTTGATGGGCAGAATGTTATTCCACACACTCACCACCCACACGCACTGTATTTGGCAACACTGGTGCACAGTTGAAACAATACAATACATGTATATATACAATGAATATCAATGTGTTGTCCATCATAAGCCATGTACGTACATGTAGAATAAAAAGTAACGAGCATAACAAATTTCTATGTTGTCAATAATGTGCCATATATTTGCCACTGCTTCACGTCATGGAATATTGAAAACATAAAACCCGGATTAGAGTGCAGTGCTTCACCTGCTTTTATCCAGTCAACACAGTGCGTATGTACCGTGAAACATTTTTGATATCCAGTCAATACTATTTTTGCATTTTAAAGCCATTTTTAGGTGTTGACGGGATAAATAGAATAGTAGGTTAGTGCCGTGAATGGGAAAAAATATCTGGCGCGGCACGGAAACGGGATGTGCTCGGCAGAGCCTCGCCCATCCCGTTTCCTGAGCCTTGCCAGATATTTTTTCCCATTCACGGCACTGACCTACTATTCTCTATTTACGAGACATGTAGTTGCAAATGCCAACTTCTATGTCGTGGTATTCACAAAGTTAACTGTGTTATGAATATCTACATAGTACGTCTTCCAAATCTTCATCATTATCGTACATGTAGGTGTACTTTGCTCTATTTCTCTCTTTCATTCTTTGGGACTGTTTATTTACTCATATCAAACGGTAGCTTCTTTTTCTTGTTGGAGATGGCTGGTTTCCCACGATCTCGCTCACTTGCCTGAAACAGACCCAACACGGTATCCAATTGCACCAACATGGTTAACCCTTACTACGCTGAATTAAATGTTGTCGTCTGCTGGAAATGTTTTATTTTCAATATTTCTCGACAAAAACCTGGTTTTGACAGCACATGAGAATCGTCTCCAGTGGAGACGATTCTCATGTGCTGTCAAAACCAGGTTTTTGTCAAGAATTAAAGCAAAATTGAAAAACAGCAATTTCCGTCAACAGTGTAGGAAGGGTTAAGTACACTAATAATGGGTGACTAATTGTTTACTTGTACTGAAATGTCGTATTATCCCCTCGCCGATAGGCAAAAGGGGATATAGCGTTGGTCCATGTACGTACGTTGTTAACCGGTACTACTTTTAAATAGGGGAAGGGGCCAAGTGACTTTGGTGCGGTATGGACCTGGCACCAGGTCAGGTTATTCTAATTTCAGGGCTGAATATGTTGTATCTCGATGTAAATATTCCGTTCTGATTTTGGGATTTTCCCCCCAATGCAGCAGGTTAAAACGGGATCGAACCTGTTTGACCGGCCTTACATGACCTTAGCTGTTGATAGGCCGTTAAACACCAATAAACAAACAAAAAACATCTTTCATTTTTCAATAACTCCTGAACCACTTCACCGATTTTGATATATTTGGCCACAATGTGTGTCTAGGGATGGTGCTTTGTTTTGCATACGAACCACGTCCGACCGCCTAAGATGAAGGTCACTGGAGACTGATGTTCATCTTGTTTGTAATGCTTTGTAAGGCAAATGCGTTAATAATGTTGTTATTAAAGCTGCCAATGAGGGGATTAGCTCTGTAATAATGATGCCCTTGTTTCATATATAGAGAATAGTAGGTCAGTGCCGTGAATGGGAAAAAATATCCGGCAAGGCTCAAGAATTTCTTTATTTCTCATCAGAAGTATATGTTGTGACCACTCATTTGAACCGTCTCGCCGAGACGGTTCAAATGAGTGGTCACAACATATACTTTGGTTCAGAAATAAGGAAAATAGATAGAGAACAGTAGGTTGTGCTGTGAATGGGAAAAAATATCTGGCAAGGCTCAGGAAACGGGATGGGCGAGGCTCTGCCGAGCACATCCCGTTTCCGTGCCGCGCCAGATATTTTTTCCCATTCACGGCACTAACCTACTATTCTATTTATCCCATCAACACCTAAAACTGGCTGTAAAATGCAAAAATTGTATTGACTGGATATCAAAAATGTTTCACGGCACCGTGTTTCACGGCACATACGCACTGTGTTGATGGGATAAAAAAGAAACGCTTGTTGTATTTTGATGATTAAACATATATAATTTATGTTATATATCTGCATTTGTATTTTATTGTCCCAGCCATTGTTGATATTTAAAATATGTTATATTCTTTCTTTTTTTCCAACACAATTTATGACCATGCAGTATACCTTTTTGGCATAATAATAATAATGACTCGTTTGTTGTCGCACCTGCTTTAGCAAAAGTCGAGAATATAGTTGCCACTTTATCCGTCGTCGTCGTCGTCCGAAATGTCAAAAAGTTTGTACAAGCTTCATCATGGTTTATCTTTAATATTACTTCAACTTGACGGATTGCTACAATATTTGAACACTTGGCATTTTGAAAACACTCATGCCGCCATTAACATGACTTTGACTTTTTTACCTTTACATTTTTCCGGAAACACTTAGTCATTTTTGTAGCGTCAAAAAGTTTGTACAAGTTTCTTCATCATGATATAACTGTAACATTACTTAAAGGATTGCTTCAATATTTCGTCACTTGATACATGTAAGCATTTGGAACACACTCATGTCCCCATTAACATGACCATGACTTTTTGTACCTTCACATCTTTGCGGAAACACTTAGCCATCTTTTGCGTCAAAAAGTGTGTACAAGTTTCTTCATCATCGTATTACATTAATATTACTTAATGGATTGCTTCAATATTTGGACACTTGATACATGTAAGCATTTAGAACACACTCATGCCGCCATTAACATGACCTTGACCTTTTTGACCTTCGCATGGTTGTGGAAACACTTGGGCATTTTGTTATGTCAAAATGTTTCTTCAACCTTAAACTCTTTCGTGTTTTAAGCATTCACTTCTCTGACGGTTTTTGTGATGTTTACTTTAGCACATGCCCATGCTCATGTTACGGCCAAATGCCTCGGCAGGCGCGACATCGCTTCCGTAGCGGACTTCTTGTGTTATAATTAAGATATATGAAATGTAAACATATGCCCTTTGGACCTTATCACACAACCGCCTGCGTTAATCTTGTCTAGATGTCTAGTAGCCGATTTCATCAAAATTGCAAATTATACTTTTCTAGCAAAGTATACTTTGAGGGAGTAATCATTTATTTTTCCTGAAATGCATGATTTCATATAGAACTAACGACTGCATATATTTGATGATTAAAAGCATGCATAATTATTATACTGAATTTATTACATTAACACAGCCATTTTGGCTGTGATAATGTAATAAATTCAGTATAATAAAAACTAATAAATTTATCATAAAACTGAATTTTTTTCCCTCAAAGTATACTTTGCTAGAAAAGTATACTTTGCAGTGTTGATGAAATAGGCTACAGGTTTCTGAACATATTGGCAATCTCAATTCGCTATCTTCCAGTTTGATTTGCTGAGCCTGATATATATCACAGCTCATGCTCTTGCAACAAAGCTATTTTATTTAAAACACAATTATATTCATTTTGACATGAAAATACTATAGGAATGAACAAAAAGGCCATTCATTCCTTATAATTCCAGCATCTGAAATAAATTCATCAAGAAAATGTGTTTATTTTGACAGACGGCAGCCATTTGTTTACATTGACAGCACTGACAGCGCACCTGTAGAAAATAGTTCGGCGTGGGAGTTTACTGGGATATAAATTTTGGACAGAGACTTGCTACGGGCCAATCAAATGTTAGGGAATTGTGTAAATATTTTTGTGCTGGAATTATGTTCAAATGTTGGCAAGATTAGCTCAGGCGGTGGTGTATGTAAATTATCCTTAATATTAAGATAAGTTACCTGGTGGTAGAACGTTGCAAAATTAACATATCAAAGTCCATTTCAGTTAATTAGGGGTGAAAGTGTTAAGCACCAATATATCCAATCAAATAGTTACCGGTCGTAGGACGTCCGGGATGGTCATGATGTCCCTGCCCGTCTTCAAGGTCAGCTCCACGTGCACGGAATAGGGGTTGTAGGTGCCGAACACGGGCCACAGCGGCTCCGTCGTGTCGATGTTCGGGAACGTGAACAGCACCTTCCTGGAAAAGTAACGTGAAAAATACGTGAAAAGAACGCCTCCTAGCACCAAGTTGAGCGAAACTCGATCATTAAGGCACAACATAAGGCTTACTGTGCACTGCTGTCGAAATTTCTGTTCTCATGATCGGAATTAGGTTTATACATAGCACAGTAGGTCAGTCTCGGCCAATCGAATTGCGTTATTGTTAGTACTAGACTAAGCAGGGGCCCACGTCTAATACTTGCGAAATATTCAAGACCAAACTTTATAATGTTGCAGTTTTCATTGAATGCTGGGATCGATTTCAATATTTGCGATATGATACCAAGCGCCGGTTATACTCGGTATTTCTTTAACAGACGCCAATGACATTTAATCAGGCAAAGTGTATCTATGGTTCAGTAACACAAAATTCGGAACGCACGTCTTGTAAACTTGATCAATAACTACCAGTAGTAAGTGTACGTTGTTAACTTGACCAATTGTAACTACATACTGCACATTTATGGTAATTGTAAGTGATTAACCAGTGGTATTCGGCATCGTTCTGATGGGCGTGGCTTACCTTGCACCAACATCAATTATTGTCCATTCCCGCCTTGCTATATCCAATAGGAATCCGTACGTGGCATGGTGGGTGGAGCCTGCTGTATCGCCTGTGATTGGTTGATGGTTCAGCATCATTCGTTTGTGCCGGAATTTGTGGCATACCTTTAAGGGTAAATGAACTGACATAGTTATGCTATTTATCATACAATTCATTCGTTCATACTATTTATATTGACACACTCGTTCTAGTTGTTGGTCTGAAGATTAGTTTGACATATGTTGGGACATGGCTTTGGACTTATTGTTCACCTTATTCCATCCTTAGTATAGAGCTGGTTGTGGAGTGCACATTTGTGCCACGTAGGCGGCTCCTGTGATTTCACCAACATTGCAAAGTATACTTATCTAGCAAAGTATAATTTGAGTAAGTAATCATTTATTTTCCCCGAAATGCCTTATTTCATATAGAACTAACCGTTGCATATATTTGATGATTAAAAGTATGCAGAATTATTATACTGAATTTATTACATTATCACAGCCAAAATGGCTGTGATAATGTAATAAATTCAGTATAATAACGAATAATAAATTTATGCTAAAATTGAAAATTTCTCCCTCAAAGTATACTTTGCTAGATAAGTATACTTTGCAATGTTGGTGAAATAGGCTACTGTACTACCGGTATGCGCGTGTCATGATGTATTGCCTAGATTCATCTTTACATTGGTTCATGTGTCTCTTTTGGGTATCTGGGGGCCGTTTCACTAAACTTTGTACGACTAAAATGTTCGTAAGTGCAAAATTATGATAGTCTGTACATTTCACATTAACACTATTTTCTTGTAAGCAATTATTGGATTTACATTTATTGAGCATAGGCTGCATATGCAGCCTATGCTCAATAAATGTAAATCCATCAATTGAAATTTCCAGACGATCCTAAATTTGCGCTTACGAACATTTTAGTCGTACGAAGTTTAGTGAAACGGGCCCCTGTACGCTATTTTACGGCAAGTATGGTAATTGTCTTACATAAAGTAATTCAAGGGCATGTACACACTCTGCTTGTTTATTGGTACAAGTACGTGTAAGATGCTTAACCCATAGAATGAGTCTTAACAAACAACAACTTGGTTTTGGCAGCACTTTAGAATCGTTCCACTGGAAATGGTTCTAAAATTCTGCTAAAACCATATTGTTGTTTCAATCTCCATTGGAAGCGATTCGAAAGTGTTGCTGTGTTTTCGGTTGAGAAAATTGGAAATTGAGAAATAAACGGCAGATGACAACACTTTAAGGGTTAAGCACATTGTCAACATACCTGCGTGTACATGTAGTCGTTACGAATGCCGGGTACTGGTACTGCTGGTTTATTTGTACATGGTATGAAATGTGGCAGTGACTGGAGAAATGGGGCTTATGGGATTTGTGACCACTGTACAATGTAGCTACTGATCAAACAGCACACTTCGGTAGCCTGATAACGGTCTACATTGCTTGTTAGAGACATCACGGGTGTTTCATTGACGGAAAGGTGAACAGTGAAGATCCCGATCAGACTGTGCGGATGCACAGGCTGATCTGGATCTACACTGGTCGCAAAAACCCATAAGCCCCATTTCTCCAATCACAGCTACAACTATGATTAAGCGCATTGCCAACACACCTGTTTGTGGTCATTACATCGCTCGGCGGAGAATGACCAGGCAAAAGTCTGACTGCCCACATAGAAGCTGCTGTGCACGGCGTCTAACCTGGCCACGCCTATCTCGAACAGGAGGGCGTTACGCAACAAGGTCACGTGGATCCGGTAAAACACTTGCACCTCCCAGTAGTATCTGCATTGTAGGATAAGAAATTGGTCATTTACAATTGCAACGATTCAACAGTTTACTGGAACATATGCATATACTGTTTCGCGAAACACCCGGCATACGAAGTATGTCGAGGGGTATATAGTTTTATTAATTCCGTCCGTCCTTCCGTTTGTCCGTCCGTCCCCGTTTAAGGTTTTTGGGTACCCATTATCTCTGTAACTGTCAGTCGGATTGACCTTCATATACTTTACCACACTCATGCGGCCTTTATGTCCAAGGTCAAGGTCAGATTACTTATAAATTTGCGTCCAATTTGTGTTAATGTTTTCGGGTACCCATTATCTCTGCAACGGCAATTCGGATTGAATTCAAACTTTATATACTTCCTTATCATCATCCATATTTTCATTCCCTACCACACACATGTGGCCTTCATGTCCAAGGTCAACTTACTTAGAAATTTGCATCCGTAATATTTTCTTTATAGTTTTCGGGTACCCATTTTCTCTGAAACGGTAAGTCGGATTGACTTCAAACTTCATATAGTTCCTTATCATCATCCATTCGTTCATTCCATGCCATAGAGGTCTTCATGTTCAAGGTAAATGCGAAATTACTTATGAATTTGCGTTAAAGTTGTTTAAATATTTCTGTCAAGTTTGTATTTGTCGGTCCAGGCGGCGGCCGGGGGTATACGTGGGCCCCTGCTCACTTTCTCTAGTTTGGTATGAAATGAAGTCACGCAAGGCCTGGACACCGGTAGAAATTCCGAATTTGATGTCGACAGACACAGGCCTGGTATTATATTTACCAGGCAACACGTTCTGCGACGAACTGAATATGTATACTAATATTATCAAGGTGCAGGATCACCTGGTTACAACAACAACAACAGCTGACAGTGTTGAAAGCTCGCCCACTCCAAAGTAAGTATTATTTGATATTTTCCTTAATATGCAACGGATTTTGATGAAATATGGAGCAGCAAACGCGTCTTCATGAGCTGCATTTGGTGGTTCATGGAGTTTGACACATACTTATGATGTCGTGTTTGCGAAGAATCGATTTCCGTGTCGGTAGACACGGAAATCGTTTCATCGCAAAAACGACAGTAGTTTGGGCCAAAATACAGAGACCACCAAATGCAAGACGCGTTTGATGCGCCATATCTCATCAAAATCCGTTACATAATAAGGACACTATAATATCTGGAAGTTTCAGTACTTGTTGTTGTTGTTGTTGTTGTTAGTACCACGTGATCATACACCTTGATTATGGTGTTCATTAAAATGAACGTTGAGTATAGGGTTAACTGTATTGTAATTTTGAGATTTGCGGCGTATATCAGAAAATGATAGGTCGGAAAATCTGTTTAATGGCGACGCGCCAGCGGAGCCATTAAACAGATTTTCCGACCTATCATTTTCTGATATACGCCGCAAATCTCAAAATTACAATGCGGTTAACCTATTTCTAATGCACAAATTGAACATTTTGCAAATTTTACCGATTCTACTTGTGAAAGTCGTACCGAGTGCAAGGTGTTTGCGCATGGCATACCGGACGAATCACACAAATAATGTTCCGCCAAGCAAAAGATAGTTCCAATTGAATTATACAATGTTTTAACGAATGTGTATAAAGTTATGTTCATGCTTTCAAAATATTTCAATAATAAACTCAATAAACACATCGTCAGAATTATAGTTGCTACATATAATATTTTAAGATTTAATTTTTAACTTTCCCTCCGGTGCGATCTCTTAATTTTCTCTTAGCAACAATGTCGATGGCCGCAGCCTGTAAAACTCTCGGACTTTGTCAATTTGTGATGACTTGTCTAATCATTTGTCACATACTACCATTTGAGCTGCAACATTACATAATTTATGTGTGTGTGAACGATCTTTCTAATGCACTAATGACGTAATGCACTAATGACGTAACCAAGTCGTCTATGTCAGATTCTGTCAGCGTGGGAATCGGCAATCGCCCGCCCTCAAATTCCATTGTCGGCGGCGGCGACGGCTCCTTTTCGATTTATAATAATGCCGTAGTCAGAAACTCGTCATCTTCGTCCATCCTTTCTTCCATTTTCAGTCTTACTTGTGAGTTAACGTAAATTTTTTCGAAAATCTGTATCTATGACATATTCGCGTCTCCAAAGTAAACAAATTTGGCGTAGGAATATATTCATCGCGCGTGGGTAAAGTGCCCCAGGGTATATATTGTAAACACTTTGCGACCGTTCATCAACAATAATATACCTGTAATGTGTGGTCTTTAGCCAATCAGATTGCCTGATATTTATAGAGTGCATTAGAATTGTTAATACTGCATCATCATACTGATATGTTTTCGGTAGTGTCACATTACGTAATGACAAATGCGGCGTCCGTGCTGATAATCTGCGAACACAGATTGACCGAATACATGTACACTGTGTTGGCATCAGTGTCGGATATATCACTTTACTGTCGGTCAGCATTTGATCAATGTACAGCTAGGTACCTGATAAAAATAAAGCAGCATTTTCAGAATTGTAGATGCTGGTGCTGTTAAACATTCACCCGATCGGTTTATGGTCGTTTCGTTTTGCCGACGTAAATAAGGAAGGATGCGTCGTGGACTAATAGAGAACAACGTAGTTCAAAATGAGAATGCACGGTCTCGGGTTATAATGTATATTAGTCGCAAACATTGTAAGTTGTCTCTTCAGTTTTTGTCAGTCGGCGAACCTGGGGGCCGTTTCACTAGACTTCGTACGACTAAAATATTCGATGATAATCTGTCAATCTCACATTACAAGTAACAATGTGTTCTTGTAAACAATTATTGGATTTACATTTATTGAGCACAGGCTGCATATGCAGCCTATGCTCAATAAATGTAAATCCATAAATTGAAATTTCCAGACGATTCTAAATTTGCAGTTACGAACATTTTAGTCGTACGAAGTTTAGTGAAACGACCCCAGCTATTTGTAAATGTCCAAACAGCTATTATATGTTGTGTCATACGATGACTTAAGCTTACCTGCCTGGTCCACGGAAGAACTTGGTCCCTATAACCCCGGAGTACTTCTTCAGTTTCTTCGACCAGATGGACTTCTCCGGCATGAGGGGCCGCGGCACGTTCGGTTTCCGGGTGTCTTGGATTTTGTCTGGAATTCGGGACAGGCTCTAGTTATCACTGGTGCCGCACTCCGTGCCGGCGAAAACTGTTTCACGTCGAAGACTGCACCAATTTCCAAACGATATGCCACTCAGCTCTACTTTTAGCTATCGCATAAACGCATGTTTCCTCATGTAACCGGCGTGACAGTTTCGTCTAGTACATGTAACCGGCGCGACAGTTTCGTCTAGTACATGTAACCGGCGCGACAGTTTCGTATAGTACATGTAACCGGCGCAAGAAGTTGCGCCGGTTACATGTACTAGACGAAACTGGCGCGACAGTTTCGTATAGTACATGTAACCGGCGCGACAGTTTCGTCTAGTACATGTAACCGGCGCAAGAAGTTGCGCCGGTTACATGTACTAGACGAAACTGTGTTTATGTAGTATTTTCTGCATACTGTTGCAGCTGAATGGGAATTTATCAGGAATCCGGCGCCTATTTCGACGTGAAACAGTTTGCGCCTACGGCGTGCAGCAACGTCGTTATAATAGTGTAGTCGATATGTCGGTCTTTATTCTGCGTTGTGCATTTTGTGATACAAACATGACATTTGAAACGTTCGTAGATGAAATTAAAGTGTTAACTATACGGGCATACCTGATTCGTCATGTGTTTGGTATGTCGGGCCGGCCACATACAACGATGGCCACCGTTTATATTATATGCATGTGCTTACATGGCATTTGTTATCACTCATTTGTATGCTTCCGCCAGCGAATGGTGCGGGGGACATATAGTGTTACCGGCGTCCGTACCTCTCGTCCGTCCGTCCGTCCGTCCATCCGTCCGTACGTACGTCCCGAATCCTTAACGCTCGGGTAAATGTCTTATCATTTCTGTTTCCTTACACAGATCTGTTTGATATTTCACACACACGGTTCTCTAATCGTCAGCTACCACCCTGTGACAACTCCGCGATCGTCCCGCCCCTGCTAAGCACAGGGCTTTGCCACATAATTGGTGCATTTGAAACCTTAATGCTCGGGTAAATGTCTTATAATTTCTGTTTCCTCACACGGATCTGCTTGATATGTCACACACGCATTTTTATAATCATCCTCCACCACCCTGTGACAAATCCACGATCGTCCAGCCCCCGCTAAGCCTAGGATCAAGGTCAACAAATAATGCATTTGGAACCTTTACGATCGGGTAAATGTCTTACAATTTCTGTTTCCTTACACGGATTTGCTTGATATTTCACAAAAGCATTTCTCTAATCGTCCTCTACCACCCTGTGACAAATTCTCGATCGTCCCGCCCCCGCTAAGCACAGGGTCATAGCCACATACATGGTGCGTTCGAAACCTTAACGCCAGAGTAAATGTCTTATAATGTCTGTTCCATAATTATATCTGCTTGATATTTCTTACACGCATTGTTTGAATGGTCCTTTATCGCAAATCCACGATCGTCCCAACCCGCTAAGCCCAGGGTCAAGGTAACATATTTGGTTCATTCGAAACATTAACACTCGGGTAAATGTGTTATAAATTTTGTTTACTTGCGCTCATCTGCTTGATATTTCATACACGTATTGCTATAATGGTGCTCTATCGTCCTGTGAAAAGTCCACGATCATCCTGCCATGCTAAACTCAGGGTCAATGTCACTCTGGCCCTGTATTTTCAAACCTGCCTCGTTTTCGTTGGCTGCCAGCGGGGGCATTCGTGTACCGACACATATCTAGTGTTAGTTACAATATATGTTTAAGTAAGACCCACCTTTTTAATTTTAACTACGTCACTAGGTTAGGAATTACAGTGAAATCGCGATGGCTCGAAATGCCACGGGCCTGCATATTTTGTTCGAGTGATCGCGTCTTTCGAGCCATCGGATCTTGCGAATTTGGTATATTTGCCGACTACTGTACCCGTCGGATTTAGGAAATAACGAAGCATAATAGAATGTATCCATGTTTTAGATGCTAATAGTATTTATTCGCAGATTAAAGTTATCATGTGAAATTAAATAAACTGTATTTAAATGTATTTACAAAACTGTCTTTATTTCAATTATTATCAAAGGAGAAAAGCTCCAGTATTTTTAATATAAATATTGGCGTACATAATTAATGTCGCAGGTGGTTGTGACGTCACTCGAAACAGTAGTATGAGCTCAAACGATGTTGTTATACGGCGCCCATAAACAATCGGGAATCAGTCATGCATCGTAAAATGTTGCGACACAACAAAACGTGCTTTACTTAATTTTTGACCAGTGTAAAGGATGATCAACTTACAGACTCCTGCAACTTGATATGGGTTTACTATTTCACTATATTATTCATCATGAATAGCTGTCGAGGACGAACATTTCAGGTCCTGAGCCGATTTATAATTAATGCTGCACTGATCGGAAATTCAGTATATCAAATCCTTTTAGAACGTGTGTTACTAGGGTTCCAACTCGACTTGAACCCGTGCAACGACTCTGGTTGTTCCTGTGATACTCGGGTTACTCGAGTATAACGCGTGAGTTACCACGAAAAAACGACCAATGACTTACGACAGACTCTATTATATGCGCCGAGTTGCCGACGCCCAGAATATTTAATATATCGCCTTATATCGTTTAACGCAATCAACAACGTTAACGATCAAATTCTACCACTTTAGGCAATTAACTGGACTTGAGAAAATAAAACACATTGCATAGACAGGTAGAGTGCGGCTCGGCCTTTGATCGTAATAAGTCGGACACTGAAGTGTGAAAATTAACCAAACACAAACTTCGACATGACTTTCGAGTCATCGTATAGCAAAATAACGAGAAATGAGTAAATTACATTAAACATATAGGACAAATTATCGGGACCGCGATGCTATTTCGAGCGAGTCTGTCATTACGAGCCATCGCATTTCGAGCCATCGCGACATAACTGTATTGAGAAAATAACTTACCGAAGCTTGAGTCCACCCGCTGTATGAGGGCCCTGGAATCTTCTTTCTCCATATCACCCTCCGAGCCCTCGTCCATCGACCTGGTCTTCATGAACTTCGAGTCCGCGTGCACCGACTTCTTCATCATACTCATTTGTGCCTCATCGTCCATCTCGCGGTCCTTTCTCGCCGCCACACGGGACGACTCCAGCTCCCATGGGAACTTGCGCCGCCCTGGTCGTGGGAGGTACATTTGATTATAGTTTTGAGTGTGTTTGGGGTAGGGTGGTGGAGGTATGCGTGGGATACGGGCGGCCAAGGGCTAAAACCGTTAAGTTTGCGTGTAAGAGGCATTTGTATTTTTTTATTTGCTTGTTACATATACAATAGTGTTACAAAGTACCCAAACAACCTTAGCGAAAGGTGAAATACGGCGGCAAAGGTTGCACAACTGTGTCACGAAATATAAAAACATTGTGTGATATATTAGCGCATAGTGTAGCAGCGGCATTATTTATGTCTCATGGAAGGAGACACCGAGCCATGTGCCTTGGTGTGCCTGAACGGCCCTGATCTAGGTTGCTGTATTATGCAGTTATCATGTTCTTTTCACGTATTTGTAGTCTCGTGTATCTTGGATATGGGTCATGGTATCAATTTAATACATTGACCGCTCTGCTTTTAAATTATTAAATTGAATATAGTCATACATTCTTTTGCGGGAACTAACCTCTGGCAATTCCCCGGAACTTCTTAAGTTTGAGCCCGGCAACACGCCTGAGGGTCTCGATGTCGGACCTCATATTTCGGCCGTCTGTGGAGATGGAGCGCTCGTGGTGCGCTGTCTCGTGGTCAAACAGGAACCCCACACAGATGATGTCGCCGAAACGCTTGTCGATCTCGCCTTCAATACATTGTATAATACGATTATTATGTAACTATATGTAAATGTCGTTAGAAGGTTTTCGATATTTAGAGTTAGAACATTTGATCATTGCTATGCAATACATTACACATACAACATGTATCTCTCTGTTACTATTTTATACGACACATTTAGATAAATGATGGATGGAAGTTTATTAGCATTAAGGAATTAGATACACTTTGCTTCAATGATAATTGCTTCATAATAGTGATGTGATATATGAATATAAGATATGTGAATATTGTCTTGTTACTGTATACTATATAGTACATTGAGTTGCCATCGTTTGACAAATACAGCAAATAATATGACAGTTATATTTACAGTGGGGTCAGCGTGTAAGTGCACACACGAACGAACACGACAGGTTGGAACCAACCTGTCGTGTTCGTTCGTGTGTGCACTTACACGCTGACCCCACTGTACGTATCATGACTGTTGTAAAATAATTTCTGGTTTCAGCCCTGATCGGAATGCAGTGATATGCAGATGGGTTATGCTTTACAAAGTGCTGAAAATGACTGTTCATCCATTACTATAAAGGTGTATGATCACGTGGTACTAACAACAACAACAAGTACTGAAATTTCCAGAATCCATACGATTCAAAGTACGTATTCTTTTATAGTGTCCTTATTACGTAACGGATTTTGATGAAATATGGCGCACCAAACGCGTCTTGTTAAGCTGCATTTTGGTGGTCTCTGTATTTTCGCCCAAACTTATGTCGTTTTTGCGAAGAATCGATTTCCGTGTCTACCGACACGGAAATCGATTCTTCACAAAAACGACACAAGTCTAAGCAGAACTCCCTAGACCACCAAATGCAGCTCATGAAGACGCGTTTGCTGCGCCATATTTCATCAAACTCCGTATTAAGGAAAATATCAAATAATACCTACTTTGGAGTGGACGACGTTGCTGTTGTTGTAACCACGTGATCATGCACCTTGACTATATGGCATGTCACTTACTCTAAACATGGAGTGTACTTGTGTAAATGCATACCGGAGATATGCTATCTATACACTGTGATTTGACTTGTGAGCTCCTCTCCGTAAATGTACAATGTACAAAGGTGGAATCGGTCTCGAATTTATATAGAGAATAGTAGGTTAGTGCCGTGAATGGGAAAACATATCTGGCAAGGCTTAGGAAACGGGATGGGCGAGGCTCTGCCGAGCACATCCCGTTTCCGTGCAGCGCCAGATAGTTTTCCCATTCACGGCACTAACCTACTATTCTATTTATCCCGTCAACACATACAAATGACTTTAAAATGCAAAAAGAAATAATAACACCAGGCACATATTCATACGCAGTGATTAGGTCGTATTGACAGGATATAAACAAATGTTTCACGGCACATACGCATTGTGTTGACGGGATAAATAAAATACCTCTGCTCCAGTAACTGTTGACGCAAAAATAAGTTAAAAACTATACATACATTACATACCATAATACACTATGACATTGGTCTGAAATTGGTGGATGCTGTACACAACACCTGCGAGTTTATGCTAGTAATTGATTCAGTGAAACCAATTTGCTGTCGAAATGTAGAAGTTATAAACAAATATTCTTACATACATTGTAGTCAAAACTCGATGAATAGTGCTATGTGTTTATAGGTGAAACTGTTGGGTGCAATAATTGTGCAAAGCATACATCTATGTATATATGTGTGTCCATAACTTATCTGCACAGTACACCTGCCATAAATGCGAATGGCGATGTTTATGTTGCTTGATCGTTGTCCACTCCGTGCATTTCCCTTTCCAATCCATTATTTAAGTGTTTTGTCCCACGTGTCATATAATTAAAAGTGATGCTTATCACCAGTGCAGTTTCGATCCGCCACCGGCACCGCAGACAGACGTGACGTCACGTGCATCCTGAACCATGTGCCCATACATTACCGGGAGCACGGACTGTGAACTGAAATCCTTCCTCGTTCACTGGCCGGTTCAACACCCTGATCTTTGCTAAGTGAGTTCCGTGTGAGATTGGCTTGCAGATGACCTTGTAGCATCCATCGACAGTCTTGGCGTCTTGAACGCGGCTTGGAACAACATTACCCTTGCTGTCCTTGAGCTCCACATTAATGGCGTCAAAGCTATCTCGCTGTGGGCGCCCTTTCGCGTCATACAAAAATACTTTGATCACTTCCGCTTCCTGCCCTAGTGGTGCTTCCAGGGTTTCTACCGCGGTCTTCGGAGGGTAAATGGCAGTCGAGCGGATCATTCCCATATTGAGGACGAACGTCTTGAATTCCGGACCCATGGCGTTCTTATCGAAACTGACGTAGGAATTCTCCAGCGGGCATGCGTCGAGGTGTTGACCTTTCAACTCTTGTAGACGGGTGGAGATGGTATTGGTCAGCTGGACGAATTCCGCCGGCATGCTATGGAGCAGGCTGTGCGAGGAGAACTCCCTGGCGTTCGACATCAGCGACAGATAGTACCGCAGGTAGTCCTTCTGCTTCTGCAGCACGGATTTCTTCTCCTTGATGCGCACCTGCAGGTTGTCCTTCAGCTCTCGTCTGCGTATCTCCAGCATCTTTACCCCGGCGTCCATCTCGATGTCGATTTCGCGCTGAAGTATGTCCTCCTTGTTGGTCAGGGTACCAATCTCTTCTTCCGTTTCCGACATCACGTTCTTGGCGAAGGCGATTTTGTCTTCAACCCGTTTCATCAATTCGTTCACCGATTGCCGTTCCTCGTCGTAGACTTCGCCGATCTTCCTGATATGATGACCGTTGGACTCGTCATGATCAAGGACGGTGCACATGCGGCATAAGGGCCTCGAGCAGACCTTGGCGGAACAGTAATACTGTAGCGGTTGACCCTCGTGCCCCGGTATGCTGCACGTGAGTTGGCGCTGAAAGGTCTCCAACCCATACTTTCGGAGTTGCTCGAAGTTTGCGATTTGATGATTTCTCGTCAGAAAATTCCGCAAATGCGCATGCGTACACTCGGCGCACATAAACGCTTGGCAATCTTTGCAGAAGTAAGAGGCTGTTTGACTGTCGGGGCAGTCTTTACAGGGAATCTGGTGTGATTTCCGCTTGAGGCGGATGAAATCGCGGAGACTTCGCCTGGTGTTTTCCTTCGGGTAGTTTTTGACGCTGTCGCCGGGCACTGCGTGTTTGATCCGGCAGGTGGGACATATTAGGGTCCAGTCCCGAACCATGCTCTCCAGACAGCTAAAAGCGGAGATAGTTAGAGGTACACGTACATGCATATTGCGGGTATTGACAAACAGGGTTTCATGGCAATTTTGCAAGTGTAAAATAACTGAAGGTGTCTGTGAAATAGGAGAGCAAACGTCCTCATGGACTCTCCAAGTACCCCTTCAATAATGGTCTCTTGACGATATACATGGATGAAAAATTAAGAGATAAATTATTGAATTTTCTGTCAAAACAATCAATGTATGCTAGTAGAGTGCTAATTAGTTTCATGCACATCCCTGAACACGTATGCAACTAGATAGTTTCCTGATCGGGGGGCAGCGTCAGGGAGGGGGGGGGGGGGGGGGGGGGGTTATTCACTAAACTTCGTACGACTGAAATGTTCGTAAGTGTAAATTTAGGATCATCTTGAAATTTAAATTGATGGATTTACATTTCGTGAGCATAGGCTGCACACGTCACATAGACATACATATAGACATACCGAGTACATAATGTAAAAGCAAAACCCAAGGTGTACGACTATATTCATCTTAATATGCGCTGCACACGTCACATAGGCATACATATAGACATACCGAGTGCAGAATATATGGAGGAAGTGCAAATTCAGAAGTGTACGACTATATTCATCTTAATATTCGCTGCACACGTCACATAGACATGAATAAAGACATACCGAGTACAAAATGTATCGAGTCAGGGCAGAACCCGAGGTGAACGACTATATTCATCTTAATATTCGCTGCACACGTCACATAGGCATACATATAGACATACTGAGTACAGAATGTATGGAGGCAGGGTAACACCCGAGGTGTGCGGTCGTCTTCGTCATATTCCTCGCTGCACACGTCACACACGAGGAATTCCTCCTTGAGGTCATCTATATTTAGCATCGATCCCGACATCTTGCCGTCCGTGTGTTCCCGTCAAGATATTCGAGTTGACTGCTACTCTACAAAGTGAAAGAAATGTACAGTGAAACGTCTCTTAGCCGAACACCCTGGGAGGTCCCCAGGGTGTACGACTTAGAGAGTTTTCACTGTAAATCAGGGATTTGATAATTCTGGGCCACAATCGTGTGATATGCGATCACGAACGGACAGTAGGCCTATCACCTGAGATAAATGACCAAGAAACTCGTCAAAAAATAAAATTGCAGGTGTTTTCTTGGTGTCTGTAGAGGTTTCACTGTACATTAAATCCGAGGGATTTGTATATGAACTACCGGTAGTTTACTGTCGTACATGTGCTATAAACATGATACAGACACAGATATCGTCTTTATACTGTTGTCCATAAGGATTTTATTCTAATGAAAGCCAAACATTAAAGGTATATCACCCACTCAGTAGGCACACAATGCTCAATATATGAGATACATCATCCGAGACATTTTCTGGCAAACTAAACATTCATTCACCATTATCCCACGTATTGATTGGCATTGTTATACATTTTATATCAGAGAAAAATGTCCACACTGATATCAGGGGCGATAACCGTGTTTCCTGCAAATGTTACCAAACGTTACTATTAAGTCTCTGTATTTATTTGTTGATGTGCAATGATCATACTTTATAATCTGTCGCAAATATTATTTTTCAGGTGACGCATTTAATTAGTATAACTAATTAAAAAGTATCTTGCCTCATTTGCATATGAAAATAGCCTGATACTACCGCGCGTC
Organism: Conchocele bisecta; assembly: GCA_029237695.1. Lineage (NCBI taxonomy): Eukaryota > Metazoa > Mollusca > Bivalvia > Lucinida > Thyasiridae > Conchocele > Conchocele bisecta. Next base: position 44,055,823 of record CM055278.1, on the reverse strand, counting down.
ACTATCAGTAAAATAAATATTACTAAATGATTATATCTGTATAACGGGCACTCGTATTTTTTAGAACTAGTGGAATAGTGCCACAATTAGACTTATTTAATTCCTAGAAAGAACAGTTTGTGCCTTCTGAGTGGGCATGCACCTTTAATAACTGCCTATTTCACCAACTTTACAAAGTATACTTATCTAGCAAAGTATACTTTGAGGGAGAAATTTTCAATTTAAGGATAAATTTATTAATTTGTATTACACTGTTTGCTGTGATAATGTAATAAATTCAGGATAATAATTCTGCATACATTTAATCATCAAATATATGCAGTAGTTAGTTATATATGACATAATGCATTTCGGGAAAAATAAATGATTACTCCCTCAAATTATACTTTGCTAGATAAGTATATATTGCAATTTCGATGAAATCGGCTACAGGTGGTCACCACAACAAAAACAACAATGTATGGAAGTGTTGAAAGCACGCACACTCCAAAGTATGTATTATTTGATTCGTTCCTTAATATGCAACGGATTTTTATGAAATATGGCGCAGCAAACGTCATCATGGCCCGCATTTGATGGTCTCAGAACTTCGGCAATACTTATATCGTTTTTGCGAAGTAAACACGGAATAGATTATTCGCAAAAACGACAGAAGTCTGGGCCAACGTACCAATACCACTGAATGCAGCTTAACATGACGCGTTTGATGCGGCATATTTCATTAAAATCCGTTACATAATAAGGACAATATAACAGAATACGTACTTTCAACGGAGGCGCTTCTGGAAGTTTCAGTAATTGTTGTTGTTGTTGTAACCACGTGATAATGCACCTTGGGTATATGCACGAACACAGAAATATACGACAATGACAAAGTAGCGACGGTGTCCCAGTGTTAATCCTTTCACCCCTAAGTAACTGGAATGGATTTTGATATGTTAATTTTGAAAACCAATCCAACCGTCACAAAATGGTTTTCAGACTAGTCCATTTATGAACATGGGGTGTTTTTATTCTCAAAAATATGAAAATTACTGATGATCCTGATGAGACGACTCGTCACGAGCTTGCTTATCTGGATCTACACTGTTTGCCAATACCACTATACAGGCATGTATTGTTGAAAGGGGTAAGCGCAAATTGTTGTTGTGCTACTCAATGTGCTGTTTATTTTCTTATTCACATATATACGGAGGTTAAGACGAATCGAATGTTTAAATAAACATAACATTTACTATCAATCAAAGTCTAGAGACATATACTTAGTAAAGTAAGTCATCCTGTGCTCATTTAAATGCTAGACGCTTCCAGAAATTGACATATATATGGTATTTATTATCGCCTTCATATATGTGCCAACATGGCAACGTACATTCACTAAAACTGTCTAGCTGAGAACATGGTATCCAAATACGTCAATACTTTTTTGCATACAATATTCAATTTATATTATAAATACGGCGCATTGAGTCACGGAAATAAGACAGTACATGTACTTACCAACTTAATCGTTGTCTAGATTCATTTCCAATAACAATTCCAATAGAATTGCAAGCTATTTTAATCTTAAAAAACACAAACTACGATATCTATGTTCCAAGATGGCGGCTGGTAGTTAAGCATTATAGAATATAAGCAACGGGTGTATACTAGCACATGGGGAAATTGAAACATTTATTCATATATCTCTACTATGCTACCTACCGTATTGTAGTGGTATATACTACTTTCAAAACATTCCCCCTTACAATGGGCCCCGACAACTCAGTGAACAATAAAATCAGCTTTCAAATCATTTGTCATTGCCTTTGTCTTTGGAAAGTAAACACGGCTCGATTTCGCCCCATAGTTTAGAAAGCAATGACGCGTTTCAGATTGAGCGTTTTTCTACTGTGTGCAATTATGTGAAGCGTCATGAGATATGGCGTATTCAAGCAAACGAAAAAGCGTCGACACAATTATTTATATTACTTAACCCGTAATGGGTTAAGTAAGATAAATAATTGTGTCAACGGAATACAATTAGTACAGTAGTACTGAACTTCAGAGAGAAAATATCCATAATTTCTTTATTTCCTCTCAAAAGTATATGTTGTTACCACTCATTCGAACCGTCTCGACGAGACGGTTCCAACGAGTGGTAACAACATATACCTTTATCTCGAAATAAACAAAATAATATTTATTTCAACAAATATTATCATATCCTTAGACTGAAATGGGTTAAGTTAATAAAGGTTAAACATGTATTGCAAAAAATGGACTTTCGAAGTATAATAACACCGTTTATTATGACTCATGATACATACGTTATGTGATCAGTATAACCTAGAAATTAACAGTTGACTATTATTTGGCCATAATGTGTTTCTTGGGATGGTGCCTTGTTTTCGCATACAGGTTGTAATATAGAGAGACACATGCTTTTCGTTCAATCTTTCGATGTAACTGGCAGTATAATACTTTTTATATCATACGTGAATTGCCACTCTTCATACCATAGGCTATACTAGTGGTTCCTAAAAAGGTTCACACAAACAACTATCTGTTCTCTCTATTTTTTATTGATTTGCACTAATCATACTTATAATCTGTCGATAAAACACTTTTTCAGGTGACACATTTCATTAATATAAATAATTTAAAAACGGTCTGCCTCATTTGCATATCAAAGTAACTTGACACAACCCGCGTATCTTTCAGTAAATGAAATATTACTAAATGATTACATCTGTAATCTTTTTTTTAAAATAGCTGAATAGTTACACAAGCATACACTTAATATTTAATTCCTAATAATTCCAGCACAAAAATATTTACACAATTCCCTAACATTTGATTGGCCCGTAGCACGTCTCTGTCCAAAATTTATATCCCAGTAAACTCCCACACCGATCTACTTTCCGTAACCGTGAGGCGCAGTTAAAATAATTCTTAAGAAAACGGAAAATAAACACATTTTCTTGATGAATTTATTTCAAATGCTGGAATTATAAGGAATGAATGGCCTTTTTGTGGAATTTATCGGGGATATAAACTTGGAAAAGTCGCGGGAATACTGGACGAGGCCTTCCGGCCTTCGTCCAGTATTCCCGCGACTTTTCCAAGTTTATACCCCGATAAATTCCACAAAAAGGCCATTCATTCCTATATAAAGAAACTGTTGTGTCTAATCAATGGGACCTTTAGTGACTTTTCTTTTCTTGCATTGTATCATCCCTGCAATACCAGCACGCTCTATGTTAGCCAATTAAAGATGGCCATCAGAATAATAACGAGATGCACGATTTTCGGAATTTTTACTCGAAATCAGACAGTTTCATTGGTTGAGGCAGAGCATGAACTTCGTATACAACTTCATGTAATCACAGATCCTGAACTATATTAACGTCATATATATCATAAGCCTATCGAATGGGCAGATACATTTCAGTTTGGTTCCCTTCGTGAATCACTTGGAGATCCATGTGCCGATAATGTCAGAGATTATCCGCCTGGCGTCCGATAGTTGCGGCGGGTCGTTGTCAAGGGGCGGGTACATATCGGCGCAGTGGGCGGTGCCTGGAATATGTGATATCCAAGTTATTACATGATACACAACCGCCTGCGTTAATCTTGCCAATATGTCAACGTTTCTGAACATGTATTGGCAATCTCAACTCACAGGTCAAACAGTTTGATTGACTAAGCCTGAGCTGTAGTACAGCTCAGGCTCAGTCAATCAAACTGATTGATTCCAAACACAATATGCAAGTATTCTGAAATAAAGATACATTCAGATATATGCAAGATTAGCGTATGCGGCGGGTCGTTGTCATGGGGCGGGTACATATCGGCGCAGTGGGCGATGCCTGGAATATGGGATATAGGAGTTATTTACGCCGTTTACGCCGTTTAAACTAATGCGTTAAACAATCACACATATGATGAAACACTCACTCATGTTCGTTCGGCTTATGTATAGCAGACAGGTAATACTTAGAGGTTAATGTTTGATATCGGCCTAGGTATCGGCCCGAGGTAACTTGGTCTCAGGCTGATACCAAGTTACCGAGGGACGATACCTTGGCCGATATCGAACAAGACACGTATTAACGTATTTATTACTTAGATTACTTAGATATCAATTTCAATATCAATCATCCGGCAGTTGTGATGTTGAAATACAGAGCCTACACATTTAAATTCCCGGCATCTGTCAAAATTTACGCAGCCGATAAAGTAAACATACGCAATGCGCATGCCCAAAGGAACTGGTTTAATACGCGCGCGAGACATGGTATCTGACTGGAAACGGCGGTATCAGACTAGTAACGATGGTATCAGACTAGAAATGGCAGTATCAGACTAGAAGTTTCAGTATCAGACTGGAAAACACGCCGCATCAACCTGGACTGTGTGTATTGCTGTAGGCAAATACAGGCAATTTCTAGGCAAAAATTCCTTGGCTTGGCTTGACCTGTGGTACATTTCGTGCTACTTTCGAGTTGAATCCGGCTATTATATGCCCAGTATAACATGATATATAAGTGGCATGGAATTCCACTTGGCTTAACAAATGCCAGCGTTTTATGCGTATAGTCACAGACTAATAATACCAATCCAGGGATTCCGCTGGGGAAAATAAAAAAATCGCCACTTCAAAAAAAAAAGAAAAAAAAAAAAAGAAAAAAAAAGAAGGAATAACCAATAGGATAAAAATAAACAATTGGCGATAAAAGATTACAATTTTCGAAAAAAAAAATCAAAAAAGAAAAAGGATATTTTTTTCTTTTTCGATAATTGTATTTTTTTATCGCCAATTGTTTATTTTTATCGCCAATTGCGAAAGTGGCTATCGCCAGCGGAATCCTTGCAATCCATATGATTATGATACGAACACTATTACTTGTATGCAAATAGTTGACATCGACAGCAATGACATGTCACAAATATTTGCCATAAAAACGTCAAGCTTGCAGATACACAACCGCCGGTGTTAAACTTGCCTTGATGTCAACATCTCCGAACATATATATCTCAACTCGCTATCAAGCAGTTTGATTGACTGAGTCTGAGCTGTAGCACAGCTCAGACTCAGTCAATCAATCTGCTTGATTTAAAACAATACGCAATTATTTTGAAATAAAACAATTGACGAAAACTGGCAAGATTAGCGCAGGCGGTGGTGTAACCTCGAACGGACTACTTCACTGACCATCAATGCTAATCACAATCTCCGTCTGTGGGTCGGGGACTGGTTCCCGTTTGAAGAGACTCCGCCACGGATCCTGGGTACCAGTGACGTAGACGACGTTGGGGATTGTCATGTTTAGCCCACCATAGTAGAGGTTCGTCTCATCAACGTTGTCTTGTACCTGCTGGCCACCGAATATTTTGTTGAACACCGGTATGCATTGGTCTGTCGTGAAACTGGAAGTGTTAAGGACCCGTTCTATACCAGTAGCCTATTTCATGAACATTGCAAAGTATACTTTAGTAGCAAAGTATACTTTGAGGGAGAAATTTTCAATTTTTTGAAACATTTATTAATTTTTATTATACTAAATTTATTACATTATCACAGCCATTTAATGGCTGTGATAATGTAATAAATTCAGTATAATAATTCTGCATACTTTTAATCATGAAATATATACATTTGTTAGTTCTATATGAAATAATGCATTTCATGAAAAATAGATGATTACTGCCTCAAAGTATACTTTGCTAGATAAGTATACTTTGCAATGTTGATCAAATCGGCTACTGATCATCGTTTGATTCAAAGAAAATTGCTTCGTAAACGTGATGGAATATATGTATAACATATGTGTATCCTTTACGGCACATGGAGTGGCCAAGTCGGCCATATTTGTGTATTCCAACCATCAGCCAGTTTCATCTGTTCTGCCATTTGACAAAGAACTCAATATGTGAAGTGGAACATATGATATAATGTAGCTAATCACATGTAGAAAAGCCAGGAGAACGGACTCCTATCAATTATATTACACCAAACTGTCAAATATATCAGCATTCTGAACAGGTTTGTGTCTGTGTTTTTAACAACATGAACCATCATTATATTTACCGTCATACACAGAAAATCACAAAGTGTATCACTTTTACCTGGCAAACCACACAACACATACTATATATATCCACTACTGTACTCTGTTATTAGCTATAAATCCAGTGACATGTAAGCAGTTACATGGGTGTATTGTCCCTGGTGTCTACTCACCTACTATGCGAGTAAACATAGCTTTACCTCTGGACAACATGTACACTAACATAGGTTGTGCACCAGATTGAAAAGTTTACACATCAAAATTTATTTTGAGATTGATGGGAGAAATTATCAGATATCTCGTCTTTTGTATAATTTACTGGCATAATATTTATAGTTTGCCGTTGTCATATCAGTCTATTATGTACATGTATTGCACCAAATTTTATTTGGTTTACGGTCATATTATTTGCTGTATGTGTCAAACGCACGAAGTGGTGAAATTGTACGATGGCTTGTACATACAAAGATGGCGGAGAATGCAACACAATGCTCCATACAGTAACAAGACAATATTCACATAATAATATATGTTATATTCATATATCACATCAATGTTATGAAGCAAGTAGCACTGAAGTCAAGTGTATCTATCTATCACCTAATACCTTATATATGAAATACAGGTGAAAGGATGGATGATTAAATTTGTGCAGTGAAAAGTATCTAAACCGGACACCCTGGAGGGCCCAGGGTGTCCGGCTTAGAAATGTTTCACTGTACTGTTAGTATATGAGGAGATACCGGCTGTTTGTATATTGTCAAACCTGTGAATAAAGGCCAGTCATGGGAAGAGAAAACATGGCCTTTGTTCACAGGTGGTATTTGTTCACAGGTTCATTTATGTAGTAATTGAATACTTTGGAAAACAAAAGCCTGGCTGTTATAGACAGCTAATTGCTATTCGGAGGTGGTCTAAAGCACAGGTTCCACAGAACAGTTTTTGAGCACAGAAAGACATACGTGCGCAATCATGAATCATGCAATATTACAATTCAGTGCAAGCCATGAAACTGAAATATACAATGTGTATTATATACCTACCCATGAAACACATAGTTATACGACGTAAATAAAAGTCAAATGTTCTCATCTATGAAATAAACAACTTCCGGTGAAAATACGACTACTTCCGCTATCTATATTCATAGCGCGCACCTGCAGTGCCGGACTGCAAATAGGCTGCAAATACACATTCATTACCGTATACAGTCTAAACAAACTGGTAATTTCCATGGAGCGGTATATAATAAATAGAATATTCATATTTTTGCAACGAATATGACATATATGTTCATCTCGTGGTGTGAAATATGGAAATTCCACACTACTCGATGAACATATTATGTCATATTCGTTGCAAAAATATGAATATCCTCTATATATGCACTTACACTGGTATTTGATTTATAGAGAGATGTTTCTTTTAACTATCCCTATCACGGGACTGTGTTATTATTTTCTATATGCGTTTCTTTCATTTACCGCTGTGCTATAGTACACGTTCCTGCGGTGTTCCGTAAGGTCATCGTGCTATCGTTATCGTATTATCGTACTATCGTCATCACAGTATCGTAACTTCCTTTTTGGTAGTGCATGATTTCAGTTTGTGCTCTAGTCATCACATTCGGACCATGCCCATCTATACCATGTGTTCTGTTAAGTGTCCGTGGGCCCCTGATCATCTAATGATTCATGCTTAATTGCTTCATCAATGTGATGGGATATAAGCATAACATACATGTGAACATTCTCTTCTTACTATATCCTACATAGTACATGGAGTTTCCATGTCGGCCATCTTAGCGGGTACAAACCATCAGCCAGTTTTACCTCTTATTGCGTTTGACACATACCACTAATACTATGACAAACACATGACTAACAGTTGGTGCAACATGATGGGGAGACATCTGACTACAGCAAAATGTTTGAGAATTCAGTAATGATTATGTAACAGTAAGAACAATACACAGTGTTGTAGATATATATATACCTGTATTACCATAAATGATGTATCGAATCCAGTGACCTGTATGCAGTTATCTGAGCGCATTGTCACTGCTGTCTACTTGTCTGCTATGCAAGTAAATACGGTTTTTACCTGTGGGAGATGCACTTCTAATAATAGACAGTACATCAGTTTGACATTTTACACATTGAAAACTTGTCCAGTGTATGTTTTGTGAGTGATGGTAGAAATGCTCAGATATCTAGCTTTTTGTGTAGTCTGCTGGAATAATAGTTATATATGTGGGACATATTGCTCCAAATGTTATTAGATTTTCTGCCATATTATTTGCAGTTGGTGTCAAACCATCCAAGTGGTGAAAAATTTCCGATAACATGTACACACTAAAATGGCGGAGATGGCAGCTCAATGATCTGTATAATATAATCTAAGAAGAACAGGGTCAGATATACTTTATATAGATATTCAGTCACATGTATCATTCCACTACATTTGAAACAAACTGTCATATTCTATTATAAAAACGAACAAGATAACACAACCATGTGTAAACGATAGTCAATCTTTCTTTTGTGGAACCAGGAACAAACCTGGGTGTCGTTTCACTAAACTTCGTACGACTAAAATGTTCGTAAGTTCAAAATTATGATAGTCTGTAACTTTCACATTAACAATGTTTTCTTGTAAACAACTATTGGACTTACATTTATTGAGCATAGGCTGCATACGCAGCCTATCGATGTAAATCCATCAATAGAAATTTCCAGACGATCCTAAATGTGTGCTTATGAACATTTTAGTCGTACGATGTTTAGTGAAACGGACCACTGGGCGGCTGTAGGGTGAGGGTCTACTTACTTGAAAGGGAAGACGTACCACTGGCTGAATTGCTGTTTGGACGACCAGGACGTCTGGAACCAGCCGAACTCCGAGCAGGTTTGGTACAACCACTGCCGGCCTGTGGAGAGCAGCAATAATAATTTGGAGATACACTCAGTGGTGGAGCGCGTTAGGGCGTGGAATAGATGGATGGAGATTAGAGCCAAAACGGGAAAGATTTTAACTGTAATCGTGCTTGCCTGTGACCTATTTTACTTACTACCGATGGATGAAGGGTGCAGACCGCAGTCAATCGCCTGATCTGCAGGCAATCTCCCGCATCTGATAAGGTTCTATTCCTGCCATTTGTCATGTTTCTATCTTGTCTTAGGTTCCTTACGGTGGTGGTTACGGTTATGTTTTTTAGGTTCCATGGGTGTTTGGGTCTGCGAGAACAACAACAACAACAACAACAACAAAGGGTGATGCCATGTTTCTTTTGAAGTATGGGTTTTCGGTCATGGTTGCGGTTATGGTTTCTTAAATTCCATGTATGTAGTTAGTGTTTATTAACAACAACAACAACAACATGACAAGGCGAAGCTCACTTCCGTCGTTACTGCTACTGTTCCAATGAGTATAGTTAAGGTCCCGCAGCATATGTTGGAATTCGATATCGACGCACGTTTCTCCGAATGTCTTCAGCATCAGCTCGCTGACGTCGGCGTAACGTTGGACGTAACTCCCGCTTGCTGCGTCCGCCATGACGTCACATAGCGTATCTGTGGTAACGTTCGTGCCTATCGCACCCTGTAACATTGATTGGTTTCATTGATATTGCATTTAGTTGTTAATGGAACTTCTATTGTCGTGATTGTGCTGGACAGCGTACCAATCGCGCACTAGCACATACTTCGCTCTTAGTGTCGTAATCAGGCCGTGATCAGAGCACAGACCGATCACCGAGTGTTCTGTGTTGTGACCACGGGATAGATGATTCAAAGCACATTGTACAACCTGCAATCGCGACTGAGTCAACGAATGAGTTATCAACATTTTTCCACTGAAACATGCAAATTTAAGGTGTATGAAATCATCACCCATGACTAGTTCACTCGGGAAACGCTACTAACACTATTACCATACGTCGAAGTCCCTATTATCGTGGTTATACTGGACAAAGTGGCCCAGTGATAGAAGAACAACCTACCTCGAAGTCCCTAGTATCGTGGTTATACTGGACAACCTAGGCCCAGGGCCACGCGAGCTGATAGAAGGACAACCTACCTCGAATTCCCTAGTATCGTGGTTATACTGGACAACCTAGGCACAGGGCCAGGCGAGCTGATAGAAGGACGACCTACCTCGAAGTCCCTAGTATCGTGGTTATACTGGACAACCTGGGCCCAGGGCCACGCGAGCTGATAGAAGGACAACATACCTCGATGTCCATAGTCTCGTGGTTATACTGGACAACCTAGGCCCAGGGCCAGGCGAGTTGATAGAAGGACAACCTACCTCGAAGTCCCCTATTATCATGGTTATACTGGACAACGTAGGCCCAGGGCCAGGCGAGTTGGTAGAAGAACAACCTACCTCGAAGTCCCTATTGTCGTGGTTATACTGGACAACGTAGGCCCAGGGCCAGGCGAGTTGGTTAGGATAAGAACAACCTACCTCGAAGTCCATATTGTCGTGGTTATACTGGACAACGTAGGCCCAGGCCAGGCGAGTTGGTAGAAGAACAACCTACCTCGAAGTCCATATTGTCGTGGTTATACTGGACAACGTAGGCCCAGGGCCAGGCGAGTTGGTAGAAGAACAACCTACCTCGAAGTCCATATTGTCGTGGTTATACTGGACAACGTAGGCCCAGGGCCAGGCGAGTTGGTAGAAGAACAACCTACCTCGAAGTCCCTATTGTCGTGGTTATACTGGACAACGTAGGCCCAGGGCCAGGCGTGTTGGTAGAAGAACAACCTACCTCGAAGTCCATATTGTCGTGGTTATACTGGACAACGTAGGCCCAGGGCCAGACGAGTTGGTAGAAGAACAACCTACCTCGAAGTCCCTATTGTCGTGGTTATACTGGACAACGAAGGCACAGGGCCAGACGAGTTGGTAGAAGAACAACCTACCTCGAAGTCCCTATTGTCGTGGTTATACTGGACAACGTAGGCCCAGGGCCAGGCGAGTTGGTAGAAGAACAACCTACCTCGAAGTCCCTATTGTCGTGGTTATACTGGACAACGTAGGCACAGGGCCAGGCGAGTTGGTAGAAGAACAACCTACCTCGAAGTCCCTATTGTCGTGGTTATACTGGACAACGTAGGCACAGGGACAGGCGAGTTGGTAGAAGAACAACCTACCTCGAAGTGCCTATTGTCGTGGTTATACTGGACAACGTAGGCCCAGGGCCAGGCGAGTTGGTAGAAGAACATAGTCAGGTCCATCAGGTTATCGTGGTCGATCTTCCGGCACAATCTGCAGACATGGGCAAGGAAATAGATATGGGAAAACATATCTGGCAAGGCTTAGGAAACGGGATGGGCGAGGCTCTGTCGAGCACATCCCGTTTCCGTGCCGCGCCAGATATTGTTCCCATTCACGGCACTAACCTACTATTCTATTTATCCAGTCAACATTACAAATAGCTTTAAAATGCAAACAAATAACACCAGCCGCATCTCCATTATACATTTACATTAACATTTTATCCATGCATTTATTGAAAGGAAATCGTCGTTTATTCGCACATTTTATCTATGGATTAATTGAATAGCGAATCATAATTTACTGAAATATTTTCTGCATGTCTTTATTGAAATTGTGTTAGACATTTACTTGAACGTTGTATTCAAATTGTTATTTGCGTAATTTCGTGGCATTTACCGTAACAATTTATCAATACATGTACTGAAATGGCATCTGCATTTACTTGAACATTCTGTCCATGATTGGTCGTTTGTCCGGCTGTCCGTACCACGCGTACATCGTATCCGTGGCGCTCTTGACCGCCGCCTTACACCTACTATCCGGCGTGTCCAGGGAGTTGCCCACATTCACGTAGTACTCTGGAACATATTCTGTGTTTTTATTTGTATGTATTTGTAATTATTTAACGAACACATGGAACACATTGCAGTTAAATGCATGCTTTTCACATACTATTCTGAAGTTTGTCACGTTAAAGTCAGTGTGCCAGCGACTGAATTATCATGTTATCTCAGTAGGTATGTAGTTGGTGACTAAAGGACACGGCTCCGTCTTAATTCATATTTATACTGTCCTTACATTCATAATGGAAACGCCCATTCAACGTATTGTATTTATATCTCAGTACATTACATTAGCCCCACATGGCGTCGCGCGACATGGTTGATTCGTTAAAGTTTGTTTTAAATACATGACGTTCATCGTCGTTGTCAATAACGTCACGCTATTGACCGGCAACGTCGCTGTTCCATCAATTACGACAAAATGACGTTAAACAATAGATTCCTAATTTTAACGCCTTATTTAGTTATTTACATCTTTGAAACTATCCGAAAATGCAGTGTAAATATAAGTAATAAAATCATGGGCAATTGCGTTTACTGTAGTAGAACAATAGTTGGTCTGTTTAAAGTTTGCGAGGAGTCCTCCTCGCAAACTTTAAACAGACAAAATGTTTTTCAACTACAGTAAACGCAACAACCCTTGGTTTTATTCCTTAAATAAACATATTTGAACACCAACTCATCGAACTGGGTATGTAGCCTGAAACAGCCGGATTATTTTCATATATCCCATTTTACCTATTTTGGCGTTGTGATATATGTTACCAAGTTACCTGAATAGTCCATGAGGGCCTGCAATGGGGCATTGGATGCCACGGCTCCGTCCGACAGCTCTGGGTATTTGGACCGGAACCAGGCCGCAAGGGATCCTATGTAACAGCAGCAACAACAACAACCGTCAGAGAGTGACGCAATAGTTACTCGAAATAGATTCATGTAGCATGTATACATGTAGCTGAAGTAGTTTAATAAATAGAGAATACCAGGATAGTGTCGTTTGATATCAAGTTTATCAGGCGAGGCTAGAAAACGCGTAGGAATGTCTACCGTTTCCGATAAGACCCGAGCCTGATAAACTTGATATAAAACGAGAGTAGCCTGGTATTCTATTTGTAAGGTAACGTTTTATGCTCGACCATGACCACAGCTATATAGACTAGTAGGTTAGTACCCTGAATGGGAAACATATCTGGCAAGACTTAGGAAACGGGATGGGCGAGGCTCTGCCGAGAACATCCCGTTTCTGTGCCGCGCCAGACATTTTTCCCATTCACGGCACTAACCTACTATTCTATTTATCCCGTCAACACCTACAAATGGCTATAAAATGCAAAACAATAACCCCAGTCACCGCAGATATTCATACGCAGTGATTAGGTCGTATTGACAGGATATTAAATATGTTTGACGGCACCGTGTTTCACGGCACATACGCACTGTGTTGACGGGATAAAACGTCGTTATCTATGGACAGAAAGCTGCATCATCACACTGGAAAATTCGGTAATGTCATGTGACGTCATCCGACCAATGGAACATCAGTTTTCACTTCGTTGTAACCCGGATCTTTGTCAATGCCTGATACAACACTTTGTTATAAGTCAGTACGTGTTCGGTCAATATAGGGCAGGTTGGAAAGTAACGAGTAACTTCCGATAGAAAACACTTCATTGACACCCCTGACGTTCAAATTGGGATAACTTTAACAAAAATAACCCACAACTTTGGTGAATCTCTCACAGGGCTGCTCCTCGGTCGAGCACGTGTAGGTCTGACATCAACGGCCTCGTGGCCTAATGGAGAAGGCGTCAGGATCAGAAGATTGCGAGTTCGAATCTCTTCGGAGGCATACACATTTGTCTGCGTTCACGGAGATCTTATTATGATTGTTAGTTAACGAAACAATTACTTATGTAATAGTGTAAAGTATTTAAAACTATTTATATGAGCGTCTAGATTCCTTTTATAACATCATCAGACTTTAAATATCTCTCAGTCCTACGATTCCGATGGGTTAACTCTTTGCATGCTGGGAAATGTGTGAGCTATAAATAGTTAAAAATGTATCATGCATATTTCTTGGTATTTAATTAGAATTGAGTCCAGAGGACTCAATTCTAATGAAATTCCAAGAGATATTTACAGAGAAATAAGAAGCATACTCATAATCTGTTGGATGTTATTTTCACCGCTAGCATGTGCAAGGTGTATGATCACGTGGTACTAACAACAACAACAAGTACTGGAACTTCCAGAATCCATCTGATTTAAAGTACGTATTATTTTATATTGTCCTTATTACGTAACGGATTTTGATGAAATATGGTGCATCAAACGCGTCTTGTTAAGCTGCATTTGGTGGTCTCTGTATGTTCGCCCAAACGTCTGTCATTTTTGCGAAGAATTTTTCGCAAAAACGACATAAGTCTGTGCCGAACTCCCCGAACCACCAAATGCAGCTCATGAAGACGCATTTACTGCGCCATATTTCATCAACATGCGTTGCATATTAAGGAAAATATAAAATAATACTTTCTTTGGAGTGGGCGACGTTGTTGTTGTTGTAACCACGTGATCATACACCTTGTGACATACAGTTACTGTCAAAGTTTTGTTTGTTGGAAAAAAATGAAGCATCGTCATAAGTATTGGTATTGCATTTCATTGGCTTACCCACCTGCATAGGAACCACCAAACACGATGAGTTTGTTGTGTGGCACGTGATGCCAGGACCGGAAGTACGTCACAAAGTCGGCGGCGTCGGCAAGTGCCTGTCGGCTACTCAGGTACTCTAGGTTCTTCGTGCTCATATCTCTACACGGGGATATACAGTGATTATTACATCTTTGGCACATTTTCGAGTTTTATTTCTGCGTTTACACAGCACATAGGCAATGTATGGACATGTGGATGTGATAACACAGTTAGATTACGTTCAACGTGGGGGCTAAACATAGATTTTTGAATTTTTTGAAGACCGATTTTCAGAATCTTAACGTTTGTTCTTAGTTACACAATTGTTCGCAATAAAATCCATATTTGATGGAATATATTGGGGTGGATGACTTTTTTGTTATTGATGAAAAAGTACTTACATTTTAATTTTGTTTAAATATTATTTTTAGATTTAATGTGCTTAATAGCCAAATGTTCGTCGGCAGGAAAACGTGGAACAGACAGTAAGTGATTCGGTGTAGTAAGTGTTTCAAGTAAATTATGATATAGAGACTTGGCACGGTAGTCTACCGTTGGTACAATGCAAACAAAAGTAGAATGTATACTTATAATTTAGCATGCTGTAAGTTAACCATTTCAACGCCAGATACCTCTTATTTAACCCTTACCCTTATTTTTTTGTCGTCTGCTGTTTATTTTCTACTTTCCATTTTTATCATAAAAACATGATTTGACAGCACTTTGGAATAATTTACAACATGCTTTGACAGCACTTCAGAATCATTTCCATTGGAAATGATTCTGAAGTGCTGTCAAAACATGTTTTTATTGAGAAATAAGGCAAGATATAAAGCAACAGCAGACGACAATTGTTGTGAGTAGCGGTCTAAGGGTTAATATTTGCAAACAGTGTGGATCATGATGATCCGGTGCGTACCGAGCCGTCTCATCAAGATCTGCACCGTTTCCTTTTATGCTTAATGGAACAGTCACAAACTTAACATGAACTAGTCTTTGTCAGTTACCTAGGGATGAAAGGGTTAAGGTTTAACAACATTAAATCATAAGATATTAATGCGCGGTGTACGGTAAAAGTAGTACAGTGAAGAAAATAATGCAGATGGTGTATGGCATAGACACTCTTTGCTTGTAAAAAACTGGTCAGTTGGTGTACTAATCATGTTAATGTATCATTTACGTGTTTTTCAAACATATGTTTTGGCATTATTTTGTAAATAGGAATGTGTTTGTCATGTGAGGCGGTTTCAATTCCAGCCACTGATTTATTATATATAGGTAAAAGTCAATGGTGGTGGCCGACATTAGCCCTTATTTTTGTAAGCTGACTCACTCCGTGGGGCGGCTCTGTCCATAATAACGGTGTTCCAGCAGCACCAACATAGCCCCGTAGCGCCGGGCCCACTCCACCCACGCACCGTCCACCACCCACGCAGGATTGGCGGCCGCCTCCCCACCCAGCATTAGGAATATCGGCCCGTCCTGGTCGTGGAACGTCTGGTTCACAAAGTACCGCTGAAGAGAAACAAAACATTTCTGTTTTTGTAAGTTTTTCTACATCAACATAGAACTATCGTGGATTTTAATAACGAGTTTCAGCGAAACCTGCGATGTAAAACGTACACATGCAGTGTACAATTGTTTATGTTTGTATTGTGTTGTTGCTATATACTGTAATACGCCATGGCAGTTGGACACCAAAATGTATACAAAATATATCAAATGTTGACATAATATATTCTATGTAGTGCAACTGCGTTACAATAGTGTTGCAAGGCTGGCTCCGCAAAGCCGGTAATGTTGTCATGACTCTTCGAAGATGCATATTAAATCCGACTACATACTAACTGCGTTTAAACGCAGTTAGTATGTAGTCGGATTTAATTTGCTATAACAGTAGCATTTAGATGAACAAAGAAATTGTTGAAAATTATAGTTAAATAGTTGACATGTATTTACAAAACTGATGCGACTCCGTCATATTAACCATTCTCTCTAAATCGCATACCCTGGCCATGCGGGTTCCCATGGTGTTCAGTGTAGAGAGGTTCCACTATAATACAGCTCTATGAGGACGCAAAGACAATGTGCCCGATGTTGTCAAATGTTTTCACATACGACACACGCCATGTGATTTTGTACCTAAGAAAACGTGCGATATCTCATGAAAACTAGGTACAGAAATAAAGAATAGTAGGTTAGTGCCGTGAATGGGAACAACATATCTGGCAAGGCTTAGGAAACGGGATGGGCGAGGCTCTGCCGAGTCCATCCCGTTTCCGTGCCGCGCCAGATATTTTTCCCATTCACGGCCCTAAACCTACTATTCTATGTATCCCGTCAACACCTACAAATAGCTTTAAAATGCAAAAAATCACCACAGCCGCATCCTCTAAATCGGAGAATCGAATAGTATGACAACCGCACATATTCATACGCAGTGATTAGATCGTACTGACAGGATATGAAACATGGTTCACGGCACCGTGTTTCACGGCATATACGCACTGTGTCGAAGGGATAAACTGTGATACGTTCTGTAAATGACGTCGACAGTTGACGAAAGTTTCATAGCAAATGCGGAATAGAAATTCCGCATTTGCCATGTAAATTTCGTTTACGTAAAATATCGTAAATTATGTAAATCCTTTTCATGAGATATCGCACATGTTCTTAGGTTCAAAATCACATACATGTAACAAAGCTGTGCGCCGATATCCACACCCATTGTATCAGTGACGTGACATAAAAAAACTGTGAAATGGAAAGCAGTTGTTCGCATTGAAATCTCGAATCGATACAACACTTCAACTGTTTGAAGCTTTCCATGCATAACCATTTGTCATGTGTCTGTATGTATCTACTGGTGGTCAATGAAAATGCTCAGGATCTTTTGGAGTTGGAATTATTGTAGTCTGCACAACTGTCGATAATTACAGAATGTCGTCAAGATACAGCGCCCTCTAACGTCGCTTTCTCGGCAAGACTCGTCACATCCACGACACTCTCCAAGGGCAAAACACTCGTGTTTGATCACGTGATCACGAACATCGGCTCGGCTTACGATTCAACGTCCGACGTCTTCCGTGTCCCGATATCCGGAACGTATGTGTTCACAGTTACAATCCTTTGTCAAGCTCAGAAGTTCGCGCAGGTGTGCATAATGATGGACAATGTTCGGATTGTGTCAGTCCTGGCCGGGAATACCGCGCATGGTTGGCATGACCAGGGATCAGTAACGGTCACGCTGGATTTGAAGGTCAATGAAGAAGTCCATGTGGAAAGTATGATAGTGTCGTTCATTCATTCGGATTACTATACCGTGTTTTCCGGCTTTTTGTTGAGTGAAAACTGACAATTTATAATGTATACAGTACAACCTTTCTAAGCCGGATACCGTGGGAGGCTCCCAGAATTGTATGCCAATTTTTGACGTCAGGCGTTGTTATGTTTCACGGTGCTACACCCGCCCCGCTTTACCCCAATATCGGATTCACATATTTAATTTGTTTTTAAAAAGTACAATCGAACCTGTACTAATGGTCAACTCCAAATAGCAGATCCCTGTCTATAGCAGCCACGTTTTGGCTTTCACAATTACTCAATTACTACATATATATATGGCAAAATGTAAATACATATATATGTACAATGGTAGAATGTCTATAATATATAGCAATGTAAATTGGTAAGACTAAACCACACAAACTCATTTGTATCTCCAACAAATATGTGCGTTGTGTCGATATACGTCCTTTGTACTCCATGAAGCGAAGAAATACATTATTTACTATCTGTGATATTATCTGACACACAGTTCCTTTGACGCCAAGTTGGTGGTGCGTATTAAGAGCGACAATAAGACACTCGCTGTACAGGCAGCGGTTGTATAGCCAGCAAGTTGCGAGTCATTGTATTATTATATTAGACGATGAATACATATATTTTGACGGCGGTATTTGTGGATTTGGCTGTAAGTAATGTATGTGGTCATTGGACCCGTCTGAAACAGACACGCAGAAAGAAATCATTTTGTTTATGATTTTCATTGCAATTTGCGGTTGTGACTGGAGAAATGGGATTTTGCGACCAGTGTAGATGAAGATCAGACTGTGCATCCGCACAGTCTGATCATGACCTGCACTGTTCGCCATGTCGTCAATGAAACACCCGTCACGCTTCTAACAAGCATTGCAGATCGCTATCAGGCTACATGAGTATTATATTTGATAAGGAGCTACAAAAATGCCATAAGACCCATTACTCCAGTCAGTAGCCGATTTCACCAACATTGCAAAGTATACTTATCTAGCAAAGTATACTTTGAGGGAGTAATCATTTATTTTTCCCAAAATTCATTATTGCATATAGAACAAACCACTGCATTATATTTGATGATTAAAAGTATGCAGAATTATTATACTGAATGTATTACATTATCACAGCCAAAATGGCTGTGATAATGTAATCAATTCAGTATAATAAAAAATTAATAAATGTATCTTTAAATTGAAAATTTCTCCCTCAAAGTATACTTTGCTAGAAAATTATACTTTGCAATGTTGGTGAAATAGGCTACTGAGCCACAAGTATATCGAATGATATATAAACTTATCTATTATTGATGGTTGCGTATAAAAGACGACTTGGAGTGCATATGAAGCTGCATTGCAGTGGAAGCTCTCTCACCTGGACAACCTGGTGTCGGGTTTACAGAGGTTATACTGTATTAAACACCGGAGAGTGAAAACTGATTTGAACTACGGTGTCATACTACTCGATAAGTACATGTAGTGCGAGTAAATCTGGGGCCTATTTCACTAGACTTCGTACGACTAAAATGTTCGTAAGTGCAAATTTGGAATCGTCTGGAAAGTTCAATTGATGGATTTACATTTATTGAGCATAGGCTGCTTATGCAGCCTATGCTTAATAAATGTAAATCCAATAATTGTTTGCAAGAAAACAGTGTTAATGTGAAATTTACACACTATCATAGGTTTACACTTACGAACATTTTAGTCGTAAGAAGTTTAGTGAAACGGCCCCCTGTGGCCTAGTTCACTAGACTGCGTACGACTTCGTACAATACTTGTGTTCGTAGGAATAATTGTATGATGTTTACATTAACGTGGTTAATTGATGTTATAGTACCGTTGTCGCAGCATTGTCGTGAAAACACATCCACTAAATATTTGATAACAATTGCTGACAGTGCAAATGTTATTCAGAATTCCAATTTTGGTGTATTAGTCGTACATGTCAAGGGCGGATATGGAGGGGTGTTCCGGGGTTGCAACCTCCCCTCCCCCCTGTTCAGTCACGGAGTTTACATGGATCACAGTTTACCACCAGTTGGGAGTCTGAATTTAAATGCCGTGTAACACAGGAAAATTAGCTCGAAATTAGGACAACCCCTAGTTGCGAACGGTAACTCTTGCAATTAGCTACGGACGGTACGGAAGTAAATTGCAAGAGTTACCTTCGCAACTAGACAACCCCGCCATGTTCCCCAAATGCTGGATCCGCCCCTCTACGTACGAAGCTTAGTGATTATTAAATCGCATGCACTGTCCGGCTGTATCGCTTAAAATCCGCGGATGAGTTTTGGATAATAAACGTATTGCATGTAATTTGTATATCTATGATTATGATACGCTACGTAAGTCATTTTCTAGTTGCGAACGATAACTCTTGCAATTACTCCCGTACCATCCGTAGCTAGCTACGGACGGTACGGGAGTAATTGCAAGAGTTACCTTCACAACTAATCATTAACATACATGTACATAATAAATATGCTACCATACTCAATTTGTTATTATAAAAATAATCCGTCAACTATTGATTTTATTGCGAGAGAAAAAAATATTTAAAATTTAACTAATTATGTTTAAAAACCAGCAGAAATTCAGAGAAATAAAACATTTCCATGAAAGCAAAAAATCGCCCATACAGACTATTTAATAATAGGCGTTTAACGTCGATTTTTCGCGTTCATGGCAAATCTGATTTCTCTGACTTTCTACTGGTTTCTAAACATAATTAGGAAATGTTTAGCCATTCTATCATCCCTGTCACGCTTTATCCACCTGTATATTGTAGCTGGTATCCAGTGTGGTGTTCGGCCAACCGCCATTTCACTTCATACAGCACCCATTGTATTTCGATCTGGTGAGACCGCCTTTCACCTGGCCGCTGCCATTCCAGATTATAGTTATAGCAATTGGCATCGCTTTTAATGCTAGATAGATACAGTGCAACCTCTCTACCACAGCCACCCATGGGAAGACGCAAAACTGGCTGTTGTAGAGAGGTGGCTGTTGTAGGGGGGTTAATGCTGAATTAAATTTTATCGTCTGATGTTTATTTATTTTCTTCGATAATTCTCATCAAATACATGCTTTTACAGCCTTTTAGAATCATTTTCAATGGAAATGATTCTAAAGTGCTGTCAAAACATATTTTTTATTGAGAAAGAATGCCAGACGACAGTTTTCATGCTCAGCAGTCTAAGAGTTAGATATAGAGGAAATCATCCAATTGGGATATAAAATATCGGCTGTTACAGAGAGGGTGTTGTTATAGAGAGGTGGCCGTTCGGAGAGGTTCGACTGTAGATTATTGTAATCCTCCATCAGCATGACGAGTTCAATACAATGAACATACTTACAACACTGATGGACAAAAACCGAGCCAAATGATCTCCCCTGTTTAAATTCAATCTGTGAAATATTGTATCAACATGTTATGTAACAAATAGTAATCTAAATTCAAGGAGATATTGTATCAACACTCTATGTAACACATATAGTATCTAAGTTCCTTTAGATATTGTCTCATTATAATATGTATTACATATGGTATATACATTCAGGGACCATACATACAATTCCATCATATATTGCATCCCGGCCATTTTTGCATCTAAATTCCATAATACACTATGTCCACATTCCATATAACAACTCTATTATACATTCTATGAGATATTGTACACACATAATTATTTAACTGTAGTTGATTATTATGACTTTTAAAGGTACATGCCCACTCAGCAGGCACAAACTGCTCTTTATAGGAATTAAATAAGTGTATAAGTGTGTCACTATTCCACCATTTCTAAAGATTACGAATGGCCGCTATACAGACATAATCTTTTAGTAATAGGTATTTTACTGATAGTAACGCGCGTTGGTATCAGGATATTTTCATATGCAAATGAGGCATGGTATTTTTTTAATTGTATATACTAATTGAATGCGTCACCTGAAAAAATAATATTTTCGACAGATTATAAAATACGATAATTGCACATAAACAAATACATACAGAGAATAAATAGTCATGTCCAATAACATTTTAAGGAAACTCGGTTATCACCCCTGATATCAGTGTGGAAAGCTACGTCTGATATAAAATGTATAATAATGTCAATCAATACGTGGGGTAATGGTGAATGAATGTTTATTTTGTTAGAAAATGTGTCAGATGATGTCTCTGATATAAAGAACATGTTGTGCCTACTGAGTGGGCATGTACCTTTAACATAGTATGTTATTGCACTGTGAATGCTTATTTTATGCTATAAATTAAATACTCAATAAATTAATTATTCAATAAATTAAATATGCAATAAATTAAATATGCAATAAATTAAATTGACGCACTTCATTTTGTTTATTTCAGCTGGAATCGGTAAATAGCCTGGTAATTATCGATGGTCCATGGAAACTGTGGAAACCTAAAGATGAAGTGAACGCAGAGATGGATATTGCATGCAGTACCATGCAACTTCTCCAAACTGGATTCCCCTGGCAAAAACTGTTCTTAACCCTTAGACCGCTACTCACAACAATTGTCGTCTGCTGTTGCTTTTATATCTCATTTCTGAATAAAAACATGGTTTGACAGCACTTCAGAATCATTTCGAATGGAAATGATTCTGAAGTGCTGTCAAAGCATGTTTTTGACGCTGTCAAAGCATGTTTTTATGATAAAAATGGAAAATAGAAAATAAACTGCAGACGACAAAAAAATAAGAGAGCGGTGTAAGGGTTAAAGGTACATGCCTACTCAGTAGGCACAAACTGTTCTTTATATCAGAGACATCATCTGAGACATTTTCTTGCAAAATAAATATTCATTCACCATTACCCCACGTAATAATTGGCATTATTATACATTTTATATCAGACGTAAAGTTGCACACTGATATCAGGGGCGACAACCGTGTTTCAATAAAACACTAACGAACATTACTATTTATTAATATCTGTATTTATATTTTGATGTACAATGATCATACTTTATAATCTGTCGAAAATATATTTTGTTTATGTGACGCATTTAATTAGTATAAACAATTAAAAAACATCAAGCGTCATTTGTATATGAAAATAGTCTGATACCACCGCGCGTCACTATCATTAAAATAAATATTACTAGATGATTATATCATAGCGGGCACCCATACTTTTTAGAACTGGTGGAATAGTGACACAATTATACACTTATTTAATTCCCATAAAATACATATTGTGGCTACTGAGTGGATGTGTACCTTTAACATTGACATACATTTATACACTACCGCCTGCGCTAATATTGCAAATATTTGTTAATGTCTTTATTTCAAATACTTGAATATTGTGCTTGACCGCAAGCAGCTTGATTTTCTGAGCCTGAGCTGTGCTATAGCTCAGGCTCAGACAATCAAGCTGCTTGTTTGCTAGTTGGCATAGATGTTCGGAAAAGTTGATAATCTGGGCAAGATTACAGCGGAAATGCATTACCCAAATATCCCAATCACGATGTAGTTCATAGTATATCATAATATATAATACAACGCAAATGACTTGTAATTTGATCAAATAAACTGAGGTATTTGGTCAATATACAGTAAAGCGAATAACATAATCAGCCAATATAACATCAGATAGAACTCCATCATCTTGAATGACAATGGTGATATCGTTTGTTTAGCTGACTATGTCGTGGGAACGATTGAGCTAACTCGTGGGAAAGAGATGCTATCTCGTGGGAATAAGAGGCTATGTCGTGGGAACGTGATAGCTAACTCATGGGAACGTTAACGAAATGGTATATCATGGGAACGAGATAGAACAAATGCGCGTGTCTCATTTAAGTTGCTAATTTACACATATGAGACACGCTTTGCTATTTTGTACATACAAACATATGCGATACCTCATGAAAAATATTTACAAAATATACATTTTCCGTACTTTTCATATTCTACTCCGCGTTGATATGAAAATTTCATCATATTTTGAGTTCATTTACAGAAAATATATATTAATATGCTTCATGAAAAATCGCCCATGTTCTTAGGTACAAAATCGTGTCTCATATATTGTCGTTTTATAAATGTGAGCCGTCATGGCGAAATTGCTCTTGTTCAGTTTGCGAACAGCTTAGCCATTATGACTGCGCTCTATCGCGGTCTGGTCAGGATATATACTGTTTGCTACTTAGTTGTATTTATACATACAGTGAAACCCCTCTAAGCCGGACACCCTGGGACCAGGGTGTCCGGCTTAGAGAGGTTTCACTGTAAATCATGCACTTTATCGTTTTGAGCCACAGTTGTGTGCTATGCGATCACGAACAGACATTTTCACATGAGATAAATGACCGAGAAAGTCATAAAAGATAAGATCACAGAAGTTGCCTTGGTGTCCGGTTTAGAGAGTATTTATAAATATTTTCGGATGTACGTGAATATGTTAACTGATCAGGATCTACAATGGTAAAATACGCAATATCCCCATTATTGTGACAAACCATGTGATTTTGTACCTAAGAATACGTGCGATTTTTCATGAAAAATATTTATAGACATATTTTTTGTAAATGATGTTGAAAATTTTTCAAATTTTCATAGCAAATTTCGCATTTCGCTCTGAATATTCGGACATTCGGTGTCATTTAGAAAAGATATCGTAAATTTTGTAAACATTTTTCATGAGATATCGGACATCTTCTTAGGTGCGTTCGTGCGTGTGTGCGTGCGGTGCGTTCGTTCGTGCGTGCGTGCGTGCGTGCGTGTTAGTAACACCTTTCATTTTTAAATAACTTATGAACGCGGGCGCTTCACATTTTGATAATATTTGGCCACAAGGTGTGTCGAGGGGTGGTGTTTTGTTTGCATACGACCCACGTCCTACCGCCAAATGTCAAGGTCACTAAGGATATAATTATGTTCACCTTTTTGCAAGGCAAATATTCAATAACTTATGAATCGCTTCACCGATTATGATAATATGTGGCCACAGTGTATGGCTGTGGATGGTGCTTTGTTTTGCATACGACCCATGTCCGACCGCCCAAGGTCACTGAGGACTTGTGTTCACCTTGTCGTTAACGTTTTTATTTTATTATTATCATATCAAGGCTGCCAGCGAGGGGATTAGCTTAGTGACAACGATGCCGTTGTTACTCTATATGCGTAATACTCTACATGTAGATTCATGTAGCATTTTTATTTTATTTAATAAAAAAAGTTAAACTCCAGTCGAAAACGCCGTTAGATTACCAATGTAGGCGTTTAGCATCACATTATTATGATATAAACGTGTGTATGTATCTGTATGACCGGCAAAATGGGAAAACGAAAACGGCTTGTGGGATATTTGAACAGTATAGCTCTTGATTGATCAAATATCACACTCCTGTAGCCTGATAGCGATCTGTAGTGATTGTTACTGTTAGAGTCATGAGCGAACAGTGTATATCCTGATCAGACTGTGCGGATGCACAGGCTGATCTGGATCTACACTGGTCACAAAACCCATAAGTCCCATTTCTCCAGTCACAGCCACATATGTATTGTATATTGAATAGCTTCTGTGGACTTGCCGGGAAGGCAATCGAGGGTAAAGTGAATGACGATGTATTAATATAAACGAGTACATGAATTAATATTGTTATCGCGTTAACCCACATTCATTTAGTGTGGTTGACAAATGTCGTTTTCGTTAAAATTTCTCAGTAGAACGTACGGAGCCCCGCAGGGGACATGGATTTTTTTTATTAATTCGCTCCCACGAAATAACAATTCGTTCCCTCAATTTAACAATTCGTTCCCTCGAATTAACAATTCGTTCCCACGATATAACAATTCGTTCCGTCGAATTAACAATTCGTTCCCACGAAATAACAATACGTTTCCTCAATTTAACAATTCGGTCCCTCTAATTAATAATTCGTTCCCACGATGTTACAATTCGTTCTCACGAATTAACAATTCGTTCCCGTGGGAACGAATTGTTATTTCGTGGGAACGAACAGCTAATTTGAGGGAACGTGGGTGAACGAATTGTTAGATTGAGGGAACGTATTGTTATTTCGTGTGAACGAATTAAGAAAAAAATAAAATTCTACATCCCCTGCGGGGCTCCGTAAGAACGACGACATTTCTCGTCTAGTTTTAACATTGTAACTAGTATTTTTCTCACCATAACGACCAAAAAACATAATTAAAATGTGTTAGCATACTCAAACGGCAGTGTAATTTAATGGTCGACGTTATAAATAAATAACGGGGAAATATCGATGAATTATTGCCGTTCATTTTTATCCGAGCTATTAGCTCGGATTAAGTAACTATATGAACATTCTCAGTCATCATGGTCATTGCTTATGCTAATGAGTTAAGTGGCGGTCGCAGTGTCACTGTTTGCCGGTTTAACTTTACTACGCCATAAAAAAGTACTAGTTTAACAACAGTAAAACAGCGAGCTATCTTACCGTTTCAGCATAATACGTGTTTTGTTTGCTTTTTTGTTTTATATGTGAGTTATTGCAAAAGTTTTTGTATACTTTATAAACTATTAACTGTTATGTATTAATATGAGTTATTTGCTATGTATGTTGATATTTTGCACAATGATATAGTAGGAGGCGGGATTTCCCTGTGACGTTGACCAATAAGTTTAAAGCTTGCATTCTGAACTTTTACATAGTCATAGGTCAATGGCTCGATAAAATCCGACATTGGACAGCGAAATGATGATGATTTGAAACAGAAACATTGTTTTTTGACAGTTACATACCGCATGCTTTAATCATCTTGAGCCATCGATATTATTAATCAGTGTCCATTTTACTTAAAACATCAACTAATCTATAATGACGTTACTCAGCATATGCAGTACGATACACTTCGCAAAGGAAACGTTGTCTTAGAGTTTGAATACTTATAGATTCCGCCAAACGAACGAGTACGCCGAAATATATTTCCGTACAAATCCAATAACCTATTTATTATATACCCGTTCAACAAAACATGCATCCTAATCATTAAATAATCCGACAGTGTGATGAAATGCGTCTCTCTATTATTTTTGTTGAACAATCCGAGCGCCTGTGATGGCTTCAGTTTATGCAAATTGACAAGGTCATTTCGCGCACCTGAATCGATACAATACACGAAAAACCAATATGGCTGACATCACTACAGACACAACAAAACCGGGAAAAAAGGCGTTAAATTTGGATAAATGTCCATACTTAAACACGTAAGTTTATTTAACACATGTTTTATTTGCCGACGATATCAATGAATATTGTTAATACCCCAAAACTTTCATATAATCGTCCGGCAAAAATATGAAGTACATCCATCAGCATCGGATCGACTGTCGATAATTTCGACACGTTCAACAACTGCTGAATTTAATTTTGTTCTGAAGACAAAATAACAACATAATACACAATATTGAATTATTGCATGTATCGGTACTACGGTAGTAAATTTCACGGCAACATTTTCAATTCCATTGGCCAACAAAGCAAAAATGAACAAAATTCATCAATAAATGATCATAAAGACAATATTTTGTGTTTGCCTTGAAAATATGCTTACTATCCCTCAAAAAACACCATCACCCTCCATATCTCATTTGTACGTGTGTTTTATACCAATTACATGATATTCAGTACAATACAGATCCCTACAATTAGTTGCGAACAGTAACTTGCATTCTACCATCCGTATCGAGTAGCGATTCCACTCATAGGCTGCAGAATAATTAGCTGCTAAAGTTTGAATAAAATCTGATTCGCTATTCTGCAAAGGAAGCCTATGTTTGGAATTGTAACTCGGACTACGGACGGTACGGCAGTAAATTGTAAGAGTTACTGTTCGCAACTAGCATACAATAAGGTGATTTTCGTACAACTAAATTTTATTGACATTTATCACATTTAAATTTCAGATGTGATTTGGTACAGCTCCAAAGTTTCCGAAACCGTGGAATGTATTGCCAAACAAGAATGTTGCAGGAAATGGATTTTGGGCAGAGAAAGTGTTCGCTGACGAGGTGACATTTTCGATCTCCTGTAGCGGCAGAACATTCACACTACTAGGGACAGATACAGTGGCCGTGCTCGGTGGGGCGATTGACTGACCCAGTTGTACTGTGCTCGGTGGTGCGATATTCTGACCAGACTGTAATATATTTGATATCTGACGATGTTCTCCGATAGACAGTTCGGCGTCATAGTGTGTGATGGATTGTATATTTTTATGTCCCGTAATTTTCATTATTTGTTGTGGGGGAACTCCTGCTTTCGATAAAGTGGTGACTGTTGACTTTCTAATACTGTGATTTGTCAACCGTGACGAGATTCCAGCTTGCTCTGCAGCATTCTTCATCAAACTGCCAAGTGTAGCCTCTCCCAAGCATGGGCCGTGGGCAATACCTGAAATAAATATTTGGGAGAAAATGTGCAAGAAATATTTTTGAGAACTTTGCATATCGACCAGGCTGTAGAATCATTTTAAGATCACTATTCAGACACACTGAATTACATCTCATTTTTCATTAATTATAATAATTATCAAAAAATTGTCGTATTTATAACTATTTTACTTTTCTAACTAAATATTAATGTCACCTTTTATAAACTTCATTTGATCTTCAGATTTGTCCGTAATGATTTTCAGTGTCATATGATAATGTTTAAATAACATTTAAAAACAAAATGGAAAAAAATCATAGTGCATTATTTCACATAATGAATGTCATACCATGGCTCATTTTCTGTGCCTTTCAATCGTTGTTCTGGTACTGCTGTCAGGTAAAATGGACTGTCAGCAGCCAACATCTCGGAAGGTCGGCGACTTCTGAAGATCTCAAAATTTTTGACAGGGTGACCCGGTCTCTGAAATGGAAATATTGGTCCATAAAAAAATGTTATGTTTCTCATAATTATATTGTCACGCCAGACGGCCGATATTGATTTCAAACAAAAATATAATAGTTTTTCCAACAAATTTCACAGTACATTTTATTCACAGAATTATATCTCAAATTCAACTTCAGATGTATTTATGGATTTAAGTCGATATCAACAAAATACAGTGACAAGAAACAATACTCTTTTCACATGCTGGCCCAGATATATTTGCGAGCGGTAACTCTTGCAATTTGCTGCCATATCGTCCACGAGTAGATTGCAAGTTACCGTTCGCAACAAGCTTTATTCGCTGATGTTTCCATGCCAATTCAGACGTATTTATCTTATTAACAATGATATAGTAAACTTTCTTTACTGAATGTATGAAAAGCAAAATACTTTTTATGGACTACAAGTAGTAGTGATCACAATACATCGGACCTCCGCTCGTATGCACCTAACTTTATTGTGTCTTGAGATATTTGAATTAATAAAAAATGTATAAATGTATAACTAAACAAATATTTATATTTGAATGCTGATATATTGAGGATCGATTAAAATTACTCTCGTGAACATTTGATCGATTCCTCAAGTATCGTCATGACAACCGTGATAGTTTTCAAGTTATTCAATTTTCTATTTCTTACGACAATATCTCACGACTCAAAAAAGTTTTGCGCTTACAAGGCCAGCAAACATACCTGGTGTTGTCTGTTGCAAATATCTTCGGTGTGGTCTCTCGTGTATTCGAAAGATTCGCCCCATCCCTGTAGCCTATTTCATCAACATTGCAAAGTATACTTTCCTAGCAAAGTATACTTTGAGGGAGAAATTTTCAATTTTAGAATAAATTTATTAATTTTTATTATGCTGAATTTATTACATTATCACAGCCAAAATTGCTGAATTTATTACATTATCTTCAGATGTAATGTTCATGCACTTTTTAGGTTTATTGCCCTTCCCAAGTTTCTTCAGCTCCATTTTCTTGGCCGTTAATGCTCTGATACACTGCCCAAATACTCTGTCTCGATAAATATTGTTTTTGCAGCATTGATAATGTATACTGATTCGGCGAATATATTGATTTTAAATGGAGTGTATATGATTTTTTGTGTGAAATATTAAAATGGTTGAGCACGTACTGCGAAGGATTTCAGGACGTTCAGTCCTTTGATTCATGATCCATCTTCGACGTTTGACAGTGGTAATAAAGAATGCGGACACAATAGTGCTATAGGATGAATTACATTGTATACAGCACATAGCAGGTTACTTGAGTCGACATCGTTGATAGGTGTGACATTCACACGTATACATACAAGGCGGGATTATGAAGACGTGACATTCACACGTATACATACAAGGCGGGATTATGAAGACGAATATATCTCTACTTGTAATTGCAGTAGTACTGGTACGTAATCCATTTTATTATATACGTACTTTCGTTTCCCATTGAAACACAATGCAACGCAAGATGTCAATATGTTTCCATATATTGACGTCTAGTGAGTTCATATTGTTATGTGTGGTTGCTATGTGGGTTCCGTGGGTATTACGGGTAATTTCACGATCTTGATATTTCGATAAAAAATTCATTCTGTAGTCGACAGGTGGGGAGGTTTGGGGTTGGGATGATGACTTTACCGTCCGCGTGGTTGTGGATATCGCCATGTCAGTACAGGCTAAAGGTGTATTTGCAAAATAAGCCTTTACATGAAATCGTACATATACTACTGTATACTATAATATCAGGGGCGGATCCAACATTTGGGGAACGGGGTGTCTAATTGCGAAGGAAACTCTTGCAATCTACTCACGTACCGTCCGTAGCTAGCTACGGACGGTACGGGAGGAATTGCAAGAGTTACGTTCGCAACTAGGGCGTTGTCCTATGTTTGAGCTCTTCGAATGTAAACTCTGTGGCTGAACGGGGTGGGGGGGGGGGGGGCGGTTGCAACCCCGGAACCCCCCCCCCCAAACTACATCCGCCCCTGAATATACCAATAAATGTCGGTTATCAATACAATACAATACACTACGTGTTATTAAGCCATCGGCCCATAACACATAACATGTATAATACAATTTTTAGCAAATGTAAGCAGTAATAATAAATTACAGGCTTCGAGCTCGCTCGGACTAAGGTCTGTCAAGAAATATCAGTGACTAAAAAAAATAAAGACTGTTTCTTTCTCTCTGTGATAAGATGTTCTGCAACATCCATATCAAAATTGAAAGTAGCAGAGAATGTGGTATATATGGCTATACTATAGTAAAGCTATTTACTGTTTTATTAGTTGCAAACTGTATCTCCTGCAATCTACTAGTATTGTATAACGTCTATTGTCACTGCTATTCCACCACTTCAGCTACTGGAAACCGTACAGGGAGGAGTGTTGCGACTGAACCTTCCCCGTGTGGATACCGCGCGCATACACCGGATACGGGACGGTCTATTCGCACGGCGACATGACGGCATCCGGCTCCGGCCTTTCATCACAACGACACCACGGCTGCCCCGAATAATCACATGGCCGCGCCCTCGCCCCTGGCCCGGCCGAGTGTGTCTCAGCTGCCCACCACCGGGAGTGTTAGACAGGGTACGGGATCGAGTACGGCCCATAGATAGCCTAGGGCGGATTGGGGGCCGGATACGGTCGCATCTGGAAGGCCGCTGACAGGTAAAAGCCCGAGTGGTCAACCGAGACTTTTATTTCTGATATGTGGCTTTGACTGGAGAAATGGGTCTTATGGGATTTTCAGCCAGTGTAGCTTCTGATCAAGTAACACACTCCTGTAGCCTGATAACGATATATATTGCTCGACAGGTGTTTCATTGATTGAATTGCGAGCAGTGCAGATCCTGATCAGACTGCGGGGATGCACAGGCTGATTTGGAGCTACGCTGATAACAAAACCCAAAAGCCCGATTCTCCAGTCACAGCCACATATGAAACTGCATTGGGTATTACATGTACCTCCCTTTCCGCATCGTCGTTTTTCGCCGATATTGATTTCGTAATAAAATCAAACAATAGTTTTCGAAATAACATAAAGAAGAGACCTCATGCGCAATTGAAGTCCACATTAGCTATTAAATGTAAGTCATATTCCGACGTCATTTGCGGAAAATATGACTGATTTCAAAATAAATTTCAAATATCAGTCATCATTATCATGATTATGTTCTGTAAATAACATCGAAAAGTTAGAGACAAAAATTGAGCTCATACGGACGTCGATTTAGACCATATATAGACTGTCCACAGATACCATAAGCCCCATTTCTCCTGGCACCATCCCATATAAGTCACAGAACGTGCAGCCGGGTATGGAAGGTGTTCGTGCCAATTCCCACCATTAAATATAAGCCGAATGAATGAATGAATGTGTCATCCATACAGATCTAAACCGTTACATTGTGTTGGCCCTCGTCAATTTAAGGATCAGTAGAAGAAGTGGGCCAACTCATGAAGAAGTTAGCCCCTTCTTCCACCGGCCTCTTCAATTGTACTTGTACACCATCGCCTGCGCTAATCTTGTCAATTATTTTTTTCTTTAAAATATGTGAATATGTGTTACAGCTCAGGCTCAGCCAATCAAGCTGCTTGATTCAGTTGTGATTGCCTGAAACATTGAGACATGTACTGTAGCACAGCTCAGGCTCAGTCAATCAAACTGCTTGATTGAGAGTTTCGATTGTCTGAAACATTTAAACATATACTGTATCACAGCTCAGGCTCAGTCAATCAAGCCGCTTGATTGAGAGTTTCGATTGTCTGAAACATTTAGACATGGACTGTAGCACAGCTTAGGCTCATCCAATCAAACTGCTGGATTGAGAGTTTCAATTGTCTGAAACATTGACACATAGACATTAGCACAGCTCAGGCTCAGTCAATCAAGCTGCTTGATTGAGAATTTCGATTGTCTGAAACATTTAGACATGGCCTGTAGCACAGCTTAGGCTCATCCAATCAAACTGCTTGATTGAGATTTGCAATTGTCTGAAACATTGAGATATGGAATGTAGCACGGCTCAGGCTCGGCCAATCAAGCTGCTTGATTGAGAGTTGCGATTGTCTGAAACATTGAGACATTCGACTGTAGCACAGCTCAGGCTCCAATCGAGCTGCTTGATTGCGAGCTCAGGGCGAACAATGCAGATCAAGGTCAGACTGTGCGGATGCCCAGTCTGATGCCCAGTCTGATCTTGATCTACACTGTTCGCAAATTATTCCGATATTTAGATTGTATGGTGGTATAGCCATTTCACATAAACTACAAAATAGTTGTAGTTTATTAAATCTGCATTCCGCATCCCAGGTAGTAATATAGGGAGACATTTGTTTCCTCTATTCTTTACATATGATGTTTTCGGTAAGATAAATAGTGAATAGTAGGTTAGAGCCGTGAATGGGAAAAACTATCTGCAAGGCTTAGGAAACGGGATGGGCGAGGCTCTGCCGAGCACATCCCGTTTCCGTGCAGCGCCAGATATGTTCCCATTCACGGCATACTATTTATCCCGTCAACACCTACAAATGGCTTTAAAATGCAAAAAAATAACCCCAGTCACCGCAAATATTCATACGCAGTGAGTAGGTCGTATTGACAGGATATCAAAAATGTTTCACGGCACCGTGTTTCACGGCACATACGCACTGCGTTGACGGGATAAACCTTTATTTACCATTATCGGAAGCGTTAATTACCATTATTATGTTGTTACATCAAATGTGAATTGCCGCTCTTGGGCGATAACCGTGTTTCCTTAAAAGGTTAACGAAAACAAATAGTTATTATCTATATTTATGTTTTTGATGTGCAATTACCATGCGGATATTTCGTGTTACTTCATACCACATACTTCTATACCGCGACTGCTGACGTGTCACTTCAAATAGTTTGGCAGATTTGTAATTTATTGGTGTACGTTTGACACAAGCATGCACACATATGTGGCTGTGACTGGAGAGGCAGGACTTACAGGTTGTGCGGCGATCAGTGTATATCCATATCAGCACAGTCTGATCAGGATCTGCCCTGTTCGCCATTTCATCAATGAAGCACCCTTCATGCTTCGAACACACACTATAGATCGTGATCACTGTATTAAACATTGCTACATTGGAACCTCTCTAAACCGGACACCAATAAAACACATGTCATCGTATTTTTCATTTGTTTGTTGGTCATTTATCTCAGGCGATAATGTATGTTCATGATCGCATAGCACACAACTATGGCTCATAATGATAAAACGCCTGATTTACAGTGAAACCTCTCGAAACCGGACAACCTGGGGACCTCCCAGGGTGTCCGGTTTAGAGAGGTTTCACTGTACATCATCAATACGGGCCATGACCATGGGGTCACACGCTACTGCTTATAAAGCAATTGAATTTACATTGTCCTTAAATTCGTTATTAGCCTAAATAGGTGTTATATTTTGTTCAGGAATTACACTAGTCATAAATCACATAAGCCCAATATTGCCAGCCACAGTCGCATTTATAGAGGATATTCATATTTTTGATGTGTGTCGAAACATGATTCCTTGTAATAAGATTCATGTCAGTTCCTGTTTATTGCACGTGTCGCAATTATGATAAGAGCCCGTTAATTTGACAGATTTTTGGAACATTAACATAGTGACAATTAACCTGTCAATAGGAACAATGACATGTCGTAAACCTAACTGCATTTTATGAAGTTCATAGTGACTAATGCTTGTTTCAGAACGAAAATCTATTGAAACATTTTCATATTGACTGCACTACATATATGCGATGAACAACGTTACAACGGTAGTTGCACCGATGGATGTTGTTAAATAGGTCTTATGCAAATTTTAATATCGTTTGGAGGCGTACAAACTTGTCGAGCATTTCATTTTATGCAAGTTCGTATACTGATTGAGAACTTTGTTTGAGAATATAATTGACACATTTCGTAAGTGCGTTTATGAACATTTTCATATCTACTAATATTTGTCAGAGAACTGAAATATTATGCAAATTTTCATAGCAACTAATGTTTGTCTGAATGTTATGTAAATTTTCATAGCGACTACAATATGTGGGAGCGATAGTACGTTTTATGAAAATTTTCATAGCGACTAATATTTGTCTGAAAACAGTAATGTTATGAACATGTTCATAGCGACTTCAATATGTATAAGGGATGGAATGGTTTATGAACATTTTCATAATGAGAGGTATATTACAGTTTATGAACATTTTCATAGTGATATTGATATTACGCTTATGAAAATGTTCATAGCGAGAGGGATATTACATGGTATTAACATTTTCATAGTGAGAAGGATAGTACGGTTTATGAAAATGTTCATAGTGAGAGCGATAGTACATTTTATGAAACATTTTCATAGTTAGATGGATAGTACTGTTTATGGACATTTATATAATGACTATTGTTTGTCTGAGAACGGAATGTTATATTTACTTCAATATGTTTTTTTACCTTATATTGAAGGGTATGAATTGACTCGAGGACCTTCCAAACCCGGGCATTTGAGCCCATGGACATTTATATAATTACTATGTTTGTCTGAGAACGCAAAATTAGGAAAATTGTCATATTGACTTCAATATATTTTTTTGTTATCTTATATTTAAGGGTTCGAATTGACTCGAGGATTTGTGTTTGTGTGATTTATGACCAGTGTAGGTCCTAATGAAATATAACACTCCTGTAGTCTAAATACGATCTAGATTACATGTTAGTGTATTTTATTGAAGGAATGCCGAAAAGTGCAGGTACAGGCTGAACTGGATCTACACTACTCACAAACGCCGTATACGCCCAGTGTTTTATTATTTTGGTCCTTTTTAGATAATAATAATGACACCATCTGTTTTCATTTTCCAATTAGCGTATCACGGAAATCTTCGGCAATTTATTTGATATTCGTTGAAATGGGCACCTGCTTACGGTCACTCTAAAAGCTTATATGTTACCCGAGGTATGGAACGCCATGGCTGTCTTATATGACGATAAAGTAGTTTGTGCAATACAAACGTCAATATATGAGATCATTATGTATTTATATCGCGTAAAAATGTCAATATATCATATCATTGTATCGTTATATTGAGCCGAAATTCAATGTATGATATCATTCATCTTTATAACAAGTGACAATATCGGTATGTGATATCATGGTATCGTTATATATAGTCAAACGTTCGATATATTATATCATGGCGTCTTTATATTGAGTCAAACCTTCGATATATGATATCAGTTGTCTTTATATTAAGTCAACAGTTCATTGTATGATATCATGATATCTTTGCATTGAGTCGAAATGTCAATATATCGTACCAGTATGTCTCTATATTGAGCCACAAGTTCATTATATCATACCATACTGTATTTATACTGAGTCAAAAGTTCAATATATCATACCATTTTTGTCTCGCCCGCGAAGCGGAAAGCGAGACATAGGTTTTGCTTTTCCGGAGTCGGCGGCGGCGGCGGCGGCGTCTGCGGCGTCGGCGTCGGCGTCATAATTCAATGTTAAGTTTTCGTGTTACGGTCATTACTTCAACACCTTATCAGCTATAGTCATCAAACTTTATACATACCTTTACTATGATATGTAGATGAACATAGGACTATTAAAACAATTCCGGGCTCCATGGTCAAGGTCAAACTCTATTTCTTTCTATGCTACAAACTGAACATTAATGCATGGAGACCCGTTTTCTCGTCTGCTCTGTACACCTTACATGTAGAGAGAACAATAGCGTTCTCCGGTTGAACAATAGTGACTGGGAGAACCATTCACCTGTGCATGTGCTAGCATGTACAAATGTCCAGACTGACCACGAACTGACCACTATAAACTTATTACAGGTAATGTATACAGGTAAATTACATTTCCGTAAACTGTGTTGACAATGTTGTGGCAATATGTGGACCTGTGCAGATATGATATGTAGATAAATATAGGACTATTGAAAACAATTCTGGGCTCCAGTAGCGAGCATTATTAAATTTTTATTTATTTTTTCAAATTTTTTTTACATTGTTGTCTAGTAGCATAAGGTCGTAAGTGCTATATACGGACTATTATCATATAATAAAACAATTATTGACTAGTGAGCCATAGAATATAATCCGATATTCTATGGCTCACTAGTCAATAATTGTATGTTCGGGCCTGTGACAATTGCTTTCTGGCCCAGGCTCGAGGTCAAGGCGGCGGGACAAGGCGAGAAATTTGATTCCGCGGAATTCTTGTGTCTTTATATCGAGGCAAAGGTTCAATATATCTTACCAGTTCGTCTTTATATATTGAGTAAAAAAGGTCAATATATTGTTATGCTCAGGCTGCTGGAGTGTGTAGGGTGGAGGAAATTGGGTGGATACTTCAGGGGATTTTGTCAAGAATAACAGTGAACAGTTCAACTATTTATTTGTTCAGTGCCTGTATACTCAGGTACAGCTGGGAGCTCACGAAAATGGTAATATTTTTCCAGCTGTACTTACTACAGTGGTTATAGTGAAACAGTGTTGATGGGAACGGTGACATTTATAATTTGGTAATTTGGGAGAAAACTGACAGAGTGGTTATCTCAAGATTTTTATCAGAATTGAGCTCCTGAATCAGGAAACGGGGGCTTTATATACCATCCCCGAGAGTTAACCTATTTCTGTGGTGACCTCACCCTCAACCCTGGTCGAGGGCTTCCTCAACAAGAATATGGGGCGACTCAACCAAAATTCTGGGTGATTCCGGTGACGTCAACCATCGTGTCACTGTATCACTCTTACATAGCAACGTACAACACCTTGAGGAAAACTGGAAATTCCACACAAACTTGAATGAAAGTTCCCAAAAAGAGTATTGGGAGACAATTACTAACGGTCAAATTAGGTAAATAACTCACTACGGTTGACCAGTTCTGCGATATATCAGGAAAATATGAAAATATTAAATGTTAGAATGCTCTGACAGTTCGTTTTGGTTACTAGTACAAATTTATCCGATGATGCATTAGCCGGAAGTGAATCAGCCACTAGAATAACAACATGTGGTTTTGTGTTGGCACATTATATGGAAAATAAAGTGGATTATCACTCTGGATTGCAGTGCATTCTAACATCTAAAGCATGAAAATGGTCAGAACAAATAAAATCATATGGTCTAGGTAGTCTACTGAACAGAATCGAACTATAATTGTCACTTTAAGCATCAAACACGAAAACTCATTACACAGCCTCAGGTGAGTGTTTCATAGTTCTGAAAGTATGTGTCTGTTTATTCCGAGGGTGTTATATTACCCCTAGTCCGGCGGATATATCCATGTTTCAGTCTTGACCTGGTTTCGGCGTCTAAAGTTTTTTTATTGTTAATTTGAAGGCTCAATGGTGTCTAGTATCAACTAGAAAATGTGTTCATAGAACACGGATGCCCCACATATCGCTTTGATAATAAATGAGGCCAAATTCCAAGTGAATTTTTTTTTTACCTGAGCGTTAAAGTTTTTGAAGCACCAAGTATGTGACCTTGACCCTGGGCTTGGCGGGGGCAGGACAAACGTGGATTTGGCACAGGACAGTAGAGCAATGCGTATATGAAGTATGAAGCTGATACGTGAAAGAAAACAGAAATTATAAGATATTTACCTGAGCATTAAATTTTTGAAGCACTCAGTATGTGACCTTGACCCTGGGCTTGGCGGGGGCAGGTCAAACGTGGATTTGGCAC
This sequence comes from Conchocele bisecta, assembly GCA_029237695.1. NCBI lineage: Eukaryota > Metazoa > Mollusca > Bivalvia > Lucinida > Thyasiridae > Conchocele > Conchocele bisecta. Next base: position 44,017,271 of record CM055278.1, on the reverse strand, counting down.
AGGACAGTAGAGGACCATTAGAGCAATGCGTATATGAAGTATGAAGCTGATCCGTGAAAGGGAACAGAAATTATAAGATATTTACCTGAGCGTTAAAGTTTTTGAAGCACCAAGTATGTGACCTTGACCCTGGGCTTGGCGGGGGCAGGACGAACGTGGATTTGGCACAGGACGGTAGATGACCATTAGAGCAATGTGTATATGAAATATGAAGCAGATCGGTCTAAGGATGAAGAAATTATGAGACATTTACCCGAGCGTTAAAGTTTCGTGACGGACGGACGGACGGGACGGACGGACGGACGGGACGGGACGGGACGGACGGACAAGGGTAACACTATATGCCCCCTCCACTATCGTGGTGGGGCATACAAACCGTCGAATGCCACCTTGGCACCTTTGAGCAATTTGAGATATAGCATGAATTATCCCCCCTGTCAAAATTTGCGATTTTTCGCTATTTTACACGAAAAATGCAAGCATTAAAGTCTAGTTTCATCATGTCGTCAGCTACAGACACTTAACGGTATGTTAACTAAGGTATATAGCGTTAAGTGAAATAATACAATCACCCTAAATACAAAATTAACAATTGACCGTTCCAAGGCGGGTCAATGTATTTGGTGGTGTTTTTAACAATAACAACATTACAGAAGTATGAGTATCATATTCGGATGCATAATAGTATATTATATATTTTGTTGCATCGACATGGCCGTGCCTTCAGTGCGGTTTGCTAAGTTCCCTACATGATGACACTACGATGCCCACAAATATACGTGCCTGTGGCGGAGACAATGTCCACAGCAACAGGCACGTACAATATGGTACATCGATGTTTGTAGGTTTGTGTCCCTCTTGCTTGATATTTTTGTTAACAATCCACGTACTGTCCTATGCGATGTAAGTGGGTAAGTGGGAGGTTTGCGGCACCGGGTTAACCAGTTATATTCACTGGCCGTTCCAAGGCAGAAGCCATGCTGTCGTGTCTTCTTGTGACATGTCTTGTTGTTTCTTCACGTTTTCTACTAGGACCGTTATTTTCTTAGTGATTCTTTGGGAATACTGTTTGTTATATTTTGTAAAATTTCCCCACCCCCCGTTTATTGTTATACCCTAGCGATAGCGAAAATGGGATATAGCGTTAGTCCATGTCCGTCCGTCCGTCCATCCGTAACACTTTTTGTGTTTAGCATTTGCGTTTAGCAAATTTGTTTAACTCATTTCGTTGGAACCGCTTGATGGATTTCAATAACATTTCGCAACAGTGTTAACCTGAACATAATTGAGTGTCGCACATGAACCCGGGTTCATACGCTCTATGTCAAGGTTACAAAATTGTACTTAGCATTTGCGTTTAGCAAATCTGTTTAACTCATTATCAAGGTTGCCACGAGGGGATTAGCTATGTTTAACGATGCCTCTCTTGTTGTTCTTGTTTTTGTTGGGGGACCATACACCACTGATTATGGAGTGCAAAATGAGCGGAAAATTACCGTTCCAATGCGTGACTATATATCAGTTGTATCATATAATTATATAATATATATAGCAGCAGTAACGTATGTGTGCATATGTGTACATTGTATACCTTACTCTGTGTCGAAATGAGGGTGTCAGTGACGGATACAATATCCACATCATCACAAACCTGCTTTCTGGTTCATAAATGTAGATGTTCATCGTAATGCTGTATGCATATTTCGCATTAATTCAGTTGTAGATCTATGTCAGTGTGTTTAAACGTGTGTGCAAATTAGCGCAACAGGCATCATGACATGCACAAAATACAGTGCAAGATAAATTTGCACTTCGGCAACCACATCTCGATGAGCCACAAGGTGGGTCACTGGCACATCCACACCTAATGAGCGACATGACTGAAGTTGGAGCAAGTGAAACAGTTTCGGGTACCATAATAGGTACCAATGCCCTGTTCAGTTCATCTCTTGTCCACCCATACTTGCATGGATCAGCAACTGGGGACTCGGCCTCAAGTGACCTCCATACATGTGCTTGGTAATGTGCACGTTTGATATTTTATTCGAACGCCTCTTTTGTAGGAGGCAATGTCGATAACTTTGGCGTAGATGTATAACCTTTGCCTGTTTTTGTGGCCCAGACATTCAAGCGAGCATCTGACATAGTAGCACACTTTGTTTGCCCATAACACGCAGCGACGAATTCTGTGGCTTGAGCTATTACTAAAGTTATATGACTATCTAGGTCGCCCAGGTGTGACAAGGAATGCCCAGCTCTTACTGCTTGAAGAGCAGTACCCTTCCCAATCCCAAAGTATGCCGCTACTGTGTCACAACCCGAGAGTGCATGTGCTGGCAGAAGTTCTGTGATAACATCCCTGTGACGTTCCACTGTCTTTCCAATATCAACAACTGCCCTGTCTTTTATCGGTGACTCCATGAAGACCATGGTAGTCAACTGTGCCTGCAGGTAGTGATATATTAAGAGAACAAATACGTCTGTGTCATCAGAGAGAATTGTGATACCAGCTGTTGTCTCTTGTGAAACAAGAAGCATTTGTTGCACCAATATCGCCTCTGCCTCTTCTTGCACATTGTCCATGTCTCTTCTGTAAATTACAGTCCCTCCATTGCTAATCTCAATTGGTGTTTTGTCTTTGCCGGTTATGACTAACTTATGTTTCTGTGTATGCGCTTTGTGAAACAACGTGTCTTCCTTCAGCTCATCACATAGCATGTCTATCAATTGTTTCTTGTTTTCCGTAACTGTCAATACCACCTTTTTTGGTGGCAACCTCGTATTAGACTGAAGTTTGTGGACTCTACTAGCTTCTGTTGTTCTAGCATGTCGGGTTATTCTCTTTGTGCTATAGTCATAGTATCTATCAAAGGTAAGGTATACATCTCCTGTTTGCAACTTCTGCCCAACATACTGACTAAAATTTTGAGCAAAATATTTCATGGTCCCACTTGCTGGCCATTTTAACACCCACAATAGTGCTGAACCATCAATAATTGTGGTGCTTGTATTGCGAACTAATCGGGAAGATACCGCAACCTGTAATTCTTTTTTCAGCACTGATTTGGTCTTCGAAATCCTCATTTCTCCGTCTTCAGTAAACATTGATGTAGGAACAGGCGATAACTCGTGTGATAATATATCATTGATGTCCACTTCACGTGAACTTGCCTGGAGTCCTATACCTCGCGAGTAAATGAGGTTGGTGTCATACAGCTTCGCTTCATTCACGTGCACATGCTTTTTTGTTACAGACAAGGTTTCTACCTTTTTCTGGATCGTTCCATTGAAACCTGTTGGTAATGAATCCTCAAATTCCTGCATCTGTTTGTTACCTATTTCAGTGGCATTGTGCACATTGACATATGTTGGTCCAACTCTGCCAGTGACTATATTCACTACGCTATCTGGGTGGTCATGTGTATCTAAAGGATCTATGCACAGCTCGAGCTTCCGTCGTATGCCATCCCTGTCCATGGCATCAGCTGTAATCCTAGCTTTGCGTTCCTCTTTATGCACATAATGTATCTGTGCATCTTTTTCTCTGTCAACCATGGATGCCAAATTTGACTCAAGACTGCTACAAATGTGAAGTCCCAATGACCAAGTCTTGAGCGTTTCAGGCTTTAATGTAATGCCGATGATTCCACCTTGACCATGGCCGTATCTCATGAATGTGGTTTCTATGTACATATCGCTCCACAGACCATTCCAGATACCTGATGTGTGCCGCATAACATGTTCCCCATTAAGGAAATGTTTCAGGATATTTGATGGAAGCACTTCCATTGACCGTAGGTATTGTAAGCCATAACGGGCATAGTGAACATGGCCTGCAGCAAAGAAGTAGGGCATCATTTGTCTAAAGGCTGACAAGTGTAATGGCCAGTCCCCTTCTCGCTCCGCTCTAATGAACGACATCATAATGAACATAGGCTTGATAAGTACGTCGATCCATACTTTTGAAGTGTTGCTATTGGCGGCAATAGTATCCAACACTGTGACAAGATCATCCATGCTAGCAAGTTCATTGCTTTCAACTACCTTTCTCAAAACCTCTTCTGCAAGCATACGTAGCGCTCTGACATTCTGTGGAAACTTTTTGCAGTTCCTGTGCTCTCGATAAGGCTGTCATTATTGTATCTGGATCTGAAGGCGTCATGTCTATTAGTGGCAAATACACAGCAGTTGTTTTTGGCATGATACTAGCTTTCTGTTCACGACATGTGGCTGTGTTGTATCCGTTAAATTCAGGACATTTGTCCTTGTATAACACATCGTGTATGAATGAGAAATCGGCATTGGCCGCCTTCTTTCGCGATAACGATTGCTGGATCAGAACACGAAGTGGAAGCACCGACTTGCGAGCAGCACTTTGTGGCATCTCGGGTTTATTTGGGCCATTATACCGCTGAATTTTAACTTCATACTCTATTGCTTTAGACATATCAGTCTTCTTGACACGTTTGATGTTTTGCGACATGTCTTGTTCTACAATGCATTGGTCTGTCTGTGTTAGTAGTAATGCTAGAGAATGTGTCGATTGTTTGCCATTTTGTGATGATATGTCTGCATCGAAGTTGTCCCCGACAACTTGTACTAATCCGCCACTGGAATTGGATATACCAGATAACCCTGCATCGTGTGTTGTTGCTAGTGCAGCGGATTTCTTGAAGCGCAGCGCTTCGTCATATGAACAGGTGACACCAAATGCATGCAGTTGATTCACAAGTTCTTTCGAACTTCGAATAAGTACACCGAGTGCTACCTGAAGATGTGTTGGATGGTTTGACAGTGTGCCTGTAATGACTGATCCCAGAAGAACCGCCTGCAACGTTCTATCAAGCTTACTGGACACACGTGTTAGTAGATCCATCACAGTACTACTCACATTTCGCATGGCGGATTCACAATCGATGAATGTGCTATAACTAGATTTGTCTACAGTCATACTATTTACGTCATGTTTGATATGTGTACTGATTTTGGATATGGCAACATCCAAATCATCTTCATCGTCATTAACTACGCGGAGAATACCAGATGCCTTACTCCGGAATACTGCAATGTTTGCAATACCTGGTGCAGACAATATCAACAGTTTTGTGCCAAAATAATCGGAAATGTAGCTCATCAATTTCTTTCTTGACAGTAAAGTGCCGCCATAATCAAGATATGCTTGGAATAATTCAACTGAGGTCCAGACCTGTGTGATATTGGATTGCATATTTGAAATGAGACAGTCAAGGGCTTTGTCGACTGGTTTTGATACATGTATCTTTAATGCAGAATGCAATGATCTAGTCGAAGTGAAAGCGCATCGGCAGTCGACGTGATATCTTGTGTCAGCTGCGTGTAGATCACTTATTGCACTTTCAACACGCTGGGAAACTTGCGCGGCCCACTTGTCGCTACGTTTTTTTACAAATATCTAACAGCGCCAGCTTCATTGTTTTCCTGACGCCCTTGCCCTCAGTTTCACGAAACAGGTAAGCCTGTCGCCAACGCAATGGATTCTTCTTATCTTTCTCCAAACTGCAGTCATCACCACAGCATAGGCAATGATCTTGAAAAGAAAATGTATTACTGATCGAATGTCTAGTTTTTTTCGTTGATATTGGGGACGATTCATATGCACTTTTGCGTTTGCGAACCCGTTGCAAATGATGTGTTGATGTGTAGGTGGAAACACAGTTTTTATGACACAATAGTTTTTGCTGTGGGTATTGCAACGCATTTGCCTCAAGTTGGTTGTGTATATCGTCTTCGTATATCTTACTGAATCTCATTATTGTTGCGATTCGTTTAGAACTACACTCTAAAAGTGACTCTGTGGGTTTGTCATCGCAATTGAATTTCGACCGCAGACAACACACGTGCTCGCTCTCAGACATGGTTTAAATACGGACCAGGGTGCACAGATGCACACTATGATCTACACAGTAGTTTCTAGCCGTTTATATTAGACTATACATATGTTTCAAATCGTATACTGACAACTTTTCATCAATATCTCTACTGCCAAAAGTGTGCAGTATCTGTACTAACATGTGCAGAGATGCTGAATAAAAACGATAGCGGTGTTAACTGCAAATGAGCCAATTCAATAGTGCTTTAAATAATAGCGTATTTGCAGCAGTATAATTAAAATGTGGCATATATGTATACACTAGCTGAACAGGAAATACATTTATATACATGTATATACAGAATAAAAACGGCCCTACCTGCAGTTTACGTTCAGATATATTAAAAAGTTAACATAATACAACCTCTGTAAATATTAAAGATTATACAACAATACATCAATGCGACTTCATCTGGTGTTGCTAACCTGAAAAGTTTCAGAGAAATGCAGTGAAATCAACATTTGCGTGGCTACTTATACTGTTAGGCGGAATATTTACTAATTTTGGGTTCCGTCATGGAACGGCCACTGGAAAAATGACATGTACATATATTTATGGACCTATGGTTTGAACATACAGGGTTATTCACACATTATTTAGCAGGTTTACGCCACAAATTAGCACTGTTATGTCATTTTACTAATTACCTACGACAAATTTAGGAATTTAAAAAGTCGAAATATACAGGGGAGATAATTCATGCTATATCTCAAATTTATCAAGGGTGCCAAGGTGGCATTCGACGGTTTTCGATACTAGACACCCTCGAGCCTGCGAATCAACAATAAAAACAACTTTGGACGCCAAAACCAGGTTAGGTCCAGTGTCTGCCGGACTATGATACAGTCCGGGCTGCACAGATGTCAGTCAGAGCTGGATCAGCATAGGCCACGAATGCACGTGAATGTTGTTTTTTTGTCTTTTAAATGAATAAATTCCAAGAAATTCGACAAATGTTAAAATATACTGTCTAATTACCGACTGTCGGGATTAAATTTGTGTCTAATTCATAGGTGGTCGGACGGGATTTTTCCCATAGAAGCCTGTATCTGCGATTTTGGTGGACGTCTAATTGCCCCACCATAGGGCGCAATGGGCTGTCTATATAATTCCCGGGTCTCTGGAATATTTTGTTGTCTAATTCCACGTGGGTGCCGTGCAGGCTGCCCCCCACCCACACCCACAGGGCGGTGAAGACATTTATAGGTGCATAAGGGTGGTACTTTAATGTATCCAATCATTTGTGGCCGGTCTGGCTGTTATTCCCCCTTGCTCTGGGAAACCTCCCCAAAAAGGCCGGTAAAGTGTTTGTGAATGTTCTCTATCTGGAGCGATGTCACTAGTCACAGTGGGATTGGCAGAACTGTAAATACAATATTTACCAGACAATTATTTTAATATATTTTATAAGTACAATGGCGATTTGAAGAGAATGGCGTCAAATGAAAAAAGTGCCAATACAAGTCAATACACGGTTCCCGATTTCTGAATGAATTTCCAGCGATATTTGCAATATAAATTGGTATTTATATTGCACATATCTCTAGAAACAAGACAATACAGCAATATACAATAGTATACCGAAACTTTACCTGTAAATACAATATTTACCAGACAATTATTTTAATATATTTTACATGTACAATGGCGATGTGAAGAGAATGGCGTCGAATGAAAAAGTGCGCCGTGTTGCGTGCGCATACAACATGCATTCCAGTGTTAGTCACGTGATAGGAGGACAATAGTGCAGCCAATAAGTACTGAAATAGAAAAGTTCAGTATGCTACATAAAGGTATTACGTTTTACACTATTGACGGCAGATGACACTGGTTATAGACTGGATGAGAATATACATAACAAAAGTTGGCCTTGTAGGAAACAGACAACCAATTGATTTCCCATAGACCCACATTCACACAAACATGACTATCTCAAACTACCTGCGACAAAATCAATTTTGTTACTTCCATTCCTGGAGTCAGTGACCTAAGCCGGTTCTAGATCCATGCCAAACACGGGGTCATGCGGGTTGATTTCCATGAGTTATTTCCCCTTTTTTGACGGAAGCGTCTACTTTCACTTTCGAAATCTCTATCTCATCCCCCACATCAAGTCGCACACAGACAAAATTAACATGCTTGTGTAGAGCATGCAATTAATATAATAAAGTGTTTGGCACAGACATACCTTTCCTGCAGCTTCTATTTTATTTGTCTCTGTCATAATAATAACAATCAATGCCGTTGTCCGGAGAATTTACTCCTTGTTGCTAAGCTATACCAGGGCTGGTTTGCCGTCTATATTATTCATAAGTTGACTGTGTCCTGTATGGTGAATGCCAATCATTCAATGACCCAGTACAGGATGGTTACCAGTCACCGTGGTATTCAGTAAATATTGTATATCTTATATACAACTTGATATTTGTTTTGGAAATTGTGGCCAGTCTGCAGGGTTCGACTCTAAGGGGAGTCGGCAAGTCCGAGACTTCCAAATTTTGCAAAGGACAAATGTTCAGGTTAGTAGTCCTGTGCTGTGGACTCCTTCACATTTTGATAATTTTTTTAGCATGTTAACAATCTGATAGAATAATCCAACTATTACGGGCAAAAATCGCACATCTGATATATTAATCAGAGCCCGGCCCATATACAACACATTTTAATACGGTGCGGAGCCAGGGTGACCAATCCTCTTTCCATCAAAATTCCGGGCAGTTATATATAAATTAAGCACGCGACCTACAAAAAAATAAGCAAAACTAAGAGCGTGTACGACAAAATTTAATTTTAAGCAAATTAATCACGCAAACGACAAATTTACTAAATTTGAACAGAGTATGTGTATAAACACACCGTAAAACCGGCAATCCTGGATGCAGTTGCAATCCTGGATGCAGTTCGACACGACAAAATGCGAAATGAGATGTGTGTGAAATCATCGCCTATAACTGGTAAGTTCATCACAGGGAATTTTGTATTACACTTTACGCGAACAGTTGCAGATATGAATATACTTCACACGACAGAAAAAATCGTTCTTTTAATGGTGTCTAAAATGTGCGTTTTGTCGTCTGAAAATGACGCATTTTTCCCAATTCCAAAGCTACGTGCCACATTCCAAAAATAGGAAATGTGAACACTGTTGACCCATCTGTAGCGTTCACCAAAGTTGACCGCTGAGCTAATATATATATAACAGTGAAGGTTACATGTATGCACTTAGTTAGGTAATTACCACACTTGTACTGTCTTGCAGTATAAGGCCTATTTTTCAGCGACGTGGTAGAGTGTTGGCTTATAGTGCGAGAGGTTGCGGGTTCGTACCTCGTCGGAGGATTGTATTTTTCACTGTCAATTTTTAATTAATTTATTTATTTGTGGCCGGGAATGGAACGCATCTATAGATGACGGGTCAAAGCGTGTGAAGCACAAGAAAGAAAATTCTTAAATTGCAGTTATCGCAATTTAATGACCCTTCATTTTTGGTTCAATTTCTCGTCCGGACGTATAGTAGCATACATGTATACTGGCTGTCTAAGCTCAAATACCATATTAAATATTTTAACAAAACCTCACCAATGCATAGATAATGTGTCAAAGGCATGTCACACACAAGAAAGATAACCTTTGTGTCACTGATACAGAGTGGCCTGCGGTTCTCTTACCAGGCGAATTGCAATTCCTGGAGCGCAGGATTGCAATTCGCGTTCCCATTAATTGCAATTGGACCGCAATCGGACTGCAATCATGTGACTGCGGTCCAAAGAGTTGGTTGAATTGCAATACTTATAGTGCAGTTAGCGCTGCGCTCCGCTTTTAATTGCAGTTTACGCTCCTTTTTTTCTTTAAACTGCGAAAGAATGACCGCTTTACGCTGCGCTCTGCGGTCAAACCAGCGGACCGGTCTGCTTGACCAATGCGGCAATAAAATCGAAATAGTTGATTTTTTCTGACGAAAAGATATATTTTCCTATCTGTATTCAGCCATTTAAAATCCAATAAAATATACATAAATAGTATAATTAGGTGTATATATACGCGTAACGCTAAGTTTTTATTGGACCGCAATCGGACTGCAATCATGTGACTGCGGTCCAAAGAGTTGGTTGTGGAATTGCAATACTTATAGCGCAGTTAGCGCTGCGCTCCGCTTTTAATTGCAGTTTACGCTCCTTTTTTTATTTAAACTGCAAAAGAATGACGAAAAGGTATATTTTCATATCTGTATTTAGCCATTTAAAATCCAATAAAATATACATAAATAGTATAATTAGGTGTATATATACGCGTAACGCTAAGTTTTTACCGCAAATAGCGAAATAATGACCGCACAAACGGTATCGCGAAAGAATGTACGCAAAAACGGGACCGCCATTGGACCGCAATTAGACTGCAATTTCAGAGGGGACGAATTGCAATTCAAGGACCGCTGGATTGCAATTCTTGGTAAGAGAATCGCAGGCGGGAGTGTATTGGAATTATTTCTATTAAATTTCTTGTAAACGTGGATCATGTGAATGTCTCCGCTTAGTACAGTCATATGTTAAATGTCTTATTGGTTGTAGGTTCAACAGTGACCGACATCCTATCTATTATTGATAGGATCAGGTCAGGGGATTTTAGAAATGAGTTTCAAAGGACCTTTAGACGAAGGGGGGGGGGGGGGCGGGGGGGGGGGGGGGGGGGGGGGAACTAGGCCTCCTGCCAAAAGAAGACGTATAAATGACAGGTTTAAATCGTACCGGTGCCGCATCACCTGTGTGATGGCAGAACAGAATCGGTTGGGACATTATCAACCACCAATTTGAAAGAAATGGGCCTTGGTAAGTAATAAGTAGCATATATACTGGCTGACCAAACTTGCAAATTTTTCATTTTTCTGTCGACTGATTTGGATCAGGTGTCTCCGCATCTACACATATGTTGCCAAATATGTGGATACTCATTTAAATGTCACAAATGGGATAGTATGCGTTACGTTTTGAATGTATGGGTATGAATAAACACAACACGACTATTCTTGATCATAGTTTTATATACTAAGCATCTAAAGCACGGATATGTAATTCAGTGTAAGGCCGAAATAGGTGTCCCTGTAGCTGCTATTGTAGAGGTTTAAATACAGTGTATTCCAGCAGCCTAGAAGTGTATACTGGCTTATAGGTAGACAGTGTATGTATGTTAGTAAATACATAACATCCCCCTTTCTTTATTAAAGTTTTATAGCGAAAACTTTTAACAGTGTCAGCTTGATGCAAGGATCAGCGTTCTGGATTTCTGTCTCTCAACATTAGCGGTGTGCAGCCTTCACTGACCATGGCTATATCATGAAAGTGGGTAACACATGTAATTTGATACTGCAGCCTATTATAGTCAGCTGTGGAGGTAACTGTCCTGTTATCAAACAGTATCAGTCCGTATTGTTTCATCTGCAGGGTGTGTTGACGTCTAACAGTTAATTGGCTGACCTGAGCCATGAGATTAAAACAATAAACATGTGCCATGTCTAATTATTGTTTGTCAGCTGAAACTAAAACAAGCGAGATACGCATAACATGACCTATATATACAACATTAATCCACCTGTTATGGAATGTGGCTGGCTTGTTGGCTTGGAAAGTAGGAGAAATTAACAGCGCTCCAGATAATCACATCAATTCCAATTTTGAGAATTTTCACTTTTACTCTGCTTTAAGCACTATTAAAATATATCCACTAGACAGAATAAACACTTATGATATTTGAAACTTATTTAGAACACATATGTTTTATGCACACTAAATTGCTTAACAACTTATCACCGATAGCATTACGCTGTTTTCATAAATAACATAAGACTGCTGTAATCACTGACTCTGATATCTGAGTGGAGTTTTTATTGCCCTTCCATATCTGGTTTTGTAAGGTGAATTTGGAGATGGAACTGCACGAGTTGATGGTGCCGGTATCTACAGATCAGACTGCGTATAGTCTTCATTATTCCGGTTGTTTCCGGCGTTGTTCGGTACCTGTCCGGATGGATCCTGATCATAGGATTCGGACAGTGCAGTTGGAAATGCAGCTCTTGTGGCTCTCAGGTGTTTGCGATTTCGGCGGTATTTCTGTCCCGCTGGTGTTTCCACAACATACGAGCGAGGCGAGTTGTGATTGTTGATCACCTTTGCTGGTTTCCACTGGCTTTTACCATTGTTTCTCATGACAACGTTATCTCCAGTTTGTAGTGGTTGTAACTCTGCATCACTGTGCTCGTCAAACTGTAGCTTTTGCGTTTGTTGTCGACATTGCATGCCGCTTTTAACGTCTGCTAACACATGCGGTTGAAGCAATGGCGCTGCTGTCGGCAATTTTGTTCTGAGTCTGCGTCCGAGAAACATTTGTGCTGGTGATAGTCCTATGCCATCAATAGCTGTGTTTCTGTAATTCAAAATTTCCATATACGGATCTTTGGATTTTCTCAGTAACGACTTCACAGTTTGCATTGCACGCTCAGCTAATCCATTTGATTGGGCGTAATGTGGAGACGAGGTTACGAGTTTGAACCCATAGTCCTTCGCAAAGTCACGAAATTCTCGACTGACAAAGTTGGTGGCATTGTCACAGTAAAGTTCATCGCAAATACCATACTTTGAAAATTGACTTTTCAGGTAGTGAATGGTATTTCCACTTGATAAATTGTCGAATTTGGAAATTTCGATCCACTTTGAATATCGATCCACCGTGAGTATGTAGTGATTGTTATTGTAATCGAACACATCGGCTGATACCTGTGCCCATGGTCTGTCTAGTATGTCCATGTTTATTAATGGTTCCTTTGCGTTACTGTTCTGGTTTTGTGCACAAGTGCTGCATTGTGACACGTTCTTTTCAATGTCTGAAGACATTCTTAACCAGAAGAGTGTGTCTCTCGCGCGAGCTTTGCACTTAGCTATTTCTAAGTGAGACTTACGAATAGTGTTCAACATTTCAGCGCGTAGTGTTTTCGGCACTATCAGTTTCTGGCTTTTGAACAGTAGTCCATCAATGCACGATATTTCATCGCGAAAGTTCCAGTATGGACGTAATTCTGCCTGTATTTCGCTTTTCGTCTCAGGCCATCCAACTAGTATAGTGTGTTGCAACAACTGTAGCTCTGGATCTGCAGCAGTTTCTTGCTCGAATTTCACATACTGTCCCTGTGGAATCGGCAAGTATGACAGGATGTTGACGTTAATGTCAGATGTCCCTAGGTCTTCACGCGTTTCATTCAGGCACGCGCGGCTTAGCGTATCAGCTAATGTCATTAACTTTCCTGGTTTTTACACGACCTTAATGTCATACTTCTGTATTTAAAGTCTAATAGCATTCTTTACAATCTTGGTGGAGCCTGATGTAACGGCTTCGTAAATATCGCGTGTAGCGGTTTATGATCCGTTTCGCAGATCACTTCACGTCCGTAGAGATACTCGTGAAACTTGGTACATCCATATTTGATTGCCAATGTCTCGAGTTCTATCACTGCGTCATTCTGCTGTGATGTTTTAAGTGCTCTTGAAGCATATGCCACGGGTTGATCTTCTTGCAGGAGAACTGCACCGAGGCCCTTACGACTAGCATCTACGGATAGTGTCACAGGTTTGGACATGACGAAGTACTTCAGTACAGGACAACTTGTGACTGTCTTTCAGCTCATTGAATGCGTTTTCATGTTCGTGTTCCCAAGTCCATTGGGACTCTTTTTCAAGTAATTGTCTGAGAGGCGCGTTGATCTCAGCCATGTTTGGAATTAATTTTCCCAAGTACTGTACAAAACCCAAGAAGGATCTCAGTTCCTTGACTCATCACTTGTACAACTTGAACTTTCTCTGGGTCAGGTTTGACACCTTGACTTGTCAGAACATGACCAACGTAGGTAACACTACTTTTTCTGAATTCGCAATTATCTGCATTCAATTTAAGATTGTACTTACGAATTCTGTCCATGACGTTTTTCAGTCTCGCATCATGCTCCTGAACGTCTCTTCCCCAAACTAGTATGTCATTGACGATCGCTTCACATCCATCAATGTCCTGTATCATGGTGGACTGTTTTCTGGTATACCTCAGAAGCGGACTTAATTCCGAACGGTAGCCTGGTGAAACTGTATCTGCCAAATGGCGAATTAAATGTGCAGAGTTTCTGACTGTCCTCTGATAATGGAATCAGCCAATACCCATTTGAAGCGTCCATTTTGCTAAACACTTTTGCCTCTGTGATGTCCGATATGATGTCCTCGATAGTTTTCATAGGATAATGTTCACGCAATATTGCCTTATTCAGTTCACGTGGATCTAAGCAAATTCTGACCTTGTTATTTGGTTTGATGACTGTCACCATTGAATTCACCCAGTCTGTTGGTTCTGATTGTTTCTTAATTACGCCTGATTGTTCCATTTTTTAAAGTTGTTTCTTAACCTTTTCTTTCTAAGCTAATGGCAATTTCCGAGGCGCATGGATCACTGGTTTGACTGATTCATCGATTTGGATTTTGTTCTTTCCAGGGAGACAACCCAAACCATCAAACACATCTTTGTATGAGTTTTAATGTCACTTGGTACTTTGCTACTTCAATTTTCAGTGACACGGTCAACTTGATCAACACGCTTGATTAAACCAATGTCTTGGCTCACTTTCGCACCCAAAACTGTTGGCGCTTTCACATTGACGACATGAAAGTCAATATCAAAAGTATTAACTTTGATAACGCAAGGCAATTTGACAGTCCCAAGATATTTCAGTTTATGGCCACTGTATGACGTAAGCAGAGAATTTGATTTCTTCAATGCCGTTTTCACGCCTGTTTTCTGAAATGCATCCATTGACATCACGTTACATTTTGCACCAGTGTCGATTTGCATTAGCATTGGCTTCTTGTAAACAGTTGTTTCTACCGTCCAATCGTCTGATATTTTGTTTACTGACCATTCTGTCAGCATTCCAACGTAATTACTGTCACTGCAATTACTGTCACTGTCGTCAAGGGTGTGTACTTTACTCTTACCCTTGTGGGGGCGATGTCGTTGTTTCTGCGAACGACATTAACTCGCAAAATGATTCCATTTCTTGCATTTGTTGCATTGCTGTCCAGCCGCTGGACACGGTCTGCCTTCATGCTGATATCCGCAATTTCGGCATTTGTTCGATTTGTAGCTGTTATCCTGCTTTTTCTGAGGATATTTGCTCTGTTGCACCGGTTTACCTGTTGATTTCCGCACCGCGTGTATATTTGGGTCTTCACCCTTCGTGACACTACATTATGCCTGTGAGAGTTTGTATGTTCTGGCAATGTCCAATGACTGTGCAAATGTTAATGTCGATCCGACTTTAATCTACTTTTCCCTCACTTTCGAACTGCGTACACCGAACACGATTTTATCTCTCACCATTTCCTCTGCATCTGTGTAGTTGCAGTCTTTGACGAGTATTTGAAGTTGTGTGACATACTGTTCAAAGGTTTCTTCACTCTGCTGAGTACGACTTTCAAACTTGTATCGGTTGTAGATCACGTTCGATCTCGGTTTCACATAGCCTTCAAATCCATAATAGTACTTCTGCAGGGTTTTCACGTCATCACCGGTTAAATTCCATGTAGAGAAGATGCTTCGGCCTTTGTCACCTACCCATAACATCAAATATGAACATGTTTCAGCTTCAGATTTGTCTTTCAATGGTCCTGTGAATATAAACTGCACATGCTGGTTGAAACTTTTCCAACTGGATTCCAAGTCTTCAGCGTCCCAGTTTATATACGGTACTGAACCACATAAATTTACCATTTCGAGAATTAAAACACACTTTTTTGAAAGTCACTTAAGTTCTTGAGCGTTGGTAATTGAATCCGTCAAAGTATTATGACATAACTTCTGACACCATGTTACGTTTTGAATGTATGTGTATGAACAAACACAACACGACTATTCTTGATTATAGTCTTATATACTAAGCATCTAAAGCACGGATATGTAATTCAGTGGTTGCCGGAATAGGTGTCGCTGTAGCTGCTATTGTAGAGGTTTAAATACAGTGTATTCAAGCAGCCTAGAAGTGTATACTGGCTTATAGGTAGGTAGACAGTGTATGTATGTTAGTAAATACATAACAGTATGTATAAATGGAAAAAGATTCAATCATAATATATTGTACAATGTATATTTGTCTATGTATTAAATCTTAGATATTATACAATGGTGTATTAAGTAAGGCCAGACAAATGTAAATAAACATTTTTGTTGTTTTGCTCCCCGAAATTCTGGGGAGCTAGCATATTGTTGCTGCTTTGTACTTCTGCTCTCCGCCGTCCTCCGTCCGAATCAGCGCAGTTGTTCATATTCTTATATGTCTGTAACCAATTGTGCGATTCACTTCAAACTTGGTATACTTGTTTATCATCAAAAATCCATTTTTATGTCCCCACAAATTTATTTGGGGGACATTATAATTTACCCTTGTCCGTATGTATGTCCGTCCGTACGTCTGTCCGTCCCGCTTTTAGTTACTGGACTACTGCTGCTCCGATCTTCACGATACTTCACATGCACATTCATATCAATGAGCAGAAGACGCCTGTTGAATATGGGGTTCATCGGACCAATGTCAAGGTCACTCTGTGCTAAAAATAGATAGCGTTTAGGTCTTTCGTAACAGTCCGTTTTATGCCAATAACTCGTCTACCATAGGTCCGATCTTCACGATACCTCAAATGTACATTCATATTAATCAGCAGAAGACGCCTATTGAATATGGGGTTCATTGGATCAAGGTCACTATGTGCTAAATATAGATTGCGTTTAGGTCTTTCGCAACAGTCCGTTTTCTTCCAATAACTTGTTTACCATTGGTCCAATCTTCACGATACTTCATATGTACATTTACATTGATCATCAGAAGACGCATATTTAATATGGAGTTCATCGGACCTAGGTCAAGGTCACACTGTGCTAAAATAGATTGCGTTTAGGTATTTTGTAACAGTCCGTTTTCTGCCAATAACTCGTCTACCATTGCTCCGATCTTCATGCTACTTCATATGTACATTCATATTAATCAGCAGAATATGCCCATTGAACGTTTAGGTCTTTTGTTTCCATTGGCTGCCATTCAGGGGATTCGCCTCGTGTACTGATGACTGCCAGTGGGGACATCCGTGTACCATGGACACATTTCTAGTTCATTCTGCAACACACTCGTGCTGCCCCCGTACCCAAGGTCCAGGTCATATGACTTAGCAATTTACTCAAATGAATACTTGTTTATCATCATCAATATTTTCATTCTGCACCCCATCCATGATGCCCCCATCCCAAAGGTCAAGGTCAAATATATGAGTACATGCGGCATCGGGGAACAATATATGTCAGCAACATGGATTCTACATTGTATTAATACAGATACAGAACATACAACTGTAATTTACCATACAACTTTCATGAACAAGTCTGTTTACGTTAAGGTTCATGGTCCCTTCTTGTCAATGGAAATGTAAAAAAAAAAAATCTCAATAACCAATAATTATTTACACAAATAAACTGTGCCCGTGTATTCTACATGTATTTATGCAACACCTGCCAGCAATTATTTGACAACATTTGCTGTAGTTAGGAAATAATTAGCACATTGTTGTGTTTTACATGTACAATTGTTCATATATATAAACAGTGTGTAAACACAAAAATATACATGTAAAACACAACAATGTGCTAATTATTTTAATTATTTTACTCTAACCATAAATGTCTGACATATTATCTGTGAATGCAGGACACGCACCAGGTGAAATGCAGATGGGGCGACGAGTGCACAGTCAGTTACCCATGACATGGGGGCCTTTGGACATGAACAATTATATTTTGGGGTGCTACCTAAGACAGACTTCGTTTGACTTTGCAAAGTGCTGTCGGAAGAAACTACTAAAACTCCCGGATCGTATCAACACGCCAGCTCTCCTAAAAACAGAACTGAAACGCTCATGCCTATATGTAGTACCCACTGGAGCTTTGAAGCCTCTTGAGGTAAGCAGATTTGATTGAAAGCGTCTCATAAAGACAGGAGTCCCATGTAAATTTAGTAATTGTAATCATTGTAATCGCTATGCCAATCCTTAAAGGGAGGTATAATACTACTTAATAGGAGGACAGAAACTACAACATTTGGCAACTTTTTCAGTATTATGACATTTTATTTTAAGGATACAACCTACATAAATGATATAGTTTGAGCATGTTTATGATAATAATATTAGCTGATTTTAGAAGACGAAACCTTGCCTACTTTGTGACGTCATAGCGTTAAAAGGTGTTGACTGGGACGACAATAAATTCCATAATCATATTCACTGTAGATTGAAAATTATTTTTTTATTTAATTTTGCGGTGATATTCCTGACATCAGGTTCCACTTTCAATGTGATTTAAGTAGAAAAGGTGAGCAATATCACATTTTTTCACGTGAATATTCCATTTTGCTGCCATTCCAACATTTTTTTAACCAATTTGGCAGAATTTTTATCAAATTTCTAAAATAGGCACAAGATGAATTTTGCAAAATAAAATGTTAATGGTACAGCCCAAGTTTTAGTTATTCAAATTTCAAGTGAGTATACGTTTTTTTTGGGCCACCCAATATATTATATTATTACTGAAATTTCGGTAAATTATGCAAAAGCAAGTACAGTACAGTACGTTGATTAGGCAGAACATTTGGAAATCCAGAACATTTTGGAACTACGCTTAACCAACCAATGGGCATGTCTGCCCGCTGACCGTCCCATAAGTCGGTACCCTTATTGTCATGTCTTCTTGTATTGTACATGTATATTTATGTCATATTATTACGGCTAGATTTGGTGGTGAAGGTGCGGGTTGTTGACGCTTGTGTTCTGTCAGGCTTATGTTGCTTTCTTTCTGTGTGTTGCCGTTATTGTTTTGTATTTTTTCTTGGGGGTTGTACATCGCTGGTAGTAGAGTGCAAGTGTGTGCCATGTTGAAGGCTCTGTTACTACCGCTGTACGCGCGGCGTCGTTTAAACGATGTGCTAGGCTCGTCTTGATTTGTTGTGGCTCTGCGGTCTCCTTTCGGTGTTTTACCTCTATTTATCATTATTTATAGCAGACGTAATTAAATATCATTTAGTATACAACGACACATGTGTATACTATAGATGTACCAATTTATGTATAATGCTGGGATATCGTATGTTTATACAATGTGAATGTATAAATAATAATGTATGTGTATACGATGTGAATGTATAAATATCGTGAATGTATAAATATCATTTAAATGTGCCATTTAGATGGTATGTTTATGCTATATTGGTTGGTATATACTAACTATTTTATAGCACGTTCATACGGTTGCATATTGTACGTTATAAACCATATCGTATTGATATCGTATACATATAATATCCGTATAGTATGTATAGGGTATCTATATTAATACCTGTAGTGATAGTTCATGTCTGTGTATGCGTGCGTCACTTGCAATTTTGAAAAGCAAAAACACCATATACTCAGCACATAGGGGTGCATGTGTTGGTGTGTCCATATTTTCATTAACTCTTTTCATGTTTGCGTCAAAATTGTATTAAGTACTATCAAATGCCTTGTAAGACGCGACATGCAGGGTGCAGCAATCTCGATCATTTAACATGAGAAATATGTAACAATAATAATATTTGTATTTCTCTTTTACAAAAACATCGTTAATGTTCTTGTTCTGCTTCCAGGTCACAGCTACAGCTACCGACACAGATGTTTCTGTTGAAGCTGTGGCGAGCGTCACTGGAACAGGCCATACGTCTCTGGTATGTTAACTAATGTTATGAAGCTATTATTCCATAATTGTACGCCCTAGGCTATTGTATGTGGTGACAAGTAGGATTCGCACCGCCAACACGGCTCTATCTTTATGACTTCAGTTGAAAATTATTGAAATGAGCCGTACAACACCATTACATCAGCATAATGTGTAATTTCTTCCGTCTGTATTAATTCCATTAAAGTTCTTAATTTTTATGGTTGTGCCAAATGGCAAAAGAGGATATATACAGTGATAGTTTTTGTAGTGTGTTAGAGCTTCCGGATTTGCATCCAATGTTTTCGTGTTTGCGTCAATTTTTTTAAAGTACTTTCAAATACCTCGTATGATGCGACAATCAGGTTGCATCCATCTCGTTCATTTAACAACGGAAATATGTAACCAAAGTAATATTTGTATTTCACTTTTACAAAAACATGTTAATATTCTTGTTCTGCTTCCAGGTCACAGCTACCGCTACCGACACAGATGTTTCTGTTGAACCTGTGGCGAGCGTCACTGGAACAGGCGATACGTCTCTGGTATGTTAACTAATGTTATGAAGCTGTCACTTCATAATTTTCATTCCTTCCATTAAAATTGTTGATTGTTATGCCTGCGTTATATGGCGAAAGGTGATATACTGATAGTTCGTGTCTGCATGCGTCAATACCATGTTATCCCAATGTACATATAGAGAAGTGAAATGCAAAACACAGTTAGTTGACATGCCCGCTTAAAAAACGGAAATCATGATATAGTAAGCACTTTGGCGTGTGTATTGGTGCATCCGGATTTGCATCAAAGTTTTTATTATTTGCGTCAAATTAAAGTACTAGCAACTGCCTCGTAATGCGCAACATGCAGGACACAGTCATCGTGTTTACTTTACATTGGTAATATAAATTCAAAAACAATATTTGTATTTCTCTTTTGGAAAAAAAATCCTAAATGTTATTGTTCTGCTTCCAGTCCACAACCACTGTACTGACACCAACATTTCTGTTGAACCTGTGGCGAGTACCAGTGGAACAGGCGACACGTCTCTGTTATGTTAACTAATGTTACAAACTATTCATTTTTAGCTCGACTTCGTAGAATAGAAAGAGCGTATGTCGTCACCCCGGCATCCTTGGTGAAGGTTTTTGGTTGAGGTTTTATTATCACATCGCGTAGCGAAAATGTGATACAATGTATAGGGATGCAAGAGTTGTCCGTCCGTCCGTCTGTCCGTCACGTTTTAGATTTTGTTATAACTTCTTTAATGTATGAGCGATTCGCTTCAAACTTCATGTGCATGTTTATTGACAACCGTATTTTCATTCCCCACCCCACCCATGCTCCCCCATGCCCAAGGTCAAGGTCAAATTATTTTGAAATTTCTGGTTAAGTATATTTTGAAATCTTGGTTAAGTATATCTATTCTGTTATAACTTATTTACCATGTGAGCGATTCACTTGAAACTTCATGTGCATGTTATTCATCATCCATATTTTCATTCTCCGCCCCACCCATGCTCCCCTCATGCCCAAGGTCAAGGTCAAATTACTTAGAAAATTCCGGTTAAGTAGATTTTGCAATCTTGGTTAAGTAGATCTATTCTGTCATAACTTCTTTACCATGTGAGCGATTCACTTGGAACTTCATGTACATGTTAATCATCATCATATGTTCATTCCCCGCCCCACCCATGCACCCAGTACCCAAGGTCAAGGTCAAATGACTTTGAAATTTCTGTTTCTGTAAATTTTAAATTTTCGGTTCAGGCAATCTAAGCACCACAGCGATGGGATACATGCCGTTGGCCACGTTATTGTCTTCGATATTATTGGGCCTACATTAAAATAAACAACATTTTGGGTCATATGTAACGTCACGCACAGTATTCAGTGCAAACTAATTGATTATTTAAATCAAGGATGATAGATAAGTTTCAATAATCCCTGACAATTGAAATGTTTTCATGTAGTTATTTCCAGTCTTCTCACATAATTGATGGGTATAATTAGGTACACATAAATCATGAATTATCATGCGTCTGACTGCATGACTGACCTACGACCTGTATATACCGTATTTACCGTATATATTCAGACACTATTTATTATGGCTTATGCGACCAGTGTAGACCCAGATCAGCCTGTGCATCCGCGCAGTCTGATCAGGGTCTGCACTGCTCGACATTCAGTCAATGAAACATATATCACGCACATCAGATTCTAGCAAACAGTTTAGATAATTTAAAAAGAAAAAAATAATTATTGGAGTGTCCCAAAATAAAGAGTGTCCGAATAAATGGGGTAAAACGGTATGTATATTATGCCATGTCACAGTTGACCAGTTTTACACAATCCGATCAGTCGCAAAATACATTTGTTAAGGCTGCTGGAAGGTTTAGAGATCCTTGGACTACTGAAGAGTATTCGAGCAAACCGAGACATCAGCAAATTCCTCTTCGTAAAAGACGAACTGGAGGCGGGTCTGACTGCAACTGATATGGAGAGGCTATTCGATATTCCAGAGGAGAGCTTCTCCACACATGGCAGCAACAGGTGGCGTGCTGAAACCAGAACAGTCACACACTGGCGTAGCTTTCTGATGGATCTTGAAGGTAAAAGCTCGCACGATTATAATTTTGTATTAAGGTGGAACATGACGATAGAAATATTTCCGCAAATCTAAATAAAAAATATACGATTTTAAAGCTAAATCTTTTGCGAACATGGTTATGGTATTTATTTTCATCACAGTCAACGACTTATAAAGATATGACGTCACAAAGAAGACAAGGTTTCGCTGTTTTGACGTCGTTTTCACGGGATCGAAAATGCCCATAATTTCTCTTATTTTGCTTGTAATTTGCTTTTTTCTGACTTCAAACAGGAAAGTGATAATTGGTCTATTTTGCCACCTATGAAATCAGATACATCCTGTTCAACGATTCTTTAAATGAGTGCAAACACTATATTGTGCTATCCGACCCCCGCTAGGCCCAAGGTCAAGGTCATATGCTTTGGGCATTTACAAACCTTATAAATGCCTTTTTCATAAAATGCCCTCGCTTTCTTTGGCTGCCAGCGGGGGCATTCGTGTGCCGACAGGCCACATTTCTAGTTCATTTGACAAGTTTGGCAGTTTTTATTGTCACGTTTTATCTACATACAGCATAAACAATTATTATGGCAACAAATGCATTATGAAAAGTTAAGTTTATTTCCATATTGTTACACAAATATGTATGTTACATACATGCATGAAGAAATTTCTATGACATGTTATTGCTACTAACCATGACAACCACTTACAGTAACATAATAAGTAATATGGGGTGTATTTGCTTAATATCCAAATTACATCAATATTTTTGGTGAATAATGTCCATTTATGGGAAACATTATATATGAACATGATTTATTAAAAATATTGATGCTAGGGATGATGGCCGGATTTGAAGATATTCAATCAATTGTATATGCGCAAACATAGGCATATTCGTTTCATTTTTTGTTGGGTACAATGTATATATATTTATACCATTCCTAATAGCATCTAGTTCACTTAAGCCCATGACAGGCAACCTGTTTAAAAATAGTACCTAAATGGCGTTAATTTTTGTCTATATATTTATATAAAGTTAATTTGCTTTTACTGAAGTTTTTCTTATTGTGTAGTTAGGAGGTCAATGTGGTGAGGCCAGTCTGAATATGCTGCTGAGACTGGTGACGGGTTCAGACAACATCCCACTGCTCGGTTTGGAACCAACCCCAAACATAGGATTCTCTCATGAAGAAGATGTGGAAGAGCACGAGCGGCGAGCGGCGACTAGCACGCATTAGCACGCATTAGTACTTGCGACAATAGACTTACAGTACCTGTAATAAGGCCGTACAGGGACTTCAACGAAGTTCTGACAAACACTATAATTCATCTGCAGACATTCACAGACAGTTACTCTTTTCATAATACAATGTATGCCAAAACTCATGGAAATGTTGAATAACAGTTTGTCTTTTGTAGGGCTATTGCCCTCGATGTCCTTAAAGCCACTACTTACGAGGGGGTATCAAAAGGTTCATGGACAAGTCCTTTGAATTTAATGTTTGCACATCACATTCCAGCTGTTATTATCAGTGAACAGTACTATAAGTTTGCTACATATATGCGTAATTTGATAACGCTGACGTAAATACTCTGACCGTAATGCACCTCTAACTACTTGATGGTTACATGGGGCGGTGCAAATCGAGCGACTAGTTTATCCTATTTATCCTATTTATCGTGTTATCTGAATTGTTTTGGAGTTAGAATAATCACAAGATGTTGATACGCAAAAGGATCAATGACATCACATTGTTTACACAATAACGTCACATCCACCACTGTATGTTTTGCACCTTTGTGTTTTCGCTTAAATGTCAGTCCTCTTAACTTGCAAAAATCTGACAAATAGCACCACAATTATGAATTGTTTGTCATTAATGGTGTGAATATGGAAGTATGAAGGTCAGACGATAATCCCAAATTTAGTATAAATCCACTCCGCAAGCATTGCGGATTTATACAATTTGTGATCATCATGTGACCTTCATACTTCCGTATTCACACCAAAAATGAAAAACAATTCTTAAATATGTGTTACTTATTTTAAGTGAGCTAGCTATTGTTACCGCAATGTGTCCGTCGTCGTCCTGTCTTAAAGCAGTGTCCACGTTCATTAAGTACAGTCTGTAGCCTACCGCATGATTGCTCAAACCATTTGAATAATACACCTACCCGCAAATATACATTGTCCCACACATTGGCCTACGGTTCCCGCTGGCATATCCGGACACATTTCAATCAATATACATTGTCAAACACATGTGCCCACGGTTCACGAGGGTATATCCGGAAAACTCCCTGCCAATGCACATTGTCGACCACATTGGCTCACGGTTCCCGCGGGTATATCCGGACAAATCCCTGCACATTGCCCCACACATTGGCCCACGGTACCCTCATGTAGATCCGGAACCCTCCCTGCAAATATACATTGTCCCGCACATTGTCCCACGGTACCCGCGGGTAAATATAGACACCTCCCTGCCAATATACATTGTCCCACACATGTGCCCACGGTACCCGCGGGTATATTCGGACACCTCCCCGCCAATAAACATTGTCCCACACATGTACCAACGGTACCCTCTGGTATATCCGGACACCTCCCTGCCAATATACATTGTCCCACACATTGGCCCGCGGGTACCGTGGGCACATGTGTGGGACAATGTATATTGGCAGGGAGGTGTCTATATTTACCCTCGGATATATCCGGTCACCTCCCTGCCAATAAACATTGTCCCACACATGTGCCCACGGTACCCTCTGGTATATCCGGACACCTCCCTGCCAATATACATTGTCCCACACATTGGCCCACGGTACCCTCGGGTATATCCGGACACCTCCCTGCCAATATAACTTCTCCCACACATGTGCTCACGGTACCTTCCCCACACATGTGCCCACGATACCCTCGGGTATATCCGGACACCTCCCTGCCAATTTACATTGTCCCACACATTGGCCCACGATACCCTCGGGTATATCCGGGTATCCCACAATACGAACGGGTTCAAAACTAAACTTACAGGTGCAGCTATACAAATATGCAGGTGCACCTGCATTTTTTAAAGCTGTACCTGTAAATATATAGCTGCACCTGTAAAATGTACAGCTGCAGCTGTAAATGTATAGGTGCACCTCTTGTATTTTCTTACAGGTGCACCTATACATTTACAGCTGCAGCTATAAAAATACAGCTGCAGCAATACAATTACCGCTGCAGCTGTACATTTTACATTTTAGTGTAATTATAAAGAAAATGGTGTTTATAACAATATTTGTGAACATGGTTAAGTGTGGATTATTTGTCAGGAAATGGATTTGGAATTAATGTGTACATGATGTATACTGTACGTACAACATCATTTATCAAGTAAGTCAATCTTAATTATCCGCATGCAAAATCATTGCTCAAGATGCACAGCGTATTTGGATAGTGTGTAAAAACATGGTAAATTCTAAATAAAAAATTGCAAATTGTCGGTTTTATCGAGAAATATGTAAAATGTCAATATGCTGCTTATCTGATACTCTGCAGCACTGTTTTCTTCATATTTCATCATGACACATGTACATTGGGAGTTCTTTATTATTGGATTTACATTTATTGAGCATAGGCTGCATATGCATAACTCCTAATCTGACCGTGGCACTATCCCATGTGTATGATGAGTATGGTCGACACCAGTAGCCGATTTCCTCAAAATTGCAAAGTATATTTTGAGGGAGAAATTTTCAATTTTAGGATCATTTTATTTATTTTTATTATACTGAATTTATTACATTATCACAGCCAAAATGGCTATGATAATGTAACACATTCAGTATAATAATTATGCATACTTGTACTCATCAAATACATGCAGTCCTTAGTTCTATATGAAATAATGCATGTCGGGAAAATAAATTATTACTCCCTCAAAGTATACTTTGCTAGAAAAGTATACTTTGCAATGTTGGTGAAATAGGCTACAGTTGTTAGTTGGTAGGGCCCATTTTCTCCGCTGGCTGCCCAACCATGTTTACTTGAATTATTCAGCAATTGGTTTTAACAGTTTTCCTCGGTGCGCTTACGCATAGCGAAAAACTGTTTGTCTTCACAGAAGTGTAGCACGTGCAACTAGCAGGACTGGTTGTTGTCACGTGATGTGTGGGCTGTAAGGCGTGTACACATATCGTCATTCTTGCGAAAGCAGTCACTGCATAAACTGGCAATTTTCTCATATCAATAATATGATTGAATTTGTAAATGTAACGTATGTTATTGTGGGTCCCGTGCTTTCGAGAGTGGATTTTGGCCTTAACGGGTTGTCTCTAGTTTTACCGCTGGGACCACTGTGGGTTGTGAACTGTCCATCTCGACTCTTGCAATAAATATCTCAACCAGCAGATATATATGTGTTTGTGTTTCATTTCGGGCCAAATGGAGTATTGGTAAGACCAAACGTTTACATCTGTTTTGCGACCAGTATAGTTCCAAATCAGCAGTTGCATCCGCACAGTCTGATGCTCAGGATCTGCACTGTTCGCCACTCCATCGATGATACACCCATCATGCTTCTGACAAGGAACATACATGTACATCCGGTTACAGGAGTGTGCAATTTTATCAGGACCTACACTGATCACAGATCCAATAAGCTCCATTTCTCCAGTCACAGCCATATATACAGATGTCACTGCCGACTAATGTATACAAGCGTGTTTGCTGAATATATTTACTTTAATATCCAGTAAACCCTCTCTAAACCAGATATACAATCAAAGTACTGAAAATACTAAACTATGTTATCTCCATAAAAACTGATCGGTGTGTGGGGTAAGTTAACTTTGTAAAACACACTGGTGTAACTTGCAGTGTCAGTACTGAATATATAGAAAATAGTCCACCCCCTTTTACTGCTAGCTCCATACTGTCCCGTGAGACATAAAGATAATAGCTGCTGTATTCATACACACGAAATGTCTTGATTCGTATCTTCCAGAATTTAACTGGCAACGTTGTTCGCGGGTCCTAAAGGACGCCGTTTCTCCAATCACGGCCACAAATGTGTTAGTTCTAAACGCAAATCTCTTGTTGAGCGAACATGTCGACACATGTCATTATGTTTAGTTAATGCAACAGTGTTTGAAAGTATATGCATTTCGTCTGTCCTAGATACCTCTTTGTGAATTGACACGAGTCTCCTTTTGTGATTACGAAGTTATTCATCCAAATTAGAAGAGTTGTATCGGAACATGAACCACATGCATGCAAGTATGTTTTAATTTCTCTTGTTTACCTCTGTATTCCTGACATCACTCAATTAAGTAAAATTGAAACAACAAGTATTTATAACAATCTTATTTCACTTCCTTCTGTCTTCTCTTCTATTAAATGCATTTCTTTCTATAGTATGATATGTACTTCTTCCTATCGAGCAACTCACTTCCCCTTGACCAGTACATCAGATAATTATACCAGTACACATGTAATTCTTCCTATCGAGCAACTCACTTCCCCTTGACCAGTACATCAGATAATTATACCAGTACACATGATGGACACTAATATATACACCTTAAATGTCAGAGGACTAGGAGCAAAGCTAAAACGTACACACGTTTTTCAAAAGCTCAAGATTTTTCTATATTTATATTTATTTTATTGAAAAGGACATGTATGACCACGTGAAACAGTAGCAACAGTGCAGGAATATGTATACTTTTAAACTCAACATTATCATATACAATAAAGAATTATACAGAAGTGATTACCGGTAGAATTCAAGCACTACACATAGAAATAAATACTAGAGATATAACAATGCACAATGTATATGAGCCAAATTAGGCCGTCAGCCAGAAATGAAAACCATCCCCCCTGTGGGATTTTTGCAGACATATTTTTTATGAAACTACTTTCAATTACGAGTTCTATGCCGTATGTCTGCGCTCTGTAACCCGCTGGATGAATGTTTGGCATCATTTTGAAGTATACCACCCTCGGACTTTTCGCAATTGTGAAAAATCACATTTTTCATTTAAAATTACTGTTTTTTATCATTTATATGTTTCTGATGTTTTCATAACTATACAATGGAATAATGTTCAAATAAATAATATCTGCTAATTCAGATGAAGAATTTTTCACGTTTTGCTACCCCACCCACTGAATTTCAATGACAAAACACCTACCTTAATAACTCCATAAAAGTATGGTTATTTTGTATTTTCTTCGTGTCAATGGTACCTAGTAGTGTTCATTAGACATGTTAATTGCATATATGCCGATTATCTGATGTCTGCAGTCTATCATACAATGTTAGAAAGAAAGTTTGTTTCACCATTCCCCACCCACACATTTCACAATGGGAATTTTACATGAAATGGATTTCATTTATGTTAATTATGCACTGTCACTTACTTATAAATTGTTAAATGCATATGTAACTACTTAGGCACTACTGATAGCTATCCGTGTACACTTCAGATACAGTGTGTTTGTCCGTCTGTCCGTCCGCTTCGAATTTTCTTAGTGATGTAACAATTACGCTATATGTCTCATTATGCAAATCTCTCTCGGTGTCTATTAATTGTATCGATGATAATTGTACTTACTAGTGTTTGAAATATATAGTGATTACATAATGTCTACAGCAGATGATGCAATGTTAAAACAATGCAGTTTTAACTATATATTCCCCACTCACTGAATCTACAATGACCATTTTATATGTAATAATTGTTCTTACTTTATACGCTGCCAGATGCTTATGAAAGATTCATATGAACGTGTAGCTACTAACACCTGTATACATGTATGTGGCTGTGACTGGAAAAATGGGGCTTATGGGTTGTGTGACCCATGTAGATCCCTATCAGTCTGTATATGCACACAATATGTTCAGAATCTGCACTGTTCGCCATTCCATCAGTGAAATACCCATCATGCTTCTAACAAACATAATATATCGTTATCAGTGTACAGGAGTGTGCTATTTGATCAGGAGCTGCACTGGTTACAAATCCTGTGAGCCCCATTTCTCCCGTCACAGTCACATATTAGTTATCCACACTTCATTTCAGATACAGAATGAATGTCTGTTCGTCTCTCATATGTCAATTTCCTATTTATGCAACCAAGACAATTACCATGTTTACTATGTTGTGTATTCCAACATGAACGTCTCTGATACATATACGTATTACTCTCAGCTGTTGACAGGCCTTTACACACCATTAAGTAAAATAAATATATAAATATAATTATTACTGTCAATAGTATAGGTCGTAGGTACTAATTTGAAAATTGGATATAGAAAAAATACCTGTTCTACCATGCTGAATGGATGATTTGTAGCACATATTACTCCATGTATGACACAGTAAATACTAAAATACAGAACATTAAGATATTTGTAAATAACACGAGCAAGCTAAGCTGGAGTAAAACAGGACAAATATATTGTTATGCACTTTGAAGATGACAGCCAGCAAGTAAATGAGTTTGTGTGACACAAAACTAAAATTAGGTAGTAAAACCGATGAAACTCAGATATATCCCGGTTCCACATAATGTACACATTATTTATCGTGCATTCCAATAATATTCCCCCAACCCATTTCAGGTCATCAGCAGGAACAAGATTCAAATGTGTAGTTGGCACATGTACTTATAAAATCATGTATAGAGTAAAACTGTATAACTTGTATAACTACTGAAATACAGTATGTGTCATAATACGAGAACGTGTGTGTTCCAATGTGTATTCCCATGAACAGGAAATGGGTGTACCGCAGGGAAGTATATTGTCTGTTACCCTTTTTAACATTAAACTGAATAATATTGTAAAATGCCTGCAACCAGGTGTTGACTGTTCTTTATATGTCGATGATTTTTTAATATGTTACAAATCAAAGAACATGCAAACTATTGAGCGCCAATTACAACTGAGCCTCAATAAAATTAACAAGTGGGCCACAGAAAACGGCTTTACATTTTCGAAATCGAAAACTAACTGCATGCATTTTTGCAAAAGACGCGGTCTTCGCCCTGATCCCGAACTTAAACTGGGACCACATCCCATCCCAGGTGTTCGGGAGTAGAAATTTCTTGGTCTTATCTTCGATCCTAAACTCACTTTTAAACCTCATTTACGATACCTGAAAGCTAAATGCCAGAAAGCACTCAACTTAATGCGAGTGGTAGCAAATCATGACTGGGGTGCAGACTGAAAGGTGCTGCACCGCCTTTACATCGCAAATCTCAAATCTAGACTACGGATGCACTGTATATGGATCTGCCAGTAAATCCGATCTTCGGACTCTCGATCCAATACATCACCAAGGCTTAAGACTCTGCCTGGGTGCATTCCGTACGTCTAACGCACAGAGCTTATATGCCGAAGCAAATGAGCATTCTCTCCACGACAGACGCACCAAATTATCTTTGCAATACGCCACTAAACTACATTCCAATCCATCTAATCCAGCGTCTGACACTGTCTTTCATCGAACTACATATGCTGTATTCGATAAGAAACCAAGCTTCAAGCCACCATTCGGCAAGAGAATGGATCCTTTGATACACGATGCTGGCTTGGATCTGGATCACATTGCCAAATACGCTGTCCCATATACTCCACCGTGGCAGTTGGAGCAGCCCAATGTGATCTTCGATCTTAGTCAGCACACGAAAGCAACAACTGATCCATCCATTTTTAAATCACTTTTTCTGGAAGTTAAAGACAGAACCAATACACACACTCCGCTTTTTACTGATGGCTCAAAGGTCGCGGACCGGGTAGCAGCTGATGCCGCTGTCCCCGAGGGAGATCTTCAATCCAGACTCCCAGACAAATCTTCGATATTTCTGCGGAATTGAGGGCAATTTTACATGCTCTTGATTTTGCGAAAATATCTTGGAGAAAGCAATTCATTTTATTTTCCGATTCATTATCTTCACTGCAAGCTTTGTACAACATGAAGCTTGAACATCCACTTATTCGCCAAATCATGGAGCTACACCATATTTTACTTTCGTCTGGCAAGGACATTTTTTTTTGTGTTGTCTCCCGAGTCATACTGGTATCAAGGGCAATGACAGGGCAGATAATGCTGCCAAGGCCGCCCTGGAGCTACCAACTTCTCATTTTCCTGTTTGCTATCATGATTTTAAATCATCCATCAACTCATTCATCTTCGATACAATGCAGATCCAGTGGGATCTGCTCACAGATAATAAACGTCTTGCTGTGAAACCGACTCTGGGCGAATGGACTCCTGGCTACAGACATGTACGCCGGGATGAAGTTGTACTCAGTCGATTGCGCATTGGACATACAGGACTAACGCATTCGTATATGCTCAAGGGTGAGCCGCGTCCATGGTGTATTCCATGCCACAGCGCATTTACCGTGCAACACATCCTACTGGACTGTATCGACTTTGCCGATATTCGACGCAAACACTTCAATGTTACTTCACTTGCGGAGCTATACCAGGTGGAGAAAATTGAAGGTTTGCTTCGCTTTCTCCATGAAACTAATAACTTGTATCGGAAAATTTAATTTTATCATTGTATGCATGTTTCTCATTTCTATAATTTTATCATTGTATACATTTTACTCATCTCTATTGCTCATCGTATTGATATGTTTACCCTAATCATCTGATTACGTACCTCATATAACATACTATTTTACTATTATTTTCATTCTTCAACTACATTGCTTGGCCCTAAATGATACTCTTTTCTGTTGATGAGCCGTTAAGCACCATTCCATTCCATTCCAATGTGTATGACCGTCATCAATTAGCAGTGTAAGTGCACACCAGTGCATGCATCTTGACCATTGCCTGAAACATGCATGCATATTGCGACATTAGTTTTATTTGAGAGGCACCCATGACACTATTGTATTTTGTAAATGAGGCGTTGTAAGTAAATATTTAACCATGACTTCATAATAGTTACAGTTGATAACCTGTAAGGTTGATATAACATTTCATAATTTGCATATAAAGAAAGACATTGAAGATGCATGATCTTTCAAAAAGCATACATATGTAGTTCAAATATACCACTATATTCATATAGCTGTTATGTACGCATACATAAACTATTTTGTCCAATATGTTTCAACATTCAGTGTTCTTAATTATAGCACACGTGTTATTCTACACCAACTTACCAATATTTGCTATATATACAAACCAATATTAGTATGTATGTAGTCTGAAAAAGCGATTCCGGGGTATTCAAACATCAATCTAGTCCAGTTTAAGAAGTATGCACAGCTACCACGTGTAGCCACACCCACTCAGGACCATCAATATTCATCAACATTCATCTAAACAAAATCACATAGCCTCTATCGAGACACATTAAATGTTGGATGTTACTATGCAATTGAACTATTGGCTACATGGAATTCTAACTATTTACGCAGGCGGTAAGGATCAGGTTTGTGTCCAGAAGGCGTTTTCTGCCGCATTGTACCACAGTTGTGTGTTTTGCAGGCTCTTTGTGGTCGTCTGAAAATATATTTCTCTATTTGACAACATATAATGTCATTCTAATGATCAAACAACTCTCTAATCATGTACCATGTGTACATTTATTTACTGAATGCAGACTTATATTTACATTGTACCTTTAGCACATACATATCACACGTAGTTTGTAGTTAATATACACGTCTTTGCCTCCATATACCCCTATGTGGCATTGAATCCGCAATCCCTATGGTTGTCTTTCAAATTTATTACAACGCTGATGGACAATCATATTCCATTACTATAGAAACCAGAGACATGTATTCGAGTATATATCATGGGCTAGCTGAGTTTGGTGTTATCGCAAGATGCGGGACCTCCTCGGGATAAGGGTATTATCAACTATTTTTAGAAATTTAAGCTGTATTAAAAGTGTACATATAGATCCGTAAATATCACATCTCCTAATTGCAAAAGCGACCATGTTGATGGTCATCTTCGAACTGATCGACAGTCATGGTGACACTGTATATGGTTACGTTGTTGGTGTATTAGTTTCAATAATGTTTAATTGGAAGAATGAATACAGCACATGTAGTGGTTAATGTAGAACTGATTACATCAATGACTGCATGACTTACATATCGTTACCATGTATTGTATTTATTTTCCAATCCAATTCACGACCTACAGTTAATTTAAATTATTGACACATGTGAAGACATATGCAGGATGCTTAATGTGGGAGAAAGTCATGCATGTTTGTAATAAGCATACCCATGCCATTCATTATACCATACTACATACTGCATTGGCCAATGATCATCATGCTCGCTTAATTGTGAAATTATGCTCGTTAACGATAATGCCATTGTATTTCTTGTCAACAGTCAATCCATTTTGGACACACTTTGAAACAGATCTTCAATACTCAAACTGATTGAAATACATCCGTATTTGTCTTTGAAAATAGGCAGAATATCACACTCTACACATAACAATGTTAGTGTTTAATTACTGAAAACTGCAGCTTCATCATCAATATTATTGAACATCTGATCATTTTGGCAGCCATTTGGAATATATATTATAGCATTGTATACCTGGATATGTATATGTTATCAAATGATTTGATTTGTATTCCTCAAACTGGTATGTATGCTTGAAATGCTGATTATAACAACTCCATACAGAAAAGAATAGAACAAAACAAGAACATTTTGGCGGCCATTTTGACTGTTCTGACAATTGTGGAAGGCTATTGCATGACTATCTCCTGTAGTTTCCATTTATTTGTGAGGGAAAGCAATGTATGTGTGTTTCAATTGCATGAATGTCTGTATTGGTTTGTATCAACACACGACTCGCAAACATATATTGTAAAATAGCCTATTTCGGCAGCAATTTTGAAATATATTGCTATTTACGGATGTAATTAAATGTAAGACGTATTCTAAATCATTTTAAATTCAAATTGTGACTTTATTATAGCAATTTACCCGGTTAATATTGATCAGACTGAAAGTTAACAGTCCTTAATAAAACAATATAATACTGTTCGGCGGCCATCTTGTAAAAAGGCCGCAATTTGTTCATCCAGTGGCTTCTTGAGCGCAGACAACTAGGATTGATAGACAATAGACTACTGAATCCGAAAATCATACTCATCAAAAATCCCACATTGGGGGGAGGGGAGGTTATTGCTGGCTTAAGGCCTAAGTGTAGAAAACAACATGTTTCTTAAACAAATTGATGATTTTATCTCTAACAACGAACGTTCGCGAATTATTATAGGCGGTGACTTCAATACAATATTAAACTTTGAACTAGATAAGAGGGGTGGGTTGCAAGGAACAAATAAGAATAACAGAGATCAGATTATTAATATCATGGAAAAATATAATTTAGCTGATATATGGAGAATAAAACACGGAACACAGCAAATATTCACATGCCATTCTAATTCAAAACCAACAATCTTTCTGTACACTGGACTATTTCTTGGTATCGGATAACATAGCGAATGCTATTTCAAAATTTGAGATAAAAAGCAGCATAAAAACAGACCATTCATTGGTTCAATTGAAGATAAGCATTAACAACCAGAAGAGAGGACCAGGATATTTTAAATTAAATAACTCTGTACTCTTTGAAAATGATTACAAATCAATCATTAAGGATAGCATTTCTGAAATTGCAACCATCAATAATGAAGCGAGTCCTGATACATTATGGGAATTAGTTAAAGGAATCATTAGAAATGAAACGATAAAATGTACTGCTAAACGTAGCAAAAAAAGATAAGACAGATGAGATGAAACTACAGGAAAATATTGATAAATTAATGAAGCGGAATGTTCAAACACCAGACGTTTAGAAGAAATTTATAGAAGAAGAGCAGAAAGCATCATGTTTATATCAAAAGTAAACTGGGTAGAAGGGGGAGAAAAAAATACAAAATTCTTTGCGGATCTAGAAAAAAAAATATTCGAAAGGAAAATAGTCTCTCAATTAAATGTAAATTGGAAAACAAAAACACAATATTATGAAAAGCTTTAAAAGAAAAAAGATAGTTTAGATTCAGATATAAATTTCTTTCCAGACATTTATAATAATAAATTGAATAACGAAGAGCAACTTAATAGTGAGGGATTACTATCTAAAGACGAATGTTTTAATGCACTAAAGGAAATGAAGAATAACAAAAGTCCAGGGTCTGATGGAATAAATGTAGAATTCTATAAAATCTTTTGGAATGATATAAAAAACATATCTAGTAAAGTCCCTTAATTTATCTTTTCAAAAAGACGAGTTAACGGCTCTCCAAAAAACAAAGTATAAAAAACTTAATTCCAAAGAAAGGAAAATATACAACTAATCTCACAAATTGGCGACCAATAAGTTTACTAAGCGTAGATTATAAATGTGTTTTAAATACATTAATTGACTCATCTCAAACTGGTTTTATTAAAGGTAGATATATTGGAGAAAATATAAGGCTGTTAAATGAAACTATTGATTACGTAAATGAAAAGGAAATACCTGGTCTCTGTTTTTCGCCGACTTTGAAAAAGCCTTTGATAGTATAAATCATGAATATATAATAAAATTATTAAAATTCCTGAATTTCGGATCTCATATTATAAAATGGATTGATTTATTTTATAATAATATTTCAAGTTGTGTAACAAATAATGGATATCATTCAGATTTATTTAATCTAGGAAGAGGAGTCTGACAATGTTGTCCTCTGTCCCCATAAATAGAAATAATATGATAAAAGTAATAGTTATCAATGAGGAAGAAATTAAAAATATTATGTTTGCAGATGATGCCACTTTTTGTATGGATGGCTCTAAAGAATCATTACAAGAACTAATTAGTACAATTGATAATTTCGGAATTTGGAAACGTCGGAAACATAATACAATGGGGAAAATAACAGTTATTAAGAGTTTTGCATTTCCTAAACTAGTATTTCCTCTAACAGTATTAGAGGTTAGAAGACACCAAATGGTGCGAAACCGCCCAGGGTGTATGCAAAAGTAGTCCGGTATAAAAAAATAGTGCGGGTGTTTTGAGGTCACAGACACCGTTTGCTTGCAAATCTTGATCCATTACTACCCAGTTTCACTTGAGGAACATTTTGGGGTGCCTTCAACACCAGTTTTCAGCATATTTGTAGCATTTAAAAGAAAACACTGACCCTGTTGGTCACTTGATGTAAACGGAGTTTCCGTGGCCAAAAAATGTACACAATATTGGAGGATATGACAAGGTTGGATTTTTCTTTCTTAGGAGTAAGTGAACCTATTGTTTAGTTCATGCAGAACCAGTACAGACTGGCTGCAGGTCATGTACAAGTGGGTCCCACAGCATCCATACGAATAGTGAAAGTAGGAGAGACTGGCCTTATTGGATGGCATTCGGTTAAATTATATAGTAAAACTATTTGGTGGTGTCTAACCTTAGATAATCCAGGAAAAGATACGTTAAAATAAATTATAAATATTATTTAATAATGCATTAAAGGCTACATGGGTCAAACGTCTTTCAATTGTACAATCCCATGCACAATGGACAATATTGTATTTAAAATTGTTAACTCATTTTGGCGGTGTTGATGTGTTTGAAGGAAATTTTAATACAACGGATGCAAAATAAATGGTAAAAAAACACAATTTTAACGGAAATTCTTGAAGCCTGGAGTAAATTAAATTTCATGGACAATCCAGAAAATATATCAAAGCAAATTTTGTGGAACAATTCGAAACTAAAATGAAATGGCAGAATGTTTTTCTATAAGGATTGGTATGCTCGTGGGATTAAATATATAGAACAGTTATATTTATGTAGAAGTAGATAATTTTTTTTATTTCTCACATGTAAGGCAGATATATGATATCAGTAATAACGACTATTTAAAATATTTCAAAGTAGTTACAAGCATGACGCAAAACTGGCGAAGGCGGATTATGAATGAAGAAATAAACGCAGTAATCACAAACACACCATTTATTAGAAAGAATAAAATCTACAAAAGACTGTAACAAAATGTTATATAATAAGTTTCTTAATAAACAAAAGAATATCGTTTATAAAGCTAGAGATAAATGGAATACAGAATTCGTAGATAAACGTATAAATTGGAAGGTGGTAAATACACATTATTATAAAAGCACAATCAGTTCTCAACTTCGAATTTTTTATTATAAATTTCTAATGAAAATTGTCGCAACAAATGATTAATAATACAAATGTAATATTGTCAGCTCTAAGTTGTGTGATTTTTGTACCATGGCTCAGGAAACCAATACAAATCTGTTTTGGGAATGCAATAAAAGTCTACATTTTTGGTCACAGTTAGGAACCTTCCTAAACGACCACAATATTAGCTGTAATCTCGATTGGCATTTAATATGTTTTGGACAGTATGAACATAAAGATATATTTTTAAACCTTTGCATTATATTAGGAATATATTTCATCTATTCTTGCAAATTAAGAAATACAGAACCGAAATACTCTGATTTTATAGTATATCTAAGAAAAACAAAAGATATTGAAAGAGAAATAGCAATTAATGAAAAAAAGGAAAAATTGGTAAATTTTATGGTATGTATCTGTATGTTTACATGTTGTACTTGATTTGTGTTTATATGATTGGAAATACAAACAAATATACACTGATAATTTAACTGATAAACTGAGAAAAAAACAGTTACTGTGAAAACTATAGAGAATAATATAGAGTTTTAAATGCAAAGCGAGACAGATCAAAACGCCATACGATAAGTTGGCACTTCTGTAAACGGCATCGGGTTCATGGATACAAGCTATATAGATGGGCCACCTGTCAGCCGAATCGAACGTCGAAAGTTGGCAAAATCTCAAATAATAAAGCCTCAAATTGTGATTAAAGTTGCGAAATGATTGAGGTATCCACTTTTCGTAAACGGCATCGTGTTCAGAGGTCGAAATTCTATCGGTCTGACAAATTTAAAGCAAATCGGAAAATGTTCAATGTTTCCAAATTTCAACTTCAACTTCGGCTTCATTGACCGAGATACGCCATTCGGACCACGGCCATTACATTTCCCGATCGATTTTCCATGCGTATTCGAAATTTCAGCCAGATCGGGCGATGTCTAATTTTTGTCGTCCAATTTTTGCCCAATCGGATGACTTTTGTTTTAACTGATCGGTCTGGCATTTGGTACACAGTTAGATTTTTTGGCGCTGAGCAGGATGTAGTTTTAGAATAAATATATATAACCTAATATTTACACTGTCCTTACATTCATAATGAAAAGGCCCATTCAACGTATTGCGTTTTTTATCTCAGTACATTACATTAGCCCCACGTGACGTCGCGCGACGTTGTTGATTCGTTAAAGTTTGTTTGACGTCATTAAAATACATGACGTTCATCGTCGTTGTCATTAACGTCACGCTATAGACCGGCAACTTTGCTGTTCCAGCAATTGCGACAAAATTACGTAAAACAAGATTATTCTTAATTTTAACGCCATATTTGCTTATTTACATTTTTGAATCTATCAGAAAATGCAGTGTAAATATAAGTAATAAAACCATGGGCTGTTGCGTTTACTTCGGCCCCACGTACTTTAAAGAGACCAAATGTAGTCTGCACCCCAGTAAACGCAACAGCACATGGTTGTATTCCTTAATTATTAAACTTGGAGGTAGAATTTGCAGCAAGTAATCAGTTTTTGCGGAGATAACATATTTCAGTACTTTCAGTACTTTGATTTTGAAAGGCACTCTGTTTTTAGCCTGTTCGGAGACGATTTCTATTGTTCAAGTTGTTATCCTGGTCAAGGCACCAAATTGAGCGTCTAACTGTAGGAACGTTCAGCAACTGCACTGTTCGCCATTCTATAAATAAAGCACATGCCATGCTTCTAACAAGCAATATAGATTGTTATCAGGCTACAGGAGTCTGCTATTTGATCAGGAGCTACACTGGTCACAAATTCCATAATCCCCATTGCTCCAGTCACAGCCACATTTCAAGGGTTAAGCGATCGGCGCGAGCCATTTGTTCCTTCCTCCGTATATACACGCTTGTAACATGAGGTTCATAATGCAAACTGCAAACTTAGCACCACTTAGCACTTACAGATGTGCTGTCAGGATATTGCAGTTGACGGTGGCGGTACCCAGGTAGCAGTGAGAAATATTTCTACGTCGCAGTTACAGAAACAGTTATCAATATTGGTTGTTCATGATTGTAAAGCATCGAACCACAGCTAGATCACGGTTCGTCCGCATGTACGAGGATATAATCAGCGAGCTTTAGTGAGTCGATTATCGATCGTACATGCGGACGAACGTTATCTAATTGTGTTGTCACATCCTCATGGCCATACATTGCGCATGTGCTGTGTAAATGCAGGAACAAAACTAGAAAATAATATTGGTTGTTCATGATTGAAACGCATCGATCGAAACATGTCTTCGGGAGCTCATATGCCCACATGATATGGAAATATCTCAAATCTTGATACTTTCAGGGGGTTCGTTTGCACCCCCTAACCCCCCCACCCCCACTCCATCGCGACGACTATGATACTACATGCGCATACACGCGTAATAATCAATATCCCACGCAATAATCCACGGCAATATACACGAAAGGGGGATATCCCAGATTGGCTAATTCCACGTGACAGCAATCTGACCAATGATATCCTAGAAAGTACGATGAAGTATAATAATATACAGTTATTTCATGGTCATTCGGGAAAAGTAAAAACTATTGCCCAAGGGGCAATTTATTACTCATTCTGTAAAAATGCATGTAACGCAATGAACGTAAATTTGGAGTGGGGCATATCGATCAAGGTGTGTGATCACGTGTTTCCGAACGGCGTGACGTCATGTTTTTAGATGTTTTTACAGTAGATTTTCTTTAATATCTTTCGAATGAAATAATATATTATTTATAAAATATTACGCAGCAAATGCGGTACACGTTGCGCTTTATTGCATATGCGGCTTTAATCTCATATTGAAGAAGAATCGGTTACCGTAAATGTAAATAAAAACTAGAGGACGTGAATTTAAGGAATAAACGGTACTCGATTCTTTGTGAAAGTTCAGAGCACCCATAAAACACATATGCCATTGTATTTGGTGTGCTTCATATCATCAAAATCCGTCCGTTTGTTAGGAATATTTTAAAGAAAATCTACTGTTAAAATGACGTCACCGATTACGTCACGTCGGCAGATCGGGTTCGGAATCCGCGTGATCACCTTGTCGATAGACCGATCTAAATTACGTTGAATTTTATGACGTAATCCTCATGACGTCATGATTTTCAGGGGTGAGCTTTTATTACCATTTATTACCCAACTCCCTATGTAAGTTAATATTCCATAGTTTCGACTAATTCCATGGGTTTTGATGTGCCTGGGCAATAAATCCGCTAGCTACAATAATTCGCCTCCGATATGTTATCTACGGCTACAATTTGACCCATTCAAAAAATGTGAGCCACCGAAGTGCATACTCAAACCTGTTGCATGTAGGTCAACATTTAGTAAACTGTATATTTTATACCTTTAACCAAATAATCTTTGATGTAGAACTAGTAAATTGACAAAAATAATAGAACAGGGAAATCATTTTCTCATGGAAGCCATCGCTTCTCTAGTTGTTGTTCAACATTCAATATAACGAAATGAAGCTTTCAAATTCACAAGATATACATGTAAATGTCAGATAAACACATTGACACGGTAAAATAACAAATTTATGCATGTGTATGTTCTTTATTAATAATTTATTGATACAGCTTTGATATTTTTATATCGCTAACATATCAAACACGCCGGATAACCGATTGCAAAAATCACTCTTCCATGCGTTACATTAAAGAGATGGGGTTATATTGCTACCCTCGCGAGAGGTAATGGAGCGGGTAGCAAATTTTTTTCTGTAGTTCCGCGTGCCCGGTCAATAGTTCGGCGTGCCAGTGGAATAGTCAAAACTATTTCATCCTTGAAAATCCCACAGCAAATGTACGTTCATTGCGTCACATACACTGAAGTAACTGTATAATATCTATAATCTGGATACATTGGGGAGCTCCCCGTGCTCTTGTGTAGAGCGATTCGCAGGTACATACAAGTATATGTACCTGCTGTAACGTACAACTACGCATACACACATGTAAATTAAATATGCTTATCCCTTACACTGCTGAATTAAATTTTCGATTTTTCTCGTCAAAAACATAATTTGACAGCAGAAAGAAGGCACAATACAAAGCAACAGCAGACGACAATTTTCGTGCTTGGCAGTCTAAGGGTTAACAGATTTCCACCTGTTATACCAGCAAGCTCTATCATTGTCTAGGCTACTGAGCATGCTGAACTTCATGCTATATTTCCAAGCTAGCAGCCCCACCTTGGGCGCCTACATATGTAACGTATTTTCTCTTCCGCTTGTCCGGCTAGCTCAAACACGAGACCAGCGTTCACGAGCTGTCACCAGTCTGAGCAAATTATCAATATGCTGAGCACCAAGTTACACTAATTTCTGGCACTCAGCAGCCTAACTAATATTCGCATAAGTCGGGTCCAGCCTGGCACCAGAATAAGAGAATTCTACCATTCCTGGTATCAAGCTGGGTCGGTATAACGGGTTTCTCAGCCCGTCTCATGCGACGAGGCTGAGACTACATATCTGGGCACTATTTACAACATATATACAGAATAGATTTTCCTCGGGCATACCTCGCCAATGATTAGTTACCAATGATTATAGAGAATGATCATTACAATCATTGGATGAGCAAAAATAATCAAAGCACGAATTTAACAATATCAACTACAAGCAAAATTCCGGGCTATTATAGGTTTCCCGCCTCTGGCATGGGCTATGCCAATGAATATGTATATTAATTCTCTATCGACGATGTTCGTCTCATGGTATGGGCGATACCACTAGATGGGCGCTCTATCATAAGCCTACATGCGTTGTCGGGAGTGTAGTTCGTCTCAACTCTGAGCTAGCACGCATGTACCCTAGTCTGGGCTAACTATCTGATGACAGTCATGTCGATCAGCATAATATATCTTATGTCAAGCTGAACCTATGATATTATTCCGGTAGCTAAGCTACGTAGCTCAGCAATGTTACGAAATGCTTAATATCTGATCGAATTTCCGTTCTGAACTGCTTAGCACAGCGCTGTTCTGAGCTGTTTATCTGAACTCTCTATCCCCAGCTCGCAGCCTGACATATGCCAACGTATAAGCTCGGTTGATCATGCTGGACTATCCTCGAGGTATAGCCGAGCATGGGGCTTGTTTCCATGGGTCTGGGAATACGTTCCTACATTGCTCAGCTCAGCTCTTGGTCTCAACATTCAACGAGGTTTGAAAAACTCAATGCTCGTCTAAACAACGTCAGTGCCTGTGACCAGCTGGGCCGAGTTTCAACATTTGTTCAACCCAAATGGAGAGTATTCGGCTATATAGCTGGGCCTATATTGGCGTACGCCTCAGCGGAGCGTTTCAACATAGCGCATGGCATTGCTTGCAGTCTGGACACTGTAATGAATATGGTTAGTTAACAGCGCATGGGGGTAATTTAGGGGGCTGAAAATCGCCGAGCCGTATGCGAGATGTATTTCTACCGCCTTAAATGCGCCCACCCCCGC
Organism: Conchocele bisecta; assembly: GCA_029237695.1. Taxonomy (NCBI): domain Eukaryota; kingdom Metazoa; phylum Mollusca; class Bivalvia; order Lucinida; family Thyasiridae; genus Conchocele; species Conchocele bisecta. Next base: position 43,974,265 of record CM055278.1, on the reverse strand, counting down.
ACTTTTAACTAACTATATTCAACGGGAAGACATTATCTACCTAATTTATTGCTATGATATATTTTGTCGATTGTATTGTCAGTGTAAGGACTGACTATATCGAATACGACCTTTTGTTTCAAATGTAGTCAAATCATACATGGGAATAAATATCTATATAAAGTATATCTGACCTTGTTCTTCTTATCATTTAGAACACTGACTTGCCATCTCCGCCATTTTACTTTGTGCATGTTATCGGACAGTTTCACCACTTGAAGCGTTTGACACGTACAGCCAATAATATGACAGCAAGTCTAATACAATTTGATGCAATACAC